>JAYEVJ010000058.1:0-341087 GCA_036346265.1 Melocanna baccifera | reverse complement strand
AAATACATTTTGAATTTATTTCTGCCAAAATGAAAATAGAATTTATTTTGGCTTTTATAAAAATAAATTTTAACTTTCTCACTTCCCTGACCTTGAAATAAAAACCGGAAAAAAGCAATTAAATTCGAGAAAATAACCGTCGAGAAAATAAGTGGGATGTTACACTCCCCGTGCGGACTTAATCATAGCCGTCCATCCTTACCTTACGCCTTCCTCCCTCGTCTTGACATGTGGCGAGCATCGGATGACCACTCTCCTGCGGTTTAATCACACCGCGCGCCAACTTACACTTCACCCCTTCTCCCCTCGCGACAAATGGCTAGATCCGCCGTTCCCCATTGCCGTACCAAATCCTCGCCGTCCACGATCACTTATCGCCGTCCCATGCGAGCGGCCCGATTCAATCCCCATTGTCGGATTGAATCACACACCTCACATTCACTTACGGTTCACCCTCAATCTAACGGCCGATCTTTTCCCTCGCGCCAGGTGTCAATGATCTGACCGTTGCCCCGCCCCCTTTCCTTTCTTCTTCTCTCGCTGACCGGTGGGCCCCCCTTGTCAGCACTGTCTTCCTCGCCCCTTTCTTCTTCCTCAGCCCGCCGACATCGTCGCCATTACCGCCCACCCGAGCTCCGCCATTTTCGCCTCTCATCCGTTGCTCCTCGCCATTAATGGCCATTGAGCACCCCTTCATCACGCGCAATCAATCCCCGCCGTCTCCTCCTCAGATTAATGCTCGCCCTGCCGTTTTGGCGCCCTTCACGGCCGCCTTAATTCCGATGAGCCGTTACCCTCCCCCGTGCACCGCCCGCCTATAAAAGCCGCCCCCAAGCTCTCTCTCGACACACTGCCACCCCCTTGCTCTCCAATTCGGGTGTTTGAGCATGAAGCCTCCTCGCGCCCCATTCTCCCCCGGCCGCCACTGCACTCCGACGAGCAATTGCGGCAAGGAAGATCACCTCGGATCCAGCGCACACCACCGCCGCGCTTGCCCGTGCCTCGGTGGTCAATAGCCCTCTCTCCCCGGCGTTTTGCCGCCGGAGCGCCCTGCCGCCGATCGCCTCCCTCCGACCACCTCTCCTCGCCGTCGCTAGCCTCCTCCGGTCGTCCCAGTGCCCCGCGACCGTACCGATGCACTCCTCACCCTCCTCTTGCTTTCACACACTCGGCCGGTGCCGCCACCCTCCGGTTCGCCGACGACCCTCGGTCCTCGAGCCTAACCGACGCCGTGGTGCACGCGTCGGCCGTCGGCCGTGGTGGCGGCAAACGTGGTCGGCAAATGGACGCCACGCGCGCCAGGCCGTGCCACGAGCGCCCCTCGGTGCTCCAACCGCTCCGGCGTGGCACGTAGCTGCTGCGGTTTGTGGACTCGATCCACCATGAACCCGCCCACATGTCGGCCTCTTCCGAATTTAATAACCCCTGTGGTGACGTCATGATGACACATTAAACCACGATTTTCAGTTTAAAAATAATTCGCCAAAAATTATTATTGCTTGTTGATGTCATAAATATATTTTCTCTTTAGAAAATTAATTCGGAAAATTGTCTACTTCGACATCATAAATGTTTTTTTCAAGATAAAATTAATTCCAGAAAATATCTCTTTTTCTTTTATTTGAATTTAAACTTTGAAAAGCCATAACTTCTTCATTTAACTCCAAATTGAACCGTTCAAATTTCTATATTTTTCTAAAATCATGAACTTTCAATTTATAGCTTTCTTTGAATTTTTGAATTTATTTAAATTTTATTTTTGAATTTCTTTTAAATTGATTCTTTACATTAGATTTTGACGATTCGAAATTACAACTCACGATTCGCAATGAGACTTCGAGGAAGGTAAGTTACACCTTGACCATGTTGACTCTATTATTTAAAATTTAATTATATTGTTTAAATGTATATGCATGCGTACTTTATTGAAACATAATTTAAATTCGATTTAAATGTTAGTTATACCTATGATCCTTTGATTATAGACAATTTGAATCTTGAATTCATACACCTTGTCACCCTAGCTGAAAACTAGTTAGTACCTTAGTATTAATTTTATAGATTTTCAAATTTTATAGAATTGCTTAGCGTGGCTTATTATAATCTTAGGTGGGATCAACTCTTTCGCATGAGATGACATACTTTGAAAATGAATTCTTGACTTCGGTGAGTCAAGGATAGTTTATGAAATAGTTTAAAAATAAAAATAGAAACTTATGATTTGGACTTAGGCTAATGGTTAGGTGGTAGGTGCTGGCATGCCTCGTGTTTGGTGACACCTGGTTGATTGTCGTGCATATGGGTATGTGGATTGAGCCTAAGTCAATTAAGGACCGTTTCTGTGAACCATTTTACAAAGTCACCTCGTACTACCACAAGTCCGGTATGGGACGGACCTGGCTAAGTAATTTGTGAAGTTTCAGATATGGTTTCGCTATAGGCTGAATGTGAGCGTGGCGTAGGCCGCGAGAAATCTCACATGATACAAGAGGGGGCTCCAACTCGTGGATTCGAGTTGTGGTGAAACCTTAGTGGCGGCGTGACTGTTTTGGCTATGGATCACTGGAACAGCCTTGTCATGATCTCCTCGTCGTACACCAAAAGAAGTGTGTTTATCCGGTGGCAATATGGGATGATCGTGTCTTGTGGGTAAAGTTGTATACCTCTGCAGAGTGATAATCTATCCTGGATAGCCATATCCACGGTCATGGACATGCTGAGTAGAGTCTTCACAGATTAGACTTGGTTTTATAAAACTTGGTTTTGGCAAACAACAGTGGTTTTGATATTAGTCCGGGTGGGATGCCCGTGGATAGGTTAGTGTAGATTGGAGCCTACACTAACGATAGTACTTGGTTAAATAATGTTCTTATGATGTATTAAAATTCAAATTTTCATACTTACATTATTGTATTTGAAATTCAGTATTGCTTTTCCGCACATTTACCCTATCAAGCCTTCCTTTGAAATCCATTATGCATGCATCAATTTTGTTATATTCCCCGATATAACTTGTGGAGTACTTTAAAGTGCTCACCTTGCTAAAAATCTATTGCCGGACTGACGGCGACGACTCGGTGAGAATCGTGGACGAGTAGACCGCGCCTTATCGATACCGCTGTGGAAGGAGCTAGATGGGCTGCGCTTCTTTAGTTCATTGTTTTTCCGCTACTTTTATTTTTAGTTCGCCTTGTACCCTATATTGTAAGACTTGGCCTTAAGGCCTGTATCTTTGCTTAATAAAATTTATGGTGATTTTGCGTGATATACATCATTTAATTACCACAATGTGCACTAGGTTTTCTCGAGATAGTGCGATTTACACAAAGGGACTTGGATTGTTGTTCCGGGTCCCGACACATACGGTTCCACAACCATGCACATATATATAACACATTCTCATATACATAAATGCAAATTCACATATATATCACACATTCTTAAATACATATATGCAAATTTATATATATATCACACATTCTTATATACATATATGTAAATTCACATATATATCACACATTCTTACATACATATACATAAATTCACATATATATCACATAATCTCATACATATGTATAAATGTAAATACAGAACATATGACACAAATATTTCATTCATCATTCCACTTGCTTATTTGCTTTAAAAATTAGCCCTTCATAATGATCAATGCGTATGTAGCTAGTTTCATCATATTGTTCTTCCTTGACCCTTATGACGTTTTCAAAAGGAGGCAACTTATCAATTAATTGTATTCTTCCTCATCCACTATATTCTCAACTTCGACAATCCTCCTTTTTTCCATGAAGAACTACGTGGCGCTTCTTATTTGTCTGGTCGGTTATATAGAAAGTTTGAACAACTTGGTTGGTGAGTATGAATGGTTCGTCTTTGTATTCGACATGTTTGAGGTCAACAGTAGTGACACCATACTTGTCGACCTTCACATGTGGAAGATAGACCCAACAGCAATGAAATAATGGGATCTTGAAAAGAATGTATTCTAACTCCCGAATCTCCTCTATGAATCTATAGTAGGAGTTTCTCAACCTATCGATCTTGAATGCATCTATCGTACACCACTATTCAGTTAGTACTCTTTACATCCACGAGCATGTGTATAGAATGTGTACCTATTTATGTCATATCCTTATCATGTCACTCTTTACCAATTGTCAGTGATATTACCTCTTTACAAGCGGTTTTATCATTGGTAGCAACACGATAGTCTCTAAACTAAAACCATCTCGTGAATGTATTTATCTACTGACGGTTTTGAGGAACTATGTCTGTTGTGGCATCTAGTATTAGGCTTTTTGCAGTAGTGATTATGGCAATCTGGTATACCCCCATATTGCGCCTCTATTGTAAGCTGTGTTGTGCAGAAAGCTCCATGAGTTATGCCCAAGCACAGGTGCCACAAGAGAAAGAAGGGGGTACAATAGGCATCCAAAAGAACACATATGGCTATAAAGTACATATTAATGTACACGTAGAATATTATGGTAGTGTGCATCATTCTCATTTCTTAGGAGAACAAGTGTGTTTTCTTGGAAAACAATTGTGGTATATCTTGCTACTGAATAAACGAAGCTATTGCGATGTCTAAAATGTGTTGTTGTTTGAGATTTTTACAGCTTAACAGACAATGGCACTAGAGGTTGTTGATTTGATTTGGTTGTGTTGATTTGATCTCAGAATTGTGGTCAAAGGTGTGTATTGAGGCCATATTGATGTCAAAACAATAAGTAAAAAAGAACGTAGGTGGCACATGTAAATTCCGTCATTAAAAAATTTCTAACAAAAAACAACAAAACCATCACCCAACAAATAAATTAACTAATGATTTAGGATACAGAGAAACTACTTTGTACAAATTTTTAGATCCAGACACAAAAGTGGGATCAACAAACTTTTATCGGAAATTTTTGAAAAAGTTCGGTATTTAAAATTTATAACTTGCATTCAAACCATAAAAGTTTGGTTGATAGAGATTGGTAAAGGAAAACATCGCTGGCACGGCTGCTATCCCAAAGCCGCCGTGGGGCTGTTGGAAACTCACCAAATTCCAGTTGAAAGCTCTTTCATGAGAGTGAAATCTGTCCATAAATCTAGTTGAAAACTTGATTTGTTGGATGTTTTCTCAACCAATTGAAAGTTGTTCACGTTGAGTGTTTCCACTCAATCTAGTTCGGAGTTTTCTTTTACATTCGAGTGTTTCCACTGCACAGCGTGCATACAAGCATGCATTATGCCACATTTTGTCTCGTGCCTCTATTCAAGCCACAGTGGCCGCTCTTGACGACCTAACTGCCATCGTGCTCGAGCCCCATCACATCTTGCAGGTTCCGTTCCCTGTTGGTCAACCAGTGGTGTGACGTTCTCAAAAACATTGGATCGGGTGGGCCTCAGATGTCGTTCGATGCCGTTGCTTGTAAGCGATCGCGGCTGCTACTGGTTGAAAATAATCCAAATGATGTCCATCGCCGTGCCATCCTTGGCACTGACCCTTGACTCACACCGGCTTCCATGCTACAAATTCGGCCACAAGAACAAACAGAGTTCACCCAGCTCAGTTACAAATTTTTGCCTCTTTTTCGACCATAGCACTCTCTGGAGTCTGGAGAGTGTAGGCAATCAATGGACATGGTGATATCTGCAGTCATCAGCGATCTCGGCAGCCGGTTCATCTCCTTCCTCGTCTCAAGATATCGTAAGCAGGCCCTCGCAGATGAGCCGGCAAGGCTGCAGTGGCTGCTCCTCAGGGCCCGCACCGTCGTTGAGGAGGCCGACGGGCGGCAAATCACCAACCAAGGGATGCTCCTGCAGCTCAATCAGCTCAGGGAGGCCATGTGCAGAGGCTACTACGTGCTCGATACCTTCAAAATGCGGGCCCTTCGTCAAAAGAGGCGACTAGCCACGGTGAGACAATCCCAATTCTCCCAATTGCAGAAGCTACATGTTGTCTTGGAAAGATTAGAGGCTACACTGGATGATATGAGAGAGTTTGTAGTGTTTTTGATGCACTGCCCTCCCATGATTCGCCAGCCATATAGCTCCTATCTGTTTATGGAGAACTGCATGTTTGGCCGGCAAATGGAGAAGGAGAAAATTATTAACTTCTTACTGCAACCTAGTTTATCTGGTGATTCGGTCGTCGTGGATGTCCTTCCTATCATTGGCCCCTTTGATAGTGGCAAAACAACTTTGGTCAAGTATGTTTGTGAGGAGGAGAGAGTGCAGAAACATTTCTCTCAAATATTGCAACTTGACAGCGAAACCCTTGCCAGTGATTATTATGAGAAGCTTGTTTCTGGTAGAAGGTCCCTGATCATCATTGAGTTTGTTTGCGACATCATGGTTGATGTGACGTGGAGAAGGTTTTACTCTTCAGTTTGTCATTGTGCAAATAGTGGTACTAAGGTCATAGTTGTCGGTAGAATAAATCAAATCTCAAGCTTAGGCACGATGCAAGCACTTAGGGTGAACATTTTGAACCAAGAGGAGCAATGGTATTTCTTCAGAGTCCTCGCATTTGGGAGCGCAAACCCGGAGGATTATCCAGCGTTGACATCCATAGCTAGGAAGATTTTGATGTTGATTAGAGGTTCATTCACAGCTCCAAACGCGTTTGCCAAGTTACTACGAGCTAATTTCAATGCGCAATTCTGGTTCCACGTGTTGGAAGGTGTCAGCCATTTAGTACCCCTGAATTATTCTGCCTTTGGTGAACACCCATGGGACCTTACTAGAAAAGGCCTTTCTCACTATTCTAAGTATGGGGATGGCCCTCTACTTCTATGCTCCTTCCGGCGTACAGCTGTGCCGTTGATGCAGCAAGATCTCCCAAAATTCACCTTACATGACTTGATTGATGGAAATATTTTCTCTACAGAAGAGAGGATTGATGTGTTACTATGGCAATCTGTGATACCCCCATATTGCGCCTGTATTGTAAGCTGTGCTATGCAGAAAGCTCCACCAGTTATGCCCAAGCACAGGTGCCATAAGAGAAAGAAAGGGGTACAATAGGCATCCAAAAGAACACATGTGGCTATGAAGTACAGATTAATGTACACGTAGAATATTGTGGTAGTATGCATCATTCTCATTTCTCAGTAGAACATGTGTGTGTTTTCTTGGAAAACAATTGTGGTATATCTTGCTGCTGAATAACCGAAGTTGTTTTGATGTCAAAAATGTGGAGTTGTTAGAGATTGTTATAGCTTAACAGACAATGGCACTAGAGGTTGTTGATTTGATTTGGTTGTGTTGATTTGATCTCAGAATTGCGAGAGCTACTAGACACATGATAGACCTCCTCACCCAATGGTTTGGAGAAACAGGAAACCTAGCAGTTGATTTTAGGAACTAGAAACTGCAACAAAATGTTTTGAGGGTTCTCAATTTCCCACTTTAAGCTTTGGTAGCAATATCAGAATTCAAGCCAAATGTTATTACCGAATAAACTGCAGGATTACATGCATGAAAATGTCTACTAGGCATGCAATAAACCGGAATTCAAGCCGGAGTTATTACCGAAAAGATTAGGAGGGTTATGCATCTTGTCCCAAAGGAATTGTCAATCTACTAGCACTACTATAGAAAGCCTAATACTAGACGCCAAATCACGAGCGGTTTCACAAAACCGTGCGTGACCGATATTAACACGAGCGGTTTTAATTTGGACACCGCTGCGTGTTGATGGCGTCGGAGAAAGCGAATATCACGGACCGTTCTTACCAATGAACCGTCTCGTGATATTTCCTATTGAGACGGTTCATTGTTAAGAACCGTGCAGCGATAATGGGACTATCACGAGGCGGTTTTTAAACAAAACCCGTCTGTGATAGTCAATTATCACAGACGGTTTTGTAGTAAAAACCGTCTGTGATAGTCCCAATTATCACAGACGGTTTTTACTACAAAATCGTATGTGATAATTGTCTATCACAGATAGTTTTTGTTTAAAAACCGTCTGTAATAATGCTGCTATGTATTTATTACGCCGCTCAGACCGCATCTATCTTCATTTCGATCCAGATCTAGCCGGTGCTGCAGCTGGAGGCGGCAAGGCTTTCAGACCATTTTTTGGTGGAAGGATACTTATTTGGCAGGAGATTCATTGAGTTCGTGTGGATGCCATAGATATGGTTAGTAATGAAATTTGTTTTTGGTTGCATATCAAAATAAGTTTGATCTAGCTAGCTAATTAATTTTCGGTGAACTGTTATATATATACTTTGAAGATCTAGCTAATTTAGATGTTGCTAGCTAGCCTCAATGCATGTGGTATATATGTAGTAATAATTAATTAAGTTAATTTTAATACTAAGTTGTTTTATATATATGTGCATAATATAGGATCGAAGCTGGATGTATACCGCAAACCGTGTGAGTGAAGAGTACATTAATGGCGTGTCTGCTTTTACAAGAGCTACCGAGGAGGATATGTTGAATAAGGCGGTGGAATATATGTATTGTCCATGCACTGACTGCGAGAATTTAAAGATGTTTAAGAATCGAGAGCAGATTGAAGCGCACTTGATTCGGAGGGGTTTCAAAAGGGGTATACGTGTTGGATCGATCATGGCGAAGTCAATGATATGCCGCGGATGACATCGCCCGTGAAGTCAATGATATGTCGCGGATGACATCGCGGTGAAGTCAATGATATCTTTGCGGATGATGATTGTGGTAATTCGGCCGGATAGGTCGCACGATGACAACTGGATCGGATGCTTCGTGATGTAGAAGAGAACTATGATGAGAGAGAGTATATTAAATTCCGAGGCTTGATGAAGGACTCAGAGAAACCTTTGTTCACGTGTTGCAGGTCAAAGACACGAAGTTGTCAACCTGTGCTTGAACTGTTGAAATTGAAGGCAAGCAACGGTTGGTCCGACAAGAGTTTCACGGCGCTGCTAGGTCTTTTAGCGGACATGCTTCCGGAGGGAAATGAGTTGCCTAAAATCACGTATAAAGCCAAGAAGATTCTTTGTCCATTGGGAATGGAAGTAGAAAGAATACATGCATGTCCGAACGATCGTATCCTCTACCGTAAAGTATGCAAACATGCATGTGCGTCCGGTGTGCAACGCATCCCGATACAAACGTTACAATCAATCAGATGATGATGGCAAGGGAACAGAGGTGAAGAGAGGACCTCCTGGAAAGGTGGCATGGTATCTTCCTATAATTCCCCGTTTGAAGCGGTTATTTGCGAATCCAAAGGAGGCAAAACTGCTGCGATGGCACTCGGAGGAGCGCAAGAAGGATGGAATGCTGAGACACCTTGCTGATTTCACCCAGTGGAGAAACATCGATCGTGCTGCGAGAATCGGTGCAGAACCGAGGAATATAAGGTTTGGATTGAGTACAGATGGAATGAATCCTTTCAGTAGCATGAGCAGCCGACATAGCACTTGGCCTGTGACTCTTTGCATCTATAACCTTCCTCCTTGGTTGTGTATGAAGCGAAAGTATATTTTGCTGTCAATACTTATCCAAGGGCCAAAGCAACCTGGGAATGATATTGATGTATACCTAGCGCCGTTGGTTGAAGATCTAAAAATCTGTGGGACGAAGGGGCAGGTATGGGATGCATACAAGCGAGAGAACTTCACTTTGCGCTCCTTATTGTTCTGCACCATAAATGATTATCCTGCCCTTGCTAACCTGTCGGGCCAGAGTACAAAAGGTGCCAAAGCTTGTACTCACTTCTTAGATGGTACCGAGAGTATGTGGCTGAAACACTCACGTAAAACCGTGTACACGCGTCACCGCCGATTCCTTCGGAGGGCTCACCCATACCGCAAGATAAAGAAACAATTTGACAGAGAGAAGGAGGACGGTTCAGCTCCAAGGCATTTAAGCGGAAAGAGTTTTATAATATGGTTAAGGATTTAGATGTTGTCCTCAGAAAGGGACGTAAATTGAGGGGTCATGAGAAGAACATCTGGAAGAAGAGATCTATATTTTGGGACTTATCTTATTAGGAGTACCTAGATGTTCGACACTGCATCGACGTCATGCACGTAGAAAAGAATGTGTGTGACAGCTTGATTGGTCTCTTCTTGAACATTCGTGATAAAACAAAGGCGGCGGCGTCGCACGGCTTGACTTGGCTGATATGGACATCGGCGTGAGTTAGCACCGAGAACAACGGATAATGGACGAACGTACCTTCCCCTGCGTGTTACACTCTGTCCAAGGCCGAGAAAACAGAACTGTGCTTGTGCTTGCATGGTGTCAAAGTTCCGTCTGGTTACTCCGGCAATGTGAAGAAACTTGTTTCGATGCAAGATTTGAAGTTAAATGGAATGAAGTCTCATGATTGTCATGTGCGATGACACGATGCTCCTATTGCAATTCGGAATATTTTACCGATCAAAGTCCGAGAGACAATCATGAGGCTATGTTATTTCTTTAACACAATTGCTCAGAAGGTCATCGATCCCGAAGGACTAGATGCTCTGCAGGACGAGGTGGTGATGACTCTATGTCATCTTGAGATGTATTTTCCATCTCATTGTTCACGTTGTGTGGGAGATAAAAATGTGTGGGCCCGTATTCCTACGTAGCATGTACCCGTTTGAGAGGTTCATGGGAATTCTCAAATCCTATGTACGGAATCGATCTCGTAGAGGCGATATCGTCGAAGGTTATGCAAGCGAAGGTCATTGAGTTTTGTGTCGATTATATGGCTCGATTCAACGATAGGTGTTCCTCAATCTCGCCATGAGGAGGCTAAAGGGTATCGGAACTATAGGAAGAAAAGCAATCACTCGGATATGGACACGTATCGCAAGCCCATTTCACGGTCTTGCAACATATGACTGAAGTGGCCCTTATGTCGACCAAAGACAAGGATGTGCTTGGCAATGAATCTGAGCGGTCGGATGTTTGGATCATGAGACAACACAACGATCGGTTCAACCAATGGTTGAAGGAGCAAATCGCTAGAGCTCGTTAAGTGAGATCTTGACATGGTTGGCAAAAGGGCTAACATTTACAGATTGTGACATAGCAAGGATATGACATAAATGGGTACACATTCTACACACAGGCTCAGGATGTACAGAGCACTAACCAGAACAGCGGTGTCCGCATAGATGCATTCAGTACAGATGGGGTGAGAAACTCGTACTATGGGTTCATAGAAGAGATTTGGGAGCTCGACTACGTGGTTTTCAAGATCCCCTTATTTCGCTGTCGTTGGGTGCATCTCCCACAGTGAAGGTTGACAAGCACGGTGTTACTACCATGGACCTCCAACGTGTCGGGTACAAAGGCGAACCATTCGTGCTCGCCAACCAAGTTCTTCAGTTTTCTATGTAACCGACCCGGCAAATAAGAAACGCCATGTAGTTCTTCATGGAAAAAGGAGAATTATCGGAGTAGAGAATGTAGTGGACGAGGAAGAATACAATCAATTTGACGAGTTACCTCCTTTTGGAAATGGCATAAGGGTCGACGACGAACAACGTGTGAAACTAGTTACGCATTTAATTGATCATCATGAAGGGTTAATTTTTAAAAGAAATAAGCAAGTGGACTAAGAATGGCGACATATATGTGGGCATTTGCATTAATGTATATAACAATGCATGTATGGGATGTATATGTGAATTGGCAATTATGTATATAACAATGCATGCATGTGTGTGATATATTTGTGAATTTGCATTTATGTATTAGTGAAAATGTGTGATATATAGGTGAATTTTGAGAATGAGTCATACAAATGTATCTCTATGCTCATTGGGTGTTGTAAAGAAATATCTTGGGTTGTTGTAAAGAAATAACTACAATGGACAAGGCTAGCTTATTGAATGCCGGTTGGTGCAAGTACTTATATTAACTACAAATTTAAGGCTTATTACTGACGGTTTTGGTACCAAACCGTGCGTGAGTACTATCACAGAGCGGTTCTAATCTCGAACCGCTGCGTGATATGTATTATATCACGCTGCATTTATTCTCGCGATAAGAACCGTGCTGCGCGATATCATGGATATCACGAGCGGTTCTTATCTCGTAACCGTCTCGCGATATTTATTATCGCGAGCGGTTCTAATATTAGAACCGCTGCGTAATAAGCCTTCATATAAAAACCCCGCTAGGGTTTTGCGCGTCTGCACGCCGCTATTCGCAATACACTACTTAGTCGCTCTCCGATCCCCGAGCCCGCCGCCGCGCTGTCCCCGGCCGTCCGCGGCCGCTCGCGATCCCCGCCGCCGTCCGCCTGCGAGCCTCGTCGAGCCCACGAGCCGTCGCCGTCCGAGCCCGCCGCCGTCCCTCGAGCCCGTCGCGCCCCCCGAGCCCGTCGCCGCCACCTCCGTCGAGCCCCGAGCCGCGTCTCGTCCGGGCCGTCGCTGGCCGCCTCCGCCCCGAGCCTGCCGCCGGCTGCCTCGCCCCGAGCCCGTCGCCACCGCCTCCGCCGAGCCCCGAGCCCGCCGCCGCCCCGGAGCCCGTAAATATATGTTACTTGTTAAATCTTACTTGTATATACATATGTATATATATGTTGCTTGTTAAATCTTCTTTATTATGCATATGTATATATATGTTGCTTGTTAAATCTTACTGTTATGCATATTTATATATATGTTGCTTGTTAAATCTTACTTGTATATGCATATGCTTAAGATCTTATTGTTGTTAAATCTTACTGTTATGCATATGTATATATATGTTGCTTGTTAAATCTTACTGTTATGTATATGCATATGTTGGTTGTTAAATCTTACTTGTATATGCATATGCTTAAGTTGCTTGTTAAATCTTACTTGTATGTTGCTTGTTAAATCTTACTTGTATATACATATGCTTAAGTTGCTTGTTAAATCTTACTTGTATGTTGCTTGTTAAATCTTACTTGTATATGCATATGCTTAAGTTGCTTGTTAAATCTTACTTATATGTTGCTTGTTAAATCTTACTTGTATATGCATATGCTTAAGATCTTATTGTTGTATATGTATATGTATATGTATACTTGAATATATGTATACATATATTGAAATTAAATTTATGTATGTGCTTATACCACACTATTTACGTGTGTGTGAGAAGGCCAACATGTCATCCGTGCATTCTTCAACATCATCGCCGGAGATTTCCTGTGGACGACATCTTGCAAGCTACGAAGTGCAAGCTCCAAGTGAGATATGCCTCCGTTGCCTTGTGCGCTACTTGGGGCCTGGCATATCCGTCCGGTGAAGGGGCCTTGGTGCATCGTGCACCTTTAGCTCCAGGCTTCGGAAAAGTGTGTGTGGATGGTATGCATGCCAATTTCGATGTCGTCCCGCTACCAAAGCCCCCCAACGACGAGATCGCGACTCTAGGGCAAGCCATTGGAACCTTCATCCAGTGGCCCAAAAGTGACATCTGCCTGGAGGCTTCTTCACCGGTGGCAGGTTCCCAAGGGCAAGACGAACCAGAGCGACTTGCACTAGTGCTATCTCCACAAGCTCTACCTCCACCACCGCTACCTGTACCGGTGATGAGTCCACGGGAGCTATTCCCAGTGCAACAACTTCCACCGGTGCTACCTTTACAGTCGACCTACAGCCGAGGCAGCAAGGGCAAAGCAAAGAAGACCGATGATGATATCCCGTACCTGCCATTGGCCCGCAAATTCGTGCTTGGCGAGCCGATGGTCGACCCGGTGAAGCGCCTCCCAAAACTATCCGTGAGTTGCAAGACATTACACGATTGGTATATGAAACAATCCAATAAGCCAGAGAAAGAACGGTGCACAGGTATCACTGTCAAATTCACGCATCATCATTTCCAGCACGAGTTTCAAGATGGTGTCTTCGTGGTGACCTTCGATGATTTATTTGATCTTTTCATGCTCAACGCTCTCGACGCCTCACTCGTTCGATGCTGGACGCTGTAAGTGTGTACAATCACAGTCTCTGTTCATGTCGTACCGATAAATGTCATCTATAATTTTTTGCTTTCGTGTGTATATATATAGACACATGGTGACTGAAGTTAGAAAATCCACATCATCGGTTGGTTTCTTGGACCCACACTTGGTCTCCGGTTATACCATCAACGAGAATGCTGAGGTCGTCAAGAGGTACATTACAATCATCACCGCTGGCTTACGCGAGAAGGAATATGTACCGATGCCCTACAATCGGGAGTTTCATTGGATTTTAATAGTAATTATACCAAAATGGAACAAGGTAATATACCTTGATTCCTAAGTAAGAATAAAACCGACTACACATTTGTCGGCCAACTCATCGATAGGTAAGTACATTTTCTCCATACATACTTATATTTGTACTCTTTCTTTCCTTCCGATTGACTAAGGTCAACTTTTTCAATCACGTAGGGCGTTAGCAACGTGCGTTAAGATGGCACACTCCCATGCAACGGCCAAACCCCGACACATCATCGAAACTTTAAGGTATTCGCTACTACATATTAATTAATCCTATGCAACAGTTGGTAGTATTAATGCCTCTTGAATTAACACATTCTATTTTTGCGGTGCCACAAGAAATGAGCAACACGTGTGGATTCTACGTTTGCCACCATATGAGACTACTCCTCGATTCCTCGAGGATCACCAATCCCAATAACAAGGTTTGTCAATATTCCCATAATTACTTCATACTTATCAAGTTATATTATATACGCACATTGATATTCCTATCGACAGTCGCTTCCATCCCAAAACCGCATTGCAACATTTCGACTTTGAAGCAATTCTAGGGCAAGTCGCGCTTACTTTTTGGTGGCTAAAGTCCTACAACCAACTAGAGAGTTCCACAACCCACAATGATTTTTTTTTGCTCTTATCACTCGGAATGAGGTCTCGCAAAGAAATTGATCCATAATCAACGACTTGTCGTTGCACAAAGCAATACTTGGATGGCAATTATGCACCATCCAAGTAATGCTTATGCACCTAACAAGTTCGTTGATTATGGATCTGCTTTTCGAGACCTCGATTCCGAGTGACAAAGCAATAAAAATGCAATGTTACCATCTAAGTGCAAATGCAATGTAGATCTTTTGCAATTGTGTATTGTTAATGGATATTTTACTTCATTTCAATTAATTGATTTGCGAAATGGATGTTTTATGTATGTGAAATGAATTGAGATATGAATTGGATGTTATATGTTTCAGAAATGAATTGAGATGTGAATTGTGCATGTATGTGTGTACATGTTGATCTGCTTGTTTCAGAGGGCATGGCTAGCATTTCCTGAGGCTAGCCAATAAATAGAAATAGATCTAGGGGTAGGAAAGAATATCACAGACGGTTTGTAACTACAAACCGTATGTGATATCTAACATCACAGACGGTTTGTAATAAACAACCGTCTGTGATATTGATATATCACAGACGGTTTGTAACTACAAACCGTCTGTGATACTGATATATCACAGACGGTTTGTGGTTACAAACCGTCTGTGATATTTATAAAGCACAGACGGTTGTGTCTTACAAACCGTCTGTGATGTTAGATATCACAGACGGTTTGTAGTTACAAACCGTCTGTGATATATACTCCACAGACGGTTTGAAAACCATCTGTGATAACCTTCGATTATCACTGACCCATAAAGTCGACGGTTGAGAAAAGCAAACCGCCTCGTGATGACGTTTTTGAACCGTCTGTGATAATGGTTTCTGTAGTAGTGTGGACAATGTTTTATCATGCAATGCTAATCGCAAACATTGACTTTTAAATGTTGTGGACAAGGGCTAGGCAGCAGCAGCATCACATACGTACGTATATATGCAGGAGACTGGAGACCGATGATCGCCGGTTTTTTCAGCTTCAGCTTTCTAGGTTCACTTTTTTCACTATTCACTATACTATCCACTAACTCAGCTACAGTAAAAAAACCAGCTACAGTAAAAAAAGCCAAAAGCCATCGCTAAAATGATCACCACCTACCGGCGGGGCGCCAAGAAGTCGCTCAGTATAGCAAATTAAATATCAATGAGAAGTTCTTTTATACTTTTATCTCTAATAAGAGTAACATTAATCTCAAAAGCACATAAAAAGATAAGTAATATCTATCCACTATTCAACATATTTTAAAAATTATGCAAATCACTGTTAAAAAAAGCATATAAGCACCTTCCACTATCGAGTCGGTCAGTTATTAAAGATAAGAGTTGGTAAGCTAAAGTTAGTAAGTTTGGAGTTAGGGATGAAATCCATATGTCAGGAGACTACTCATCCTCTATATATAACCAGGCTGTGTCCGGGAGTTCTATTCAAGTAATGTTCTTTTGAGTTATGGTTTATGACTTAAATTTTTTAATTATGACTGTTTGTACGCGAGAGAGTACAGAGAGAGAGACATCCATGTATAATTTTGACCGATATAACTGAAGTCGGTACAGGGTCTACTATAATACTTATAGATTCCATCTTGAATATAAACCAGAAACCGAATCGAATGGTGCCATAATCTTTCCCTTCTAAAACTCCAGTCCCCTTCAAGCAAATACCGTATGGCCTTCCTCTGCACGAAATACAGTCGTTCACAAAAAACAAGATTCATGCCCTAACAGTCCTGTCTCCTGTGCTGCACCATGTTTCACTATTTGACTAATAATGTCTCATAGTTGCATCTGTAAACGGAGGGAACTATTCAGTATTGACATGTCGATTTACAGAGGAGATTCGTGCAATATTTTTTCCAAGTTAGGTGCCAGACGAGTTTCTTTTTTGCAAATGTAGAACATCTGACTGAGGGTACACCGAACCCTAGGCAACTCAAAGGATCATAGGCAGTATATGTCACAAATACATGACGTTTTGGACATTCACATAGTATCTAAAACACTTTGACCAGTAATTTTTATTATAATATATTTATAGAACCTAATAATATTGAAGATACTTTGCGAAACAAATCGATACATAGGATTTTTATGTATCCAATTTGAATATTTTAAAAGATATTCATAGTCAAAATTTCAAAAGTTATTTGTAACTAGAGGGGGTATTGACTTGAACCTCTTTGGTATTACACATTTGGCTAGATTATGACCAAGTATGTATTCCGTCAAAACAATGTCCCAAGCATCCAGCCACAAATTTTCTATCCTTCCATTGAATATTTAAAATTTTAAATGGTAGGCATGACATTGAAAAAGAACTCATGCTTTTGACAAATATCATCTACATACAAACTGAATATACAGTAAAAAAGTATAAACATACTGCAAAGGTTTATATCTCTGCAAGCTGTATGTTCCAGCACCAGTGCGTACTCTGTACACTAGCTACTAAATATCCTCGGTGTTTATGTTCCCTTCTATGACCTCGATGCAAGATCCAAGTGACTTCCCAGAAGACATTGCCTCTGCAAGCTGCGATCTAGCCTTTTCATGGCGGCGCAGAATTAGAACCGTGTTCAGCACAGCCCATCTGAGCTGTGAATCAGCTTTCTTCTGGGTGAAGCCCAGGCTCCTGAGCAATCCATCCAACTGCTAATGCAGAAAAAAGGCCCAGAAAATAAATTATAGTGTCACAACCTTACAGGATGTCTTTAAAATTCCGTAGAAGTAACTGATGCTTGTTGATGTCAGCTAGTCCTCCTTCAGCGTATCCATACAGAAGATACTCTGTAGACAGTGGCGGATCCAGAATCAAAATTTAGGGGGGGGGCTAATAGGACTTGTTCACTGATTTATCCGAAAAATTTAGCTTCGAAGTTCAAACACCCATTTACAACTAGCGAGATCAAGAGTCGAGCCATGCAGATTGTAGAGGTAGTAGAAGTAGCCACCACGTGTCACACTCACGTTGCTACATATACATGGCGAAGCGATCGAGCGTACGAACGTACGTGGGAGCAGCAGTAGCCTGCATGCATGTAGGCAGCACATAAAGCACGGCCGGGCCATTCTTTTCTACAGCTGCTCCTCTGCACGGCTCACTGCTGCAGTGTGCTGCTGTCACCTCCAGGACTTCATCGAGCATGACCAGACGTTCCCTGATACACAAGAACAGGGTGAGCAAGCTCTAGACTTCATCGAGCATGACCAGACGCAAATGCCAGCTGAGGCTAAGACGTTTGTAGTGCTCATGTGCTCCTCTTGACATTGAAGCTTAGCAACCTCGTCTAGTTTTCACATTCCGTTACCAACAAAATTTGCTTCTTTTCCTGCAGGCAGATGCAAACATAGAGTAGATAGCAGATGGCGCTGATATGTGTTGCTTTGCCTGGATATTCAGTCCCATGGTTGAAGTAGTTGTGCACTTCTAGTTCTTTCACATCGTAGTACTACTAGTTAGATGCATCAGTGTTTAACAAATATAGCTGCACACTTTTTTTTTCGAAAACAGAGTTCTAACAACAGTAACAAAACATTACAAAAGCTGGAACGGCTCGCCACCTCCAGAGAAGGAAAAACACAAACTTCATTTTTTACTCTTACCTCTCAGACTACGCAAACTGCTATAGCATTAACGAAAGCTAAAAGCAAAAATCTGAAGTCTGAAAATTGCTTATTATAGAGGAGCTCCACACAATACCAAAACACGGACTTCATCACAACAGGAACAAAGCTGAACTAATCCGTCAGTCTTCTCGCCATTGGCGCCCACCCTTGCGTTCGGTTAAATGCATCCCTCGCTACCGGGGGTCAGGGGAGCAGCCGGCGTAGGGGAGACATCAGCCCCACCTGACCCCCCGGTGGGTCCGCCGCTATCTGTAGATACAAAACTATGTGGTATAATCTTTTGATTTTCATTCACTCTTCACTGAAGCAACAAATGTGCCCATTCCAGCATATAAACATTATAAATAAAAAAACGAGATATATCTAGGAGGAACTAGGTATTTTTTAATTAAGAAAATAGGCACCCAATTCAAGGCGAAGACGACTTGAACCTGGGTGGTGGGGGTGTACACCCACACCTCCCACCAACTGAGCGAGGTTCAGTTCCTAGCTTATGAACATTATGAAATGACAGATTGCAGTTCAAAGTATAAGCAAGCAGGGAGCTTGAAAAGCCTGGATGATGAACGATTGATCTAGAGCATTTTGCATGGGGATTACTGGTTGGCATGAAGTTTGCTTGTCAATAAGGACCATCTCATTTCCATATTTTTAATGATCCAACACTACATTGAAATGAAACCTCTTCACTGAAGACCATCTCATTTCCAGATCAACTCTGTGGAAAATCTGAGTTCTGAGACTGATCGACAATCGACAGTAGACCTCGAAGCAAAATGAACCACACCATAAAGTGTTCTACATGCTTTGTACTAAACAAAGATGTTTAGAAAGCCTCACCATGGCAGATAGCTTGCCAGTGTTGATCTGGAAATAAAAGAAACACCACTAGGCTAGCACATATATAAAAATAACTTTATTGTTGAAAAAGGTATAGAACAGAAAGTTCTCAGAACAAAATAGAAAGAAAATCCTATCATATATCTCTCTCCCCTATATTATTGACCACAAACTAAGCATTCTCATTGGGCCACACCATCAACAAATTACAAGCCTTTTGATCGTAGCCTTGATGCTACACATTGAATGCCTGGCTCCCTGCCATCCAATTATTCGGTTACAAATGCCAATTATTCAGTCCTCAGACTCCCATCAAGAAAAAAGACACGGAAAGCCCCACGGTCGCCGATTGCAACTTCTTAATGGGTAGCTACCAATTTTTAACAAGTCCCCACTACATCATTGATGAATAGTAATGCATCACTAAGAAAGTTTTGGGGAATAGGTTACTGAATGTGGTTTGTTCAATTGAAAATGTGCGTCTTATGTTTGAAATTTATCTGCGGAGTGTTGGAGTTGCAAGGCCAAACTACATCAGAGAAAAGGGAATTACAGGCATAAACTTTGGGATTAGCGAGGAAAGCAGATCACAGCTACATAAGACAAAAGGACAAAAGGAAAGCAATGCAAGGCGACTAATTACACATGTCCAAATTATCCATGAAGTCTGTTTTTTTCAATGTTCTAACGTTGAAGTGTCAACCTATAAGCTGACCGACCATGTAGCGTGTTTTCTATAAAGTGGGGGTTACTGCGAATAGGGATGGCAACGGGGGACCTTCCCCGGCTGGAAGTGATGGAACATCCCCGTCCCCCGACATCTTCATTTTCCTCATTCCCCGCACCGACAACACGTTCGGGGGCGCCTCCCTCCCACTCCCCGCACTCGGCTGGGGAACGAGTCCCTTTACCCGATAATGAACGAACACAGAAGTTGAAGAACTGATTCTAATCAGCAAGAAAATGTTGAGCAAATGTGCAAAATTGAGAAATAGAAAGACATGTATTCAAGGGGGTATAGAAATAAAATTACACATATGAGGATATTTTCCAGCCAACAGCAAAATCAGTAAAGAAAAACCACAAAAAACTTTAAATGACCACAACTTGAACAAAGCAATGCAAAATTACAAATCAAGCTCGCTAATTATAGCAAGATGTGATTAGGTCCATACAACACGTGTTAGGCGGCAGGCTTGCTTTCTTCTCACTCATGACGATGTCGGGCATGGGCTTTATTAGATATGTATTATACCTATGTATTTTCCTCATTATATAAGGGGTTATCTGCATATGTGCTATGCCTGTACGTATATACACACACACTGGCCCATTAGTCTCATGATGAATAGAAGCCCTATTCATAACATGTTATCAAAGCATTGCCTAGGGTTTCATCACTGGTTCATCTGTCCAGCCATCACTATCATCTGGATCCTCTGCGTCTTTCTCTGTCGCCCAGATCCTCTTCATCGCCGCCCACTCATTTGACCACTGACGCCGACTTCTTCATCACTCTGCTGCCAACCAAGAGGTACTCAGTTGCAATATGTCATCGTTGTCAATTGGGAGGTTGGCTTCATCGCCGTCGCTGCCGACCGAGAGGTCCTCAGGTGCGATCTTGTCCTCGGTGCGATCGCCATCGCCGTCGACCAGGAGATCACTGATCCGTGCCGATCTAGTGCAGTTCTCTGTTGCCTATTAGCGATCTGCACCGGTGAGTCGTCGTCGCCGGTGATCTACCGTCGTGGCCGTTGATCTAGACTCAGTCGCCTCATGGTTCTCGGTCCATCGCCGACGCACGGCTTCGACCGATTGCCACTGGTGAACCATGCTATTGACGCCGTCGGTTGCCACCGGTGACACTGCTAGCCTCCGCCGTCGGGCCGCGGCCGCTCGTCACCCACTCCCTGTAGTCGGATTTGAGCTCTCTTTGAGAGCTCTGTTTTAAGCCGCGTGACTTACGTGACTTAAAGTCACGTTTATTTCCAAAAAAGGAAAAGAAAAGAAGAAAAAATGTCTTCTTTTACAAGCACCGTTTTTATTCCTCGTTGCTAGGTGATCTTCGATGGTATCAATTATTGGGGCTGATTTCAGCACATACGCCTCCACATGTGTGGTCAAAGCCTTTAGGAGTTTCTTACTAGTGAGTTGCCTTATCCGTTTCGTCCTACTCCACCTGCTGAATCTACACTCCCGAAGGATGCTTCCAAAGATGCTCGTATAGAGACATCTAAGGCTTTGGAGGATGCTATGAAGACTTTTCAGACTCAGTATACTTCTTACAAGACATGGATCGAGAATGCCCGTACTTCTGCTATTCTAGTTGCTAGCATGGAGATGCATCTCACTGGTGATATTGTTGGTTTGGCTTCCGCACAGGCGATCTGGGTGCATCTACGCAACTGCTATGAGCCATCTGGCGATTTCTTGTATCTTGCTGTTGTGCGTTAGGAGCAGTCACTGCAGTAGGGAGATGCCACTGTGCATGAGTTCTATGCTCAGCTGTCCATGTTATGGCATCAGATTGACTTATTGGGGCCAGATATTTGTCGTATCTGTCAGTGTTGTCAGCGTCAGTAGTCTCACCTAGAGCTTCGCATATTTATGACTTTTTGACATGTCTTTGGTCTGAGTTTGAGTAGATTCATGCTTAGTTACTAGCTCGTAACCCTCGTGTGACTCTATTGGAGTTCTTACAACTATTTGTACTGAGGAGATTCAGCTTCGTGGTGCGGGTTTGCTATTGTCATCGTCGTTTCTGTCGGTTTTGGTGGCTCCTCTAGCCTCTACATCTATTGCGCCTCCAGTTACTCTTTCACTAGTTGCGGCTCCACCAGTGATAGCTGCTATTGGTCGGGGACTCCACTGCACCTATTGCAATAAGGATGGATATGTAGAGCAGATTTGCTACAGGAAGAAAGATTTTAGTCGTGGTGCTCGTCCTCACGAGTACTAGAGATCCTCCTCCCAGCGGAGTCCTGCTGCCTCTGATACTCAGTAGTTTCTCACATTGCTAGGTTGCACGGTTGCTTCTGCATTGTCCAGTTCTGCTGGTTCTACTGCTCAGTCTGCTAGTGAGAGACTACCATCTACTTCTTCTTCCTCAAGTATATCACCTAATAAGTTTTCAATCCCGAATTATTTGAGGAGAAATCTACCAAATAAAGATTTCTAGATTTAAAACCTTTGAAAACATGTTCTTTTTCCTTTTCTTTTGAAATTGTAACATCATTTTTAGAAAAAGAGCATATTGATCCTAGATCACACAATTGAGTAACGAATAGTAAGTTAAAATTTAATGTTTCTATTAGAGATACATTTGACATTGAAAGGTTGTTTGAGATAGCAATTTTACCCAATCTTAATACCTTTCTTTTGCTATTGCTTCCACTCTTAAATATGGAGAACATCTTCTGGTCTCTGGTCATGTGTTGAGTGCACCCGCTATCAAGCACCCAATGCCGTCCACCGATTTTGTAGTTCACCTAAAAGAGAGTTAAGATCTTTTAGAGATCCAAATTTGTTTGGATCCTTGAAGGTTAGTAAATAGTATTTTGGGCACCCAAATAACATTACTCTTGGCTCTTAAGATTGAAGTTCCAATAAATTTTGTAATAATGCTACCATTTTTGGATTTCTTAAGCATGTAACAAGAACCAAATAACCAATGGAGAGAGTCTTACCCATAGGACAATTTTGTTTCACATGTCCTATTTTTCAGCACTTTTGGCAATCTTACCATTTTGTCTAACAAATCATATAGATTTGTTTGCCAGTTTCTTACCTTTCATAGGCACATACTTAAGACATTCTTTATTAAATGAACACCTTTGTTCACTTAATAATTTATCAAGGGTGTCCTTACTCTTGTAGCACCTTTCCAAGTTTTTGTTTAGTTTGGTCACTTGCTCTTTCAATTCATTATTTTCAATAACAAGTTTAGCATTGCATGGTCTAGCATTTGAATCAATTTTAGAACATGGCATATTAATCAAATCATCACATGAAGTAGATATGCTAGTTCTAGATATTTTTACACTAGGCATGGTTCCATGAATATCAAGTAATTCCAATGCTAGTACTAGTTTTTCTAGAATTTTTATGCACAAGCAAATCATGAGATTCTGTTAATTCCTCATAAGAGTTCCTAAGGGAGATATGCTCCTTATTCAAGCTCTTGAATTTACATTTTTCTTTTCCAAAAATTTTATTTAATTCAAGTAGCATATCTATTAATTCATCATAAGAAGATTCATTATTATCTAAAGAGTTTACCTTCTCTCCCTTTACCGTGAGGCATATTGGAGATGAGAAGAGGAATGGAGCTTCGTTGATTGCAATGTCTACTAGTCCCTTCTTTTTGGGAGATTCCTCCTCATCGGAGTCGGAGTCCGTGTACTCCTCATCGGAGTTCTACTCTCCAATGTGGACTTCATTCTTACCTTCTTTATGAAGTATTTTGAAAAGTTTCTTCTTGCCGTTGAAATCCTGCTTCTTTGATGATTTGCCCTTGTCATTTTTTTTTGTTGGGCATTGAAAGGCAATGTACACCTTCTCATCACACTCACAGCATCGAATGTTGCTATAGCACTTATTATCGTGTGATTGCCCCTTCTTGCTCTTCTCATGACTAGCGCTTCGATATGAGCGCTTCTTCATGAATTTCTTCATTCATCTTACAAGAAGAGCCAACTCCTCCTCGGAGTCCTTGTCGTCATCTTCAGACTCGTTGCTTGATATCGCTTTAGCTTTGAAAGTAGTTATCTTCTTCCCCTTGGAGGAAGATTGCTCTACAAACTCCTCCTTATCCTTCTTATATAACTCATTGGTGATGAGGTTTCCCAAGAGTTGTGTTGACATCATTCTACCCAACTCGGAAGAGTTGAGGAAGAATGTCACCAACGTCTCGTATTTCTCCAGCAACACTCTAAGTATCTTTCTTATAATATCAACATCAGTTAGTGACGTGTCAAGGCCTTTGAGCTCATTCACAATGTTATTTAGATCAGAATATATTTCATTTATACCCCCATGAGACAACATTGTGAATGTCTCATATTTGATCTGAAGTCTATGCAATTTAGCTTCTTTAATCGTGGATGTCCCCTCATGTATTTCGGAGAGAGTAGTCCAAATATCGTGAGCAGTTTCCAAATTGCTCACTATATTGAACTCATCTACGTTTAAAGCGCCAAATAAAGTATTCATGGTTTGAGTATCTAAATGAGTGTTATGCCCCTCTTGATCCGTGGGGTGTAGTGGATCAAGAGGCATGATATAGCTCTCATTTATAATTTTTTATATGCTCGAACTCATGACCTTAAGATAAATTGACATTCTAATTTTTCAATACGAATAATTTGAACCATCAAAGAGAGGTGTCTTTCCTATTGCAATTCTCTCACTAACCATTCTTTTCTTTCTAGACGGTTAAGTCTGATAAATGAGAGACCAGACTCTGATACCACTTGTAAGATTAAGTATGACCGACTAGAGGAGGGTGAATAGGAGGTAATAAAATTTTTGCAAAACAATGATATTTTAACAATTTTGATACACGATTCAAACCTACACAATTTTAGTAACCCTAAAGCATCTTAAGAACAATGACTACAAAAGACTTTGATACAATTAATTTGCACAATAAATTGAATAATACGAGTCAAAGAAGGACAAAAATAATATCAAAGTGACACACGATGTTTTACGTGGTGATCAGAAACTTACGGTTTTCCCTAGTCCATGTTGAGGTAAGCCCAAACAAATTGGATCGACTCCATGAATTAAGCCTTCCACCTCAAATCCACTAGTGGTTGTCCTTTCTCCACTCCGGAGATGATGGAGACTGAACCACTCACAAATAGGCGTCAGGTTACTTCACAAGCTTCTTGAAGAGATCACCATGCAATCTTTCACCCAGCCGTCTAGGTGTCGATAAGCACCAAGAGTAATGAATCATAGTTTCTCTTGACAGCAATCAAGTGTCAAGAATCAATCTAAAATAAAAATGCACTTGATATGGCTCAACCACCTCAAAATGAAGGCACAATGAGAAATGAGGTGTGGAATGAATGCTCAAGGCTCAAGGATGTTCAATGAAAGCTCAACACACTATCCTTGAGCAGGTGGGGGTATTTATACCCTTACCAACTAAAACTAGCCATTGCATAAAACAATTCTGAAAAATCAAAGACATCAATAATTTCACTATGTAAATTGTGGTACTACTGCAGTGTACTGTAGCACATAGTAATGACAATGTCAGAACATCAAAGCTAGCCATTTGAAAGTCGGCGCAGTACTACCGCCGTTGAAAATACGGTAGTTCCGATTTCTGACACGGTACTACCATTTGTCTTGGGGCCAAAAATAGACCCTCTTTGGAAAAAACGTCTCGTTGGATTTTTCTGCTTCCGAAGTCTAGTAGTTTTGATTTAGGTTGCGGTCCTACTGCTCTGCGGTAGTTCCATCATTAAATTTCTGGTACTACCGATATCGGCAAGCCTAAGTCTCAAAGTGGGTGCTCTCTAAAAAAATGTACCACTCGAGATGCCGGTGCTACTAATTTTTTGTAGTACCGCAGTTAACACATCGGTACTTTCGGACTCCGGTAGTTCTGCAAAATACACTCCGGTACTTTCGATTTTTCTGACAGAGCATAGTTGGTTTTCAAACTTAATTTTAAGTGCATGTATGATCCTAGATTGATCCAAATAGCATAAGAACATACTATCAAGTTACTTTCTATGATCCATCTTAATAGTACGACAACTATGTTATAATCCGATCTAGCAACCTTTCTCCTAAGACTGGTAAAATTTAAAAAGGGATCATATACTACTTGTACCTTTGTCTTGAGCCATCTTGATCCTTATTTTGTTCTTTAGCATATACCTTGCCTTTAACATGCTCGATTTTGGGACTTAACATATGCGATACTCAACAAACATATTAGTCCTGTATTCACATATTTGTAATTAATTACTAAAACCATTTTTAGGGACCTAGATACTTTCAAGTGGGTAGAAAAAGAGTGCTTGCAAACCCAAAAACTACCTGACAAGCACTGCCAACTAATCTACCCTACCACTAACTACTCCTTCTCGGGTGGTCTCTCCACAAGTGGAGCACCCAGGGAGTGGGAGTGGCTACAACAGGTTGCGGCTAACGCTTGGTTTGCTGGAGCTAGAGCGAGAAGGAGAATGAGAATGGTGACAGCCTCGACTGGATCCCCTAGCATCTGCTGCTGGTGGTGGGCGCACGCTCTTACGAGTGGTAAGCTGGGTGCGGGGTCTCAGGAAACATGTCGGTGCTATGCCACGAGTGACGAGGGTGGGCAAGGGTGTTGACGAGCAACCGATGTCAGTGCTGCTAGTGCTGGTGCTGCTAGAGCTACCAATGCTGCTGCTAGTGGTGGTGGAGCTAGACTCGTACGGGCGACGATAGGTTTTAGGTTGCCTTAGATCAGCAACGCTCCAACTCAATCTCTGCTGCAGTTCGCTCTCACTCTAAGAAAATGAGAGCGGTGTCCAACCCGGCTAGCTAGGCTCAGAGGGTGTCTGAGTGATGGTAACTAGACATCAACAGCATTCGGAGTTGTCCTATCTCCTAGAGGGCACGACAGTAGGAGTCCGCCATGGACTGTGTCAACTGCACCTAATGAGAGAGCCTCCGGTTATCCACTAGGACCTCCAGGGGATTGAGGTCAGTACCACCAGTGCAAATGACAGGGAAGAAGTAGTAGGGGGACTGCAGTAGCTCACTCCTATGCGATCGGCAGCAAGCCGACGCAGTAAGCTGCATCCTGTACAGCATCCAAACAGTGGCTCCGGGGGTGCGTGATAGGGACGATGAGTGGATCAAACCCTCCTTCCCTAGCATACACATACACCTCCATGGTCCAGACCTCGTGGTTCCAAACCCTAGTCCTCCACCCCATGAAGATGGGTGGCTAACTGTAATGAAGGAACTGGAGAAGCTGATGTAGCAAGCCAATAGACTCGCCCTCTATCTCCACATAAGACAAGTAGTCCTAGGAACCATCTGAGGAAGATCTGGCCATCTAAAATTTTGAACAACAAGAGGTCAGAACAAGTAAAATATAAAGAAAGTGCAGATAATTAAAGGTCTAAGAATGATAAGTGAAGAAAGTAGTAAGCTATATTTTGTCAAAGTTTTATTAGCTTTTGAAAATAGAACACAAGCCTTAAACATGACCAGTCTAACAAAAGTTTCTATAGTCGTATGCTCTGATACCAACCCTATAGGACCTAGATTTTGCAAATCTAGAATTTCTTGTGAATCCACTTGCACTTTTCCCTGGATCAAGAAATAGTGCTCACGATACATGGTGAATCATCTCATACATGAAATGATAATACCATACATTAACCTTACAATACCAGAGTTCAATTAGTCCGCATCGGGATAAGTTTTACAAAAAGGGCCATCAGGCCAAATGTTTACAATACAAAAGCTCAAAGGGAAACTACGAAAGTAGGAAGGAGGGAGCTCATCTCTTCACAGGTAGCAATTGGAAAACCCAAGTGGAACCGATATTAGCTAAGGTCTAGCTAATATTGGATCCACTCAAAAGTTAGCGTGGTCGGCTAGTCTCGTGAGGAGAGGCTACACGCCTAGGTTCTAAATCTAGTTGCCATCGTCTTGTCTTCCCTCATCGCCTTGATACTCGTAGAACGCATACTGCTCTTGTGTCGAGACCCGAATATGCAAATTCGGTCTCTCTGTGTAAACTGCACTAGTCCAGGATCACGCTAGTGCACACAGTCGAACATAGATGTCATCATAGTCATACACACGATAATAATAAAGGAAAACTCGAACATCGATAAAATATCAAGGGTACGACCTTAAGGCCAAGCTTACAATATCTCTAGCCGGAGGGGCTTAACAAAATAGCAGCGGAAATCCAAAATAAAGCGTAGCGACCAATCGACAAGCCACAGGCTATCGAGTGGAGAACGAAGCCTAATCCGTGAAGTCGTCGTAGTACTCCCTTCCGCACCTCCTGCCGATAGTACTCCTCTCCTCAATCGAGCAACATAGGCGTAAGCCGTGAGTACATTGGTACTCAGCAAGTCGTTTGTAACAATAAATGCAATATTATATGCAAGGCTTACCAAGGGAAGGCTGAAAGGTTAATTTGCATAAAGGCATTTATTGATGAAATATATTAAATAACTTGAAAGCGAAAGTTAACTGAAAACAGTCATAATAGATAATCAAAGGAATAATCATGAACCACTTGTGAACACCAATTCACAAGTTAAACCAACAGTGAACTACCTGTCCACTCCCAACATAAACCACCAAGTTATAAATGAAACACTAACCTCGTGTGAAATCCCGAGCACCGCCCATGACCGAGGACGCGGCTATTCGAATAGTTTTACACTCTGCAGAGGTTGCACAATCTGTACCCACACGATGTGATTAGCCTAGGCCTAAGGAAATCACAACAAGGCCTTTACAATGCTCTACCTCAACACAATCCCGCCCGCTAGGGTTTCGTGATCACACCCCCTTGCGCCACATGGAAATCAAGCAACCATGTCCATCACAATGGCAGGATTGGATTGAAATATTACAAATTAATCACCAGTCCATCCCATAATAGACATGTGGTTTGCACGATTAAGCTCGGATCAATGGCGCACAAAGTTAAGTCCTTAGCATTACCCGCGAGACTACCACATCCCCAAAGTACAATCAGATTCCCCCTTTCTTGCACGATCACTCGCCTGAGTGCAAAACCAATTTATAACCAAGCCAACGTCACACCAATGACATGGCACAAATTTTAATACACGTGGCACCAACCACAGTTCCATATATCATTAAGTCAAATTAATATTTTAATGTGTGCGATGAGACCGAACGTAAATATACACTGGCTAAGCAATCTAATCGTACCAACCCATGTGATAAATAAACTAGCATCACTAATAATTTCCCAACCTATGGTGACAAAGGTATCATGGTATTTCAAAGTGTCAAAGAGGTGTAATTGCAATTGGGACAATAACTACCTGTGCAACGGTTTGAATAAAAATAGCAATGCAATGTAGTTTGAAACAAAATAATTAAATAATAGTTTGTAAAATTGGGTTCAACATGATCAAGGGACACGACTTGCCTTCGTTATGCTCAGCGGGGTACTCCTGGTCTTCTGGCGCGAAACCTGCTCCTCCGGAATCCGAATCTAACGAGAGAGAAAGCGACCGGAAACAAAGAAACACATAAAATGACAAGCAAAAGAACTCAAAAATTCACAAAAATAGAACCAACAGCTAGAGCTCGATTTTAGATGAATTTAGAAAAAAGAACGGGGTCAATCGGAGCTAGGACGGAGGAGAACGGGCTCCCGGAAAATTAATTCAAAATTAATTCGGGAAAATTGAAAAAGGTTATCAGGCCGTGAACCCGGTTCACCGAATTCGAAGTTCACCGTGGACCCGGTCCACGAATAATGCACGGGGCGCGGCGGTCGACGCGGGCGCACGCCGACGTGGCGCAAAGATATGCCGCCACGTGGCGCGTGGCCGACGTGGCAACCGACGTGGCGCCACGTGGCTCGGGAAGCGGCTAGGCCGACGTGGCGCCGACGTGGCATGCCACGAGGTGCCACGCCGCCTAGGGTCGACGTGGCCGGCCGACGCGGCGGCGCGACGCGACGGCGGGATCCGACGGCGAGAGTTGGCACGCGGCGCGTCGCGGCGCCGTGGATCCGAGACTGATCTGCGGTCGGGATCGGCGGCGGTGCGGGTGGGATGCGGATTGCCGACGCGTGGCGGCTCGACGCTGCGAGCGCCGCCGCGGACGGGCGCGGATGGAGCGCGCTGGGCGGCGGTGACGATGCGCGACGCGTGGCGGCGTGGCGGCGCGAGGCGCCGCGCCGCAGGCGCGCGCGCGCGGGTGCGGTGCGCGCGCGGCTCGGGACCGAGGCGCGGAGCGGGTGCGGCGAGGCGACGAGCGGCGACGCGGCGACGGCGAGGGGAGGGGCGGCGAGGCTCACCGGCGACGCCTCGGCAACGGCGACGAGCTCGGGCGCACGGAGGGTGCACGGCGGCGCAGCGCAACGGCGAGCGGCTCGGCGACGCGCGCGCGAGGGCGAAGGGGCGAGGGCGGCGGCGACGAGCTCGGGCGACGCACGCGAACCGAGGATGAACGCGAGTTTTATCACGCGAACCGAGGCAATCCCGATCGGTTACGGCACGGGCGAACGCGATTAGGTTAGACGGCTAGGATTGGGCCACGCGCGGATCGGACGGCCGATGGTTAGGGTTAGGGTTTACGCGACGCGGGTGAACGGCTGGGATCACGCGCGCGCGCGACGGGCGGCCGAGGCGAGGCGAGGGCGGGCGCGCTGCGCCGCCAGTGCATGATGCGCGACGCGTGGCGCGCGGATGTGAGGCGGCGGGAGCGCGCGCGCAGGAAAAGGTGGCGGTGGCGCGCGCGCGGATGGGTGACGCGTGGAGGAGAGAGAAGATCGGGCGGGGGGTTATTTTCTTTTCTTTTCTTTTTCGAGAAATTCAAATAAACTTCTAAAAGCTCTAGAAAATAGCAAATAAATCCGAAAATTCACCAAAATACTTAAAATTCCTTGTGACACAAGGAACTCAAATAAAATATTTTCCACTTATGTTAATGTTTATTTTAATCACATTAAATCATTTAAAACTTTGAAAATTCATTTGAAGCTTCAATTAATTTTTAAAATTCCGAAAATTCATTTTTGAAATCCAGCTTTAAAAATCTCGGAAAAACAGGATGTTACAAACCTTACCCTTAAACGAGATCTCACCCGAGATCCGGGCCAACTAAGAGAATAGGTTCGAAACTCGCTCGAGATCCTCCTCGCGCCTCGTGTGGCTTCCTCCTCGGAATGGTTGCTCCACCAACTTTGCAAAACGGACCGCTTTATTCGGGTGACTCGCTCGACACTTCCAAGATTTTGACTGGGTGCTCTTTGTATGACAGATCCTCCTGCAGGTCAACGGCCTCAACTGGCACAACCTCCTCTGGTACGCGCAGGCACTTCTTCAGTTGGGACACATGAAAGACGTCATGTACCCCACTGAAGGACGCAGGTAGCTCCAACTGATAAGCAACCTCTCCCCTGCGTTTCAGAATCCTGAACGGACCAACATATCTCGGTGCAAGCTTCCCTTTTAGCTGAAATCTCTTCACACCTTTGAATGGTGTGATCCTCAGGTACACAAAATCATCTGGCTCAAAACTCGCTCTCTCTGCCTGTATCTCGTGATAGCTTTTCTGTCTGGCCTGGGCAGCTTTCAACCTTTCCTGAATCAAGCGGACCTTATCCTCAGCTTCTTTTAAACAATCTGGGCCAAAAACCTGACCTTCTCCCGTCTCTTTCCAATTGAGAGGGGTCCTACATTTCCTGCCATACAATGCCTCAAACGGTGACATCTGCAAACTGGCCTGATAACTGTTGTTGTATGAGAACTCTGCAAAGGGTAAACAGCTGTCCCACTTAGACCCATGATCGAGCACACAGGCTCTCAACATGTCCTCCGTAACTGATTAACTCGCTCTGCCTCGACCATCCGTCTGGGGTGATATGTCAGTATCGAATTCGGTGAGTTCCCATAGCCTTATGGAAACTACCCCAAAACCGAGAGGTGAACTGCGATCCACGATCTGACACAATCTTCTTGGGCACACCATGCAAACTGACTATCCTGGACATATATAGCTCTGCCAATTTGTCACCACTGTAAGTCGTCTTAACTGGAATGAAATGAGCAACCTTGGTCAAACGGTCCACAATGACCCAAATCGAATCATGACCCTCTTTGGTTTTAGGCAAACTGACTATAAAGTCCATACCAATTTCTTCCCACTTCCACTCGTGGACTTTTAATGGTCAGTAGCAAACCCGCAGTCTCTCGGTGCTCGCCTTTACTCTCGACAAACATCACAAAGGGCTACATACTCAAGAATCTCACGCTTCATGCTTGGCCACCAATACTTATCCTTAATGTCTTGGTACATCTTGGTACCGCTCGATGAATCGAATACGATGACTCATGAGCTTCTTTTAACAAAGACATCCTTTATTTCTTGTTTGTTGGGCACACACAAACGCCGCTTGAACCACAAGGTTCCTCGGTCATCCACCAAAATCCCGACTTTTTACCTTCACTTAAATCCTTTCGATCCGCACAAATGCCTCATCATCCGACCGAGCCCGCGACCGACCATCCAAAGTAGGTCGCATCTCCATAGCCGCCAAAAATCCCGGCTCAACCAACTCAAGGCTAAGCTTCAAATTCCTCATGCAAAGTCGGTGACTCTCTCGAACTATCACCGAATTGCAAGATACCTTTCGCTCAAGGCATCTGCAACCACATTAGCTTTCCTGTGATGATAATGTATGCCCACATTATAGTCCTTTATCAGCTCTAACCACCTCCTCTCGCTCGAGGTTAAGCTCGACGGTAAAAATGTATTTCGACTCTTATGATCCGTAAACCTCACATCTGTTACCCATCGATAATGACGCCAAATCTTTAAAGCATGCACTACTGCCGCTAACTCCAAATCATGGGTAGGGTAGTTCTCTCATGCGGTCTCAATCGGGCGTGAGGCATAGCCTACCACTCTTTGTCTTGCATCAAGACACAACCTAAAACCTTGCGCCAAGCATCGCAAAATATCTCAAAATCCTTGTTAATATCAGCAACACAAGCACTGGGTGTGGTCAAACTCTCCTTAAGTTTCAAAACTTTTCTCGCACTCTGGCGCCCAAGTGAATTTCTTTTCCTTTTGAGCAATCGCGTGAGGGGTCCGCCACACCGAAAATCCTCAATAAAGCGACGGTAGTATCCTCGCCATACCTGTAAAACTCCCGACTGGTAATCAAGTGGGTGATCGCCAATCCAAAACATCACTTACTTTCCCGGGTCAATCGCAACTCCTTCGCCACAACACATGCCCTAGAAAGCGACTTTCTTCATCCAAAACTCACATTTGCTGAACTTTGCATACAACCGATTATCCTCAATTTCGCAATGCTAACCTCAAGTGCTCCCGATGTTCCTCCTCGCCTTGAATATATCAATATGTCGCAATGAACACAACGACAAACTTGTCCAAATATTCCATAAACACCTTATTCATCAAATACATGAAATATGCTCGAGCATTAGTCAAACCAAATGACATCACCGTGAACTCGTGATAGACCATAACGAGTCGAGAAGGCCAGTCTTGGGTATGTCCTCCTTACGTATCCTCATCCGATGATATCCCGATCTCAAATCAATCTTGGAGAATACTCCCGCTCCCTTGCTGGTCAAACAGTCATCGATCCCGGGCAGAGGGTACTTATTTTTGATGGTGACCTCATTAAGTGCTCAGAGTCCACACACATGCGCCGACTACCATCCTTCTTCTTGACAAATAACATCGGCGCTCCTCACGGGATGAACTCGGCCCGATGTAACCCTTATCCAAAAGCTCCCGAATTTGCTTCTTCAACTCGCTAAATCATTGGCGGCATCCGATAGGGTCTCTTGGAAATCGGAGCGTACTGCACAAGCTCAATCAAACTCAACCTCCTCTCTGGTGGCATACCGGAAGATCATTCGAAACACGCCGGGTACTCTCGACAACCGTACACCCTCCAACCGATTACCTTACTCGCAAATCATGACTGCTCGCCGGCACTCATCGCCGCGAATCGCACCTTAACTCCGCTCAATTGGTTAAGGTCACCGCTCGCTCCTACAGCCTAACACCGCCGCCGCTGTACAAGCCAATCCATTCCCAAGATTACATCTAGGGACCGATATCCAACAAAATCGTCGCTACTGAACTCAACTCCTCGAATGGTTATCCTAACTCTCGACAACCTAGGTTGGACTCAACTCGGATCCGGGGATTGGATTAAAAGAACAGATCCAAGAGCAACAGCTTTCAATTGTTGCTTTAAAGCAAAACTCCGAAACAAACGAATGCGAAGCTCCGTAATCAAATAAAACGGTGGCAGAATCGAATGTACGAAACGCATCGATCACAACGCTCGCGCGCGCTCGGCATCCTCTCGCGGTGACGTGGTTCACCTGACCTCTCACCACCGGCGCCCGGCCGCCTCGCCCCGGCCGGGTGCTCGCCCCGCTCCCGGGTAGGGGTACGACCGGTGTGGCTCCCAAGTCAAAGCGAATCGTGGGGCTCGCTCGAGGGCACTTGCAGCATAGTGTCCCACTTCATGACACTTGAAGCAAGTGATGGATGCCGGATTATTACTCTTCTGCTGCCGCCGCTATCCATCGGAACTACTAGGACGCCGCCTCGATCAAATCGCGCGCGGTCGAGCCGGGTCCAAACTCAAGATCCGCTGCCGCTTCGCCGCCGCCGCCGTGGCGCTGCGGCAGCCGGTAGGAACCAAAACGAGGCCTCTCGAGATCGTGTGACTCGTGATCCTGCCGATCAACCTCCTCTTGCGAGACTCCTCGAGCTCGCGCGACTCTCCTCGATAAGTATGGCCTTATCCACCAATCTGCTGAAATCGCATAGTCGCGTTGCCTCGACTTGCACCTTCAAAGCCGGGTTCAAGCCTTTCTTGAACCTCTTCTCGCGAGCTGCATCTGCCGCTACATCCTCTGGCGCCAGAAGCGAGCCAACTGAGTGAATTTATTGAGATATTCACTCACCGATGTGTTCCTCTCGCTGAACTCCCAAACTCATCCTTCTTCATCTCAACCACTCCTCCATGACATGAGCGGTGTGGAAAGCCTTGGCGAATTCCTTCCAGTGATGTTATGCCGGGTCCTCATGGGCGGCACAAGAGTTCTCCCACCACTCGCTGCTGGTCCCTCAAGCCGATGTGCCGCATACAAAGACCTTCTCCCGCTTGGCAGACCGAGCCAAGTTCGAGCTTCTCAATCACGGACCGACCGCCGCCTCCAAAGGCTCGGCGAACTGGAGAAAACAGGCGTCTCGTCCTCATAAACTCGTGATAGCCGGTCCGCGACGATGTGGCCGGTGGTATCGCTCTCGTGTTGCTGCCGCATCATAGTCTGCATACCGCATCATGGTTCGTGATCATCCGTGGTTCGCCATCAAGAATCGATCGAGGCGGTGGTCCAAGACAGTGGGCACCGCCGCGCAGATCGTTTTCTCGGGTCCCGTTCCCGTTTGCGGTGGAGGAGTTCTGGTATCAACCATCTTGCTCAAAAGAAAACAATCGCGATCGACCAAAGGCGAAAGACGAGAGGAAAAGCATAGATAAGAGGTAAATGCGCCTAAGGGGTTTTGCTTAATGGAAACCTAATTAAACAAACACTTAGCCGTAAGGCTAATCGAGAAATTGAACAAAATAGACTCCAATAAAAGATTTGACATGATCGCAATATAATGCTTTTAAGGCAATATTTGCACTCACATCGCACACTCAACCGCAAATAAAATCCAACGTGTCTACTCGCACTATCTACTCAAGGCTCCCACTGGTCCCGACAAATAGGGTACACCGCTATCGCCCTCGAATCGCCAGAGACAACCCACGAGTTGCGGATCGGCGCGATCGCTTCGATCGGCGCTGGAGTGAACCGACGAGGTAGGCGCGACGATCTCCGGTGATACGACGCCTCTCCGGGCTCGGCGTGTAGGCGACGGTAGAGGTATCGCGATCGCGTCGGCTCCTCCCTGCATCGCTCGATAGTCTCGGTGGCTCCGCATCGCTCCTTGAACTTCCGGACGAGTCCGCCATGTTGATCTTGTATAGCTTGCAAAGTCGACGGATGGCTTTGTGCGCAACTCCTCGGCCGACATCTCCCACCGCACCGGTGTTCTTGAAATCGTGATGTAGCACCGCTGCCAACTCGGTGGTGAAGTATAGCTGGAGATGCTCCCGATGCGTTGACCTTTCGCTTCTCATCCTTTGTGAGGTAGACGGCGCCTCTTAAATCCGAGGCACCGCAACAAAACGCGTAGAAGTGACCTCCATCCTCCCGTCGGGTCAGAGGAAGTTTGGGACATCTAATGCATTTATAAAGGAAAGATCGGCTTTATAACTTTAGGAAAACAAATTTTGCAAGAGTTGGGGCGAGAGACAAGAATCCTTAAGAATGAGGTAAGAAGATAGAGATATTACTAAATATCAAGTTTAGTTGGTTTGATTTAGAAAATAAATTTTTGGGCTATCGACCAATTTAACTAGGGCTTCGTCCTACAGGCCGATATGGCTCGATACATTCTCTGTCGAGACCCGAATATGCAAATTGGTCTCTCTGTAAACCGCACTAGTCCAGATCACGCTAGTGCACACATCAAACATAGATGTCATCATAGTCATACACACGATAATAATAAAGGAAAACTCAATATCGATAAAATATCAAGGGTACGACCTTATGGCCAAGCTTACAATATCTCTAGCCTGAGGGCTTAACAAAATAGCAATGAAATCCAAAATAAAGCGTAGCGACCAATCGACAAGCCACAGTGCTATCGAGTGGAGAACGGCCTAATCCGTGAAGTCGCCGTAGTACTCCTCTTCGCACCTCCCGCCGATAGTACTCTCTCCTCAATCGAGCAACATAGGCGTAAAGCCGTGAGTACATTGGTACTCAAAGAAGTCGCTTGTAACAATAAATGCAATATAATATGCAAGGCTTACCAAGGGAAGGTGAAAGGTTAATTTGCATAAAGGCATTTATTGATGAAATATATTAAATAACTTGAAAGCTAAAGTTAATCAAAAAATAATAATAGATAATCAAAGGAATAATCATGAACCACTTGTGAACACCAATTCACAAGTTAAACCAACAAAGGAACTACCCGTCCACTCCCAACATAAACCACCAAGTTATAAATGAAACACTAACCTCGTGTGAAATCCCGAGCACCGCCCATGACCGAGGACGCGGCTATTCGAATAGTTTTACACTCGCAGAGGTTGCACAACTGCACCCACACGATGTGATTAGCCTAGGCCTAAGGAAATCACAACAAGGCCTTTACAATGCTCTACCTCAACACAATCCTCGCCCGCTAGGGTTTCGTGATCACACCCTCTGCGCCACATGGAAATCAAGAACCATGTCCATCACAATGGCAGGATTGGATTGAAATATTACAAATTAATCAGCCAGGTCCATCCCATAATAGACATGTGGTTTGCACGATTAAGCTCAGATCAATGGCGCACAAAGTTAAGTCCTTAGCATTACCCGGGCGAGACTACCACATCCCCCAAAGTACAACTGTACTTCCCCCTTTACTGCACGATCACTCGCCCGAGTGCAAAACCAATTTGTATAACCAAGCCAACGTCACACCAATGACATGGCACAAATTTTAATACACGTGGCACCAACCACAGTTCCATATATCATTAAGTCAAATTAATATTTTAATGTGTGCGATGAGACCGAACGTAAATATACACTGGCTAAGCAATCTAATCGTACCAACCCATGTGATAAATAAACTAGCATCACTAATAATTTCCCAACCTATGGTGACAAAGGTATCATGGTATTTCAAAGTGTCAAAGAGGTGTAATTGCAATTGGGACAATAACTACCTGTGCAACGGTTTGAATAAAAATAGCAATGCAATGTAGTTTGAAACAAAATAATTAAATAATAGTTTGTAAAATTGGGTTCAACATGATCAAGGGACACGACTTGCCTTCGTTATGCTCAGCGGGGTACTCCTGGTCTTCTGGCGCGAAACCTGCTCCTCCGGAATCCGAATCTAACGAGAGAGAAAGCGACCGGAAACAAAGAAACACATAAAATGACAAGCAAAAGAACTCAAAAATTCACAAAAATAGAACCAACAGCTAGAGCTCGATTTTAGATGAATTTAGAAAAAGAACGGGTCAATCGGAGCTAGGGACGGAGGAGAACGGTTCTCGGAAAATTAATTCAAAATTAATTCGGGAAAATTGAAAAAGGTTATCTGGCTTTGAACCCGGTTCACCGAATTCGAAGTTCACCGTGGACCCGGTCCACGTAAAGCACGGGGCGCGGGTCGACGCGGGCGGGGCACGCCGACGTGGCAGCAAAGATATGCCGCCACGCGGCGCGTCTTGGACGTGGCAATGACGTGGCCGCCACGTGGCTCGGGAAGGCGGCTAGGGTCGACGTGGCGCCGACGCGGCATGCCACGAGGTGCCACGCCGCCAGGGTGACGTGGCCCGGCCGACGCGCGGCAAGCGCGACGCGACGGCGGGATCCGACGGCGAGAGTTGCCACGCGGCGCGTCGCGCCGTGGATCCGTGATCGATCTCGCGGTCGGATCGGCGGCGGCTGCGGTGGTGCGCGGATTGCCGACGCGTGGCGGCTCGACGCGCGGCGCCGCCGCGCGACGCGCGGATGGAGCGGCGCGGGCGGCGGTGACGATGCGCGACGCGTGGCGGCGTCGGCGCGCGAGGCGCCGCGGCGCGCGCGGCGCTGCGTGCGTGCGCGGCGCGCGCGCTCGGGACCGAGGGGCGGAGCGGGTGCGCGAGGGCGACGAGCGGCGACGCGGCGACGGCGAGGAGGGGCGGCGAGGCTCACCGGCGACGCCCCGCAACGGCGACGAGCTCGGGCGCACGGAGGGGTGCACGGCGCGGCAGAGGCGACGGCGGAGCGGTTCGGCGACGCGCGCGCGAGGGCGAAGGCGGCGGCGGCGGCGACGAGCTCGGGCGACGCACGCGAATCGAGGATGAACGCGAGTTTTATCACGCGAACCGAGGCAATCCCGATCGGTTACGACGGGCGAACGCGATTAGGTTAGACGGCTAGGATTGGGCCACGCGGGGATCGGACGGCCGGGATGGTTAGGGTTAGGTTTACGCGGACGCGGGTGAACGGCCGGGATCACGCGCGCGCGACGGCGCCGAGGCGAGGCGAGGGCGGGCGTTGCTGCCAGCCGCCACAGCCACGGGGATGCGCGCGACGCGTGGCGCGAGCGGATCGGCGCGGCCAGAGCGCGCGCGCGAAAAGGTACGGCACATGCGCGGCGGATGGGTGACGCGTGGAGGAGAGAGGAAGATCGGGCGGCGGGGTTATTTTCTTTCTTTTCTTTTTCCAAATTCAAATAAACTTCTAAAAGCTCTAGAAAATAGCAAATAAATCCGAAAATTCACCAAAATACTAAAATTCCTTGTGACACAAGGAACTCAAATAAAATATTTTCCACTTATGTTAATGTTTATTTTAACCACATTAAATCATGTAAAACTTTGAAAATTCATTTGAAGCTTCAATTAATTTCTAAAATTCCAAAATTCATTTTTGAAATCCAGGCTTTAAAAATCTCAGAAAAACAGGATGTTACATCTTGGTTCTCATACTTTGAAGGGAAGGTTGAGAGCGAGGTTGAGCACACACAACCGTGCTCTGTGAACCAACACATAAAATGCATGTAATTGTATATGCAAGGCTTTAACAAGGGTGGCTTTAACAAGAATGCATGTAATCAGAGTCCGTGACAGAGCTCAAACAACGGAGGTAAGCAATCGACGCTGGAGAAAACAGGGTATGAGCTTCAAATTGGTGTCGGGTTGTCCTTACCAGATGGTGAGGATGCTCGGACAGAGGAATCTGACATCGGAGGTTGGAGTCATTAAGCAGGAGGGGCTATCTGAGTTGAAGATGAAGTGGTCACCGACGAGTCAGAAGGGAGGAAAAGGATTAGGCTCAACAGAGCATAGAGGGGCAAAGGAAACTTAAGGAAGGGGTCAGCCGCTATGTTCTCTAGAATGAGCTGGCACGGCGGCGGCCAAGGAGCTCGACGACATGGAGTTGAGTTTGGGAGTCCGTGGGGTGGACCGGGGTTGGAGGTGGGGCAATTAGGAGGCTGACCCAGCTTTTGTAGGGGAAGGAAGGGAGTGGGGAGCGTTGGTCGTTGAGCGTGAGTTATGGCATGCGCGTAGTGGTGGTACTATGGGTGAACAACAATGACGTTAGCTATGGCGCCTACGCAACTAGAAGGAAAAGAGGGATAGAGGGAGTGGGAGCTGGTGCCATGCTAGGGGAGTCAATACATGCGCGGGGATGGCGCGACGCCTGACGAAATATTTTGTCGCCCATGTACAACCGTGCGACGGCGACACCATGGGGAGGAGCTAGGCGGGAGCGCAGGAGAGGTAGGAGAGATGCAACTCGCGTCGGTCGGGCGTCAATGCAAAGCGAGGCATCAATGCCCTGACCCATGCGCACTGGCCCAGAGTGATGGCAAAACTGGGGGCAGCTTCAGCGATGATCGTAGCAAGGAGCGGAGAGAGGCGATGTACGGCGGGGCTAAGGGGAAGAGCTAAGGATCTAGGCCTATGAAAAAGTACGGTTCGGCAGTGGTGCTGCCATGGGGAGGGCCAACACCTTGGAGGAAGGAAAGAAACCGAGGGCATGGCGCGCCGGCTCCTCGGAGAAACAGGAGGGGGAGGGAGAAAGGACAGGGGACGGCCGGCTAGGCCGAAAGGCTAGGGAAGAGGCCAACTGGCTGAAACAAGCCGAGAGGGAAATGGGCCAGACCAAAAGGAAATTTTTGAATTTCAATGAGCAAGAAATTTAAGCCAACTAGAAAGCCAAAGACTGAAATTTTAACTCAAGCTTTGAACTTAAACACCAAATCTACAAATAAACTCAAATTACAAGCATAAGGTAACATGTCTAGAAATAGGATGTTACACAAACTTATCTAATCTGCATGGACACATGGCTGCTGCACGTGTTGCCGTATACTGCCGGCCATGACAAGCGACAAACATGTTGTCCTCTTCGTTTGTTCCAATTTTATTATCCTTTAATGGTTTTTAATATCTTATTAGCATTTTGTTTTCATTTTTTATAGCTTGGAATCTTGGAATGGGATTGTAAAATACATTGCTATTAGTAGGTCATTGTAACAATGCTAATAAAAAAAGATGCATGCTTTCTTTCTTTTACACGATTGATTTATTGTTGAAGAGGTTCACAAGCTTGCACTGCCTAGTTTTTTAAACGGTTTGAATTTAACAAGTTAGCACACTACGAATTTTTTCAAACTGAATTTAATAAGGATTATTTGCCACCTTATAGATGTTATATAGTAAAGTGTATCTACCAATTTTTAGAAGTCCCCACTAAGAGTGTGTTCTTTTGAATTCTAACTGTTCGCGAAAGGCAGTACACAGAGAGAAATAGTCACATGTGATTTTAGCCGGTATAGCTGAACTCAGTATACTTTTTACTATAATTTTTCTATTGACTTCGCTTTGAAAAAACACACCGTTTAAAATCTAGTTACTGTAGACAGTATAAGCATAAATCATATATAAACTAAAAGAGCTCAGCCTAAATCATTGATGAATAGTAATTCATCACCAAGAAAGTTTTGGGGATAGATTATGAATGTGGTTTGTTCAATTGAAAATGTACGCTTTATGTTTGAAATTTTCTATGTAGAGCCTTGGAGTTGCAAGGCCAAACTACATCAGACAAAAGGAAATTACCGGCATAAACTTTGGGGTTAGTAAGGAAAACAGATCACAGCTACATAAGGGGCATCCACAATGTATAGAAATAGAGGGTCTTAAGCCACCATAAGGTCGACCTTATACATTACAGGATCGACCTTAAGCACGCTATAAGTAAAAAAGGCTTAAGGCCAGTTCTCAAGTTAAAGATCTTGCCATAAGTATTAAAATACAAATTTTTTTTTGAATCATGTGTTCTCTCTCCCCCCACCAGCCAATCACCATGGCATGAGGGATATTAGGTGAGATCCTCCTTAAAACCGAGTGATGGTTTTAAACATAACAGAGTCGACCTTAACAACTAGATGAAACCTATCTTAAGACATATTGTGATATATACACTACGGATACCCTAAAACAAAAAAAAAGAAAGTAATACAAGGCGACTAACTACACATCCAATTGTCCATATTGTCTATAAAACATAAGCTCACAACTACATAAGACAAAAGGAAAACAAGACAAGGTGACGTGAATCGAGGTGACGTCTCCCCCGGCCCGCGCGCGAGACTTTCGCGGACGCGCATGGACTGGATTTCCTCTCCTCGATCTCCCCGTTTCCGTGCAGAAAGCGTGTCCTAGGCGAAAAGAGAGACGCTTGGCCCGTTGCCGGTCTTCACGCGCGCGGAACCAAGACACCTTGGTCCATCCTCCAGTGTCGCCTGCACGCCGTGCGAGCCGAGGAATTCCACGCGAGACGTGGAACGAAGACCGGGGCGAGGAGATTTTTGCCGCGCCGGAGACCGAGACGACAAGAGCACGCGCTGGCCTTTCCCTGACGGCGCGTGGACCGAGGAGCCAGATCGATGAAGAAAGAACTCTGCTGGACGGCCACCGTTCGTCCAAGCTCTGATTGATTACGTCGGCTTCACGCTGGTCGTTGGAATTGATCACGTGACTGAATCAATGTTGATTTCTCTCGGTCCGCGCGCAAGATGACCGAGGACAGCGAGAGTTTTCCTCACGCCAGCTCCGAAACTGGAAGAAGATACAGGTCTGAAACAATCTTAATTCTATCTAATTAGTCAATTTAATTACCTATCGTTCGGTGGTATTTTTATTAATACTATAGGCATACTGATTTTTCTATAAATACAGGTCTAAATCATATGTGTCAAAAATTCTATAATAAAAGATATGAGTTGTTGATAGACAAAAAAGTAAGTAAAAGATCATAAATCATTACTACTAAACGCGCAGTACAGTGGGAGTAGAGTTGAAACAGCCGATTCAACGAAAAGTACGTCAATGTAGTGGAAGTGGTCGATCGTCCTCCAACCAACCGTCTCCTCCTCACGATCATCCGCATCGCGTCGCTAGCGCGCGTCTCTACCGAGGTCTAAACTCTAGGGATGGAACACCGTGCGTAGGCGTGCTAAGCACCAGCGCGCACAGCAAGTGTTATGAGAGGTGGCGGCTAGGGTTTCAATGGGCGTGTTTCGGGATGCCTGCCTTAGCCCCGCATCTTTCCTTATATAGCCTTCAATTATATCCTTATCCGATACGAATAGAGATTATATCCCCACTCATAGACTATAATTCGAACTCTTATCGTTCCAGCCCATTAAGTATGACCCTATAGGTTCATGTATATTTGGACATAGGTCGAAAACTTCTTTCCGGTTCATAAGTCAGTAGCGGTCTCTAACAGGACATAACGACTCACAAACATACATAAAGATCATATCGAACGAACATATATAGTACTTTTGTACTGATCCCTTTACCTCATGATACCAAATCAAAGCCAAAGCGAGAAGCGTGCCATCTTATGATGACTCGATTCTTCACTCGAACTTGTAATAGATTGTTCGGCTGTGATTGACTCCTCAACCACATTCGGTATGGTTATGCACTTCTTTAATCCAACCACATTAAGGGGCCCAGAGATATCTCTCCTGTTATATAGGATGAACAAACTCTATCTTAATCGCTTATATTCCATATGTTTCATAGTAAACCTGAAAGCCACCTTTATGACTACCTAGTCACTGAGTTGTGTTTGGTAACCCTTAAGTAAACTACTATATATGTAGAAAACAATAGCAATCTCATATCTAAAAATCCTACATATAATACGTATGATACCAACTGATGATACTTAAGAATATAACAATTCTCGCAGTGTCTCATGGTGGGTCAATCCAACATCATATTCTCTAACACATGTTCACATTATTGATTTGATATCATATATCCATGATCCGCGAAACATGATCATCAATCAATACATATGCTGATCTGTAAATCATAATTGTCCCACATAATGATATAAGATTAAGGATAATTTAGAATAACATCAAAATGTAAATAAATAGTTCTACGAATAAGTCACATACTTATTGATCAATATGAAAGATATTTATTCAAAGGATAAAATAATATATTATTCAAAAAATCATAAGCATAGAAATGATACAATCATCTCTACGATTGTCTTTAGGGCATATTACTAACAACAGTAACTTTGGGTTGGCTTAGAACAGTTAACTGGCGGCAAGTGCAAGGTTAATTGGGACAGAGTGTGCATACCTACACACCTTAAAGCCCTTGGCGTCCTAGACCTAAAACAATTTGCCAGAGCTTTGAGATTTAGATGCTTATGGCACGAATTGGGGCTAGGAAATGACCTTGGCAAGGCACACAAATCCTATGCGATGAGCATGATTGCCTACTCTTCACAGTGGCCACTTCTATAACAGTTTGGAGATGGCAAAATAGTGACCTTTTGGAACTCAGCTTGGGCACAAAGAAAGCGATTGTGAGACATCACACCAAACATCTTTCGAGTATTCTAGAGGAAGAACCGCTCCTTACGGGATGCTGTAATGGAGAATAAATGTCTACAAGATTTGGATTGGCTGGTTGGGAGCTTGTCACGTTCTGGAGTCACATCTCCACTATTAACCTTCAGCAAGGGGTGGATGACAAAATCATATGGAAGCTAACTCCGAATGAAGTGTACATGGCGGCTTCAACATACAAAGCCTCGGCCCATGCGAGCTACAAAGACCACCATGACCCCCCTAGTATGGAAAATCTGGGCGCCTCAGAAATGTAAAATTTCTGACTGGTTGGCGATACAAAGTAGGTTTTGGATAGCAGATCATCTATCCTTGAGAGGGTGGGCCAGCCATTCAACATGCCTCCTATGCAGGCACACGCATTGGAGTTGGCCATCCACTTTTTGGCTGAATGTCGATACACGACAAGAATTTGGACCACCATTGCAGGCTGGACCGCTTGAGATCTATCAATTCGACAACTAGGCACAACTCCTATTCAACTCAACACTGATGGGAATGGGTCATTCTAAGATTGAGTGTGCCACGAAAGTGTTGGCGATGATGGTAATGTTGGTTACTTGGGAAATCTAGAAGGAGGGGAACTCCCTAGTATTTTCTCTCTATTGCGACCACACCTTCATCCTTGATCACTAGGATAAAAGGGGAGGCTGGAGCTTGGTCAGAGCTTTCAAATACCCCTGTAACATTTTAATAGAACTTGCTCTTTCAGGGCGCTGGGCTTGGCCCTCTGCCCCTAACTAACTGTAATATGTAAACTTCTCCCTCTTAATAATATAGGACAGCTCTCCCATCTCGTTCAAAAAAAAGGTCCAAATTTCAAGTGGATGAAAAAAAAGAGAAAATCATGTAAGCTATCCTCATCCGTTTAGAAGGTTAACATAAGCAAATTGAAAATTCGGAAATTTTTTTAAAAAGTAAAGAACAGTTGAAAAGGAAAAAATTGGTTAAGCACTGAAATAAATTCGAAATTTAAGATATTAAAATATTGTAGTATATACATACATGGAAATAAAAAGTGAGAAAATAACATAAGGTAGCCCGTGTAGCTGCATGGTTGATGACTAGTTCTTTTAAATCAGAAGCAAATTAATTGTAATCAACATATATAGAAACAAAAATACCCTAATTATGGTAAAATACTGCAAACCGATTCAAATCGCATGCCACATATAGAAGTTGCGATATTTCAGAGTTTCTTACTTTTCGAAATTATGGACTCCATGCCCTGCAGGAAGAAAATACGAATTCAGATGTACTTGCACGAACAATTGCTACGGAACTGTTTGAGGTGTTCACAGGATGTCTCTACTGCCAGCCTGCTAGTTCCATGTCTAGCTTCTCTGCTCCTGTCCTGTCCGATCATAAAATCTTTACAGTAAAGTTGGGTGCGGACGTGACGTGTGTGTGATGACGGATGCTACTCGTTGAAAATAATCCAAATGACGCGTCTAGTGGCAAGTCATCGCCGTGCCATCCTTGGCACTGACACTTGGCTCACACCGGCTTCCGATATAGAGAAACAATGCAATTCCTAAGCAATTGAGCAACCAGCTCAGTTACAAATTTTTGCCCTCTTTTTCTACCATAGCACTCTCTGGAGTCTGGAGGGTGTAGGCAAACAATGGACATGATATTATCTGCAGTCGCCAGCGATCTCGTCGGCCAGTTCATCTCCTTCGTCGTCTCAAGATATCGTAAGTAGGCCCTCACTGATGAGCCGGGGAGGCTGCAGCGGCTGCTCCTCAGGGCCCACACCGTCGTCGAGGAGGCCGACGGGCGGCAAATCACCAACCAAGGGATGCTCCTGCAGCTCAGTCAGCTCAGGAAGGCCATGTGCCGAGGCTGCTACGTGCTCGACACCTTCAACATGCAGGCCGTTCGTCAAAAGAGGCGACTAGCCACGGGGAGACAATTCCAATCTTTTCACTTGCAGAAGCTACATGTTGTCTTGGAAAGATTAGAGGCTACACTGGATGATATGAGAGAGTTTGTAGTTGTTTTGATGCACTGCAGTATATACTCCCTCCAGTCACAAATACGTTTTGGACAACAGTCTCCAAAAACATAACTTTCACCACTAATTTTATTGTAATATATTTATAAAATTCAATAAAATTATAATATTATGAATATACTTTCGAGAAAAAAAATATATATGATTTTCATGTATCCAACTTAAATATTTGAAAAGATATTGATATGTTAGTAATATGCCCTAGAGGTAACATGGAGATGTTGTATATCACATACTATGTTTATGATACATTACTTTGTTCCTTGGAATAGACATCATCATTATTGATCAATGAGTATGTGACTTATTCATGAGACTCTTAAATACTAAAATGTTGCTATTTCTAAATGATCCCTGATCGTATATCATATGAGGAACAAATATGATTCAAAGACAAAGATCAGCATATGTATTGATTGATGATCATGTCTCATGGATCATGGTATGGTGATACCAAATCAATAATATGGACATGTGTTAGTGAATATATGTTGGATAGACCTGCCATGAGACATCGCAGAGATTCCATGTGTCATCGCTGGTCTCAAGTAGTGTTTATGTAGAATCCTTAGACTTGAGATCATCATGGTTCTCAACATGAGTAGTAGCTTATTTTGGGACTACTAAACACTACTCCGTGAATCGGGTAGTCATAAAAGTAGTCTTCGGGTTTGCCATGAAACATGTAGTGGGATGTGAATGATCAAGATAGAATTTGCCCCTCTTTATGGGAGAGATATCTCTGGGCCCCTCGATGTAATGGATTATGAAAGTGCATGGCCATGCCAAGGTGATTGAGGAGTCAATCATAAGTTTATAATCCATCACGGAATCGAGAGAGTGATTGAGCTATTAAGAGGATGACACATGTCTCGCCTTGAGCTCAATCTATATCGTGAGGCAAAGGGATTCGTACATGAGAGAACATTACAGGTTCAGCCGATATGATCTTTACATATACTTTGGGGTTAATATGTCTTACTAGAGGCCGCTATTAACATGGTAACCGGAAGACGCTTTCCGGTCACGACCAAGTATACGTGAACCTCTGTGGTCGCACGCTTAACGGGTTGGAACACTAATTCGAATATGATTCGGATATGGGCTCAATTCGGATAGAGATCCGAATAGACTCCTATTGGGCCTCGGTCCACGAGGCCCACGTGAGGAGGTCTATATATATGGAGGCGAGGCGAGAGGATTCGTCCCGTTAACATCTAGCAAAACCCTAGCCGCCACCTCCCGAGCCAAACCCTAGCCGCCACGAGTGCTAGTACACTCGCGATCGGCGCCCAGCCCGGGACGTGTGGATACCGGTGGAGGCGCTGCTCGTTGCGTGTTGATTGGCGTGCGTGGAGAGACGATCTGCTCAGACGATCGGCTACTTCCACTACTACTCGACGCGCGTTATTGGATCGGTATCCAATTCTTCTCACGCATTCGCGCTGCGTCTAAGTGGTAACAATCCATGATCCTTCCTTAGCATGATGTTCTTGGGTGCGCTAGAAAAGTTTTGTTTTCGCTTCAGTAGCCTACGCGTATTCCTTTAGTGGTATCGAGCCATCTTGCTTAGTTTGGAATCGGATTAGCGTATATGTAGATATGCGGTAGTAGTAGATTGGATCTATTACAGCTCTAGATCAGTGGTTCATATGATGAATCGGTGGTAGCACGGGTTGATGAGATCAATCGGTCATAAGGGGTTGAAATAGGTATGAGTTGATAGCATCATAAGGCCAAAAAGATTAGTTCGTGCTCCTTCTTTGATGTACGCGCGACTTGCCCCTACCGGCTGAATCACCATCGACCGCCGTGTATCCCCCTTGTATAGCGTCTTGGGTTCACATCGTTAGGTAGAATGCGATTCTACGCCTAACTTGTTTTTGCAGGGAATGATGTGAATAGTATGGCCCTATAGCTTATTTGAATGTATGAGATGTATGTGATGCATGTAACATTCGTTTATGGCCTGCGTGTCATGATTATTTCAGCTATTGTTAGCTGTATATATATTGTATTTAACGACCTGCGTGTCGACCTTAATGCTTGAATCTATCTTTGTAATCTTCAATTTCTAGCTATTATAGGTAGTAGCCTAGTTTTGAGATTACAAGCTTTTAAGCATGGTGGCCTAAAGGAGTGATGTGGATGATGGAGATCGTCTACACCTACTTGGAGATGGATATCACCATTTTTGGGCCATACTACTTCACAGTTAAATGTGTTTATCTATGATGTTATCTATCTTATTCTTATACAATGATATATGTGATATGTTGCTTTGGTAGAATAGAATCCCTCTTAAAATTAGGTGTTAATGCCCTTCCATATGCTGCACCAAAAGATAATGATCACCGCATGGCAGGTCTACCAAAGTAGAGTGCCATCGGTTATCATCATCATTTGGGGTAGATGTCGGACATCTACATACGGAAGCATTTGGTTTACTTAACAAGGTTATCAAAATAGTTTTGGACCTTGGGGCATAGATTGGGGCCGAGGCATACTGATGTCACCCAAAGTAGAGTCACATAGGGATGTGATTAGCAAGGTGTTGCTTACCCATGTCACTAGTTTTCTAGCCGTGATGCCAAAGTTCACTAGGAATTAGTGAAATGAGGATCTTTACCCACTATGTAACTTAGAGGGAGTTTTTTGTTGCAAAACTCATAGTGGGAGTCTTTTGCTAAATAGTTTAATAAAAGATGAACATAAACATAGTGCTAAACTTTGCATATTCTTATGTTGTAGATCATGTCACTAACACCGCATCCAAGATTTTTAATTTGCGATCTGTTCTTGAGAAAGAAAAACTCAATGGAACAAACTTTTAGATTGGTATCGCAACTTGAGAATTGTTCTCAAGCAAGAGCGTAGGAGTATGTCCTGAGTCTCTTTACCCGAAGACTTGCTCGATAATGCTACTGTGGCTGCACGGAGAGCTTATGAGAAGCAAACGAATGATTGCCTTGATGTGAGCTGTCTCATGCTTGCCACAATGTCCTCTGAGCTTCAAAAGCAATATGAGAACACAGATGTCTACAATATCATTGTGGGGCTACGTGGTATGTTTGAGAACCAAGCAAGGTGAGAGGTTCAATACTTCAAAGTCCTTATTTATGCGTGCTTGCGAGGGAATCCGTCACTCTCATGTGATTAAGATGATTGGCTATATTGAGAGTCCGAAAAGCTTGGTTTTCCCTTAGCCAAGAGTTGGCTATCGATGTGATTCTCCGCCGCTTCCCGAGCTTTGAGCCATTTATAATGAACTTTCACATGAACAATCTGGACAAGACCTGGGCCGAGTTGCATGGGATGCTAAAATCTGCGAGGAAAGCATTAAGAAAAGCAGCAATCATGTGATGATGATGCAGAAAGGCAAGGGCAAACCCTATGTCAAGAGAAGCGCGGTCAAAAGAAAGAAAGCTCCTGATGCGATCGCGAGCAGTTCTAAGGCCAAGAAAGACAAGAAGGGCGATGCTCATCCTGATGCAGATTGTTTCTAACTGTAAGTAATCGGGACATTGGAAAAGGAACGCCCAAAGTACTTGGAGGATCTTGAGAAGAAGAAGGGAAGTACGACTTCCACTCTGTATAAATGTTATAGAGATCAATCTTGCTACTTCATCAACTGATTCTTGAGTATTTGATACCGGATCGGTTGCTCACATTTGCAAATCGTTGTAGGGGCTAATAAGAAGTAGAAGTTTGAGGAGGAGCGAAGTGGATCTTCGCGTTGGCAATGGAGCAAAAGTTGTCGCTGTAGCTGCTGGCACCATGCCATTGTCTTTACCTTCGTGATTAGTTTTGGAATTGAATAATTGTTATTGTGTTCCATCTCTTTCAAAGAATATTATTTCTCGCTTCATGTTTGCAAGCAGAAGGTTATGACTTTAAATCTATGGACAATGGTTGTTCTCTTTATTTCAAAGATATGTTCTATTGTCATACTCCATTGGTGAATGGGTTATACGTTCTTACTTTTGAAGGGTCACCGGTCTATAACAATAATGCAAAGAGGCAACGTCCAATGATTTGAATCCCACGCTTATTTGGCACTCGCCGCTAGGTCACATAAATGAGAAACGCATGCGTAAGCTCCATAGAGATGGTATTCTGCACTCATTTGATTTTGAATCATTAGAGACATGCGAATCTTGTTTACTTGGCAAGATGACAAAGGCACTTTTCACCGGTCAAGGTGAACGGGCAAATGACTTATTGGCACTCGTACATACCGATGTATGTGGACCAATGAGCTTAACACCAGAGGTGGTTTTCGTGATTTCATAACTTTTATCGATGACTTTAGTAGATATGGGTATATCTACCTGATGAAGCATAAGTCTGAATCCTTTGAAAAGTTCAAGGAATTCCAAAATGAAGTGCAAAATCATTTAGGCAAAACAATCAAGTTTCTACGATCTGATCGTGGAGGCAAGTATTTGAGCCATGAGTTTGGCAATCATCTAAAGGATTGTGGAATTATTCCACAATTGACTCGCCAGAACACCTCAATAGAATGGGGTATCTCGAACGGAGAAATCGCACCTTATTAGATATGGTGCGCCCATGATGAGCCAAAGTGATCTTCCGTTGTCTTTTTGGGGTACGCTCTTGAAACAGTCGCGTTCACACTAAACAGGGTTCCATCAAAATCGTGAGAAAAGACACCATATGAGATGTGGACAGACAACGTCCTAGTTTGTCTTTTCTTAAGATTTGGGGATGTGAGGCTTATGTAAAACGTTTACAACTGATAAGCTCACTCCTAAATCGATAAATGCTTATTTATCGGGTATCCTAAGGAAACAAAAGGATATTACTTTTATAATCAAGGAGAACGCAAAGTGTTTGTCGCCTAATGGTGTCTTCTTAGAGAAAGAGTTTCTCTCAAGAAGGGATAGTGGGAGCACAAAGGCAACTTGAAGAAATTCAAGAAACACTGATAACGTTTCAGCTCCTCAGAACCACAACAGATGAACAAACCGTTGAAGAACCTTGTGGATACACCAGCACCACGAGGTCGAAGGTCACGTCGTGCACACGAGAGGTACATGTTCTTGACTACTCAACAATAGGACATTTTGTTGTTAGACAACGATGAGTCTAAGACCTATGAAGAAGCGATGGTGGGACCAGACTGAGAAATGGCTTGAAGCCATGAGATCCAAATTGAATCCATGCACAATAATCAAGTTTGGAACTTGGTTGATCCACTGATGGTGTTAAAACCATTGAGTGCAAATGGGTTTTCAAGAAAAGATAGACATTGATGGAAATGTTCACATCTATAAAGCGCGACAGGCCAAAGGTTTCAAACAAATTCAAGGTGTTGATTATGATGAAACTTTTTCGCCTGTCGCAATGCTAAAGTCTATTCGATCATTCTAGCGATTGCTGCATATTTTGACTATGAAATATGGCAAATGGATGTCAAAACAGCTTTCCTTAATGGAAATCGAGTGAGGATGTGTACATGACACACCCACGGGTTTTGTCGATCCGCAATCGTTGGAAAGATATGCAAGCTCGAAAGATCCATTTATGGATTAAAGCAGCATCTCGGAGTTGAAACATTCGCTTTGATGAAGTAATCAAAGGGTTTGGTTTCATCAAGAACGAAGAAGAGCCTTGTGTTTACAAAAAGGCTAGTGGGAGTGCACTCAGATTTGGTCTTATATGTGGATGACATATTACTCGATCGGAAATGACATTCCTTTGCTCGAATCATAAGTCTTCTTTAAAAATAGTTTCTCTATGAAAGACTTAGGAGAGGCAGATATATTCTGAGCATCAAGATCTATAGAGATAGATCAAAAAGGCTAATTGGATTAAGCCAAGATACGTGACATTGACAAGGTGTTGAAAAGGTTCAACATGCATGATTCCAAGAAATGTTTTCTACCTATGTCACATGGTATAAATCTTAGCAAGAATCGGTGTCCTAGTACACCGATGAGCGGATAAAATGAATGCGATTCTATATGCTTCGCTATTGGGTCCATTATGTATGCCATGCTTTGTACACGCCCGCATGTTTCAGTATGCTTTAAGTGCTACGAGTAGATACGATCACGATCCGTGAAAGTCACCGGATTGTCGTAAAGAACATCTTGAAGTACTTGAGAAGAACTAAAGATGTGTTCCTTGTCTATGGAGGTGAGGAAGAGCTCGTTGTAAATGGTTACACCGATGCTAGCTTCCAAACCGATAAAGATGATTTTAGATCGCAACTGATTTGTGTTCTCACCAATGGCGGTGCGGTAAGTCGAAGAGTTCCAAGCAGCAGACGGTTGCTGATTCTACAACAGGTCGAGTACATAGCAGCTTCAAGCCGCCAAAGAGGTCGCTTGGATCAAGAAATTTATTTCGAGCTTGGTGTGATGGCTAGTGCCTCCAAATTTCAATGTACCTCATCGTGACAATAGTGGGGCCATTGCACAAGCCAAGGAGCCTAGATCGCACTAAGTCCAAGCACATTTTACGCGATTTCATCTCATCCGCGAGATAGTGGAGAGAGGCGATGTGAAGATATGCAAAGTACAAACGGATTTGAATATTGCGATTCGTTGACAAAGCCACTTCCCAACCAAAGCATGAGGCTCACACTAGGGCAATGGGTATTAGATACCTACATGGTTGACTCTAGTGCAAGTGGGAGACCTGTTAGTGATATGCCCTAGAGGTAACATGGAGATGTTGTATATCACATACTATGTTTATGATACATTACTTTGTTCCTTGGAATAGACATCATCATTATTGATCAATGAGTATGTGACTTATTCATGAGACTCTTAAATACTAAAATGTTGCTATTTCTAAATGATCCTCGATCGTATATCATATGAGGAACAAATATGATTCAAAGACAAAGATCAAGATATGTATTGATTGATGATCATGTCTCATGGATCATGGTATGGTGATACCAAATCAATAATATGGATATGTGTTAGTGAACATATGTTGATAGACTCGCCATGAGACACCGCAGAGATTCCATGTGTCATCGCTGGTCTCAAGTAATGTTTATGTAGAATCCTTAGACTTGAGATCACCATGGTTCCCAACATGAGTAGTAGCTTATTTTGGGACTACTAAACACTACTCCGTAACTAGGTAGTCTTCGGATTTGCCATGAAACATGTAGTGGGATGTGAATGATCAAGATAGAATTTGCCCTTCTTATGGGAGAGATATCTCGGCCCTCGATGTAATGGATTATGAAAGTGCATGGCCATACCAAGGTGATTGAGGAGTCAATCATAAGTTTATAATCCATCACTAATCGAGAGAGTAATTGAGCTATTAAGAGGATGACACAGTCTCGCCTTGAGCTCAATCTATATCGTGAGGCAAAGGGATTCGTGACATGAGAGAACATTACAGTTTCAAATGATATGATCTTTACATATACTTTGGAGTTAATATGTCTTACTAGAGGCCGCTATTAACATGGTAACCGAAAGACGCTTCCGATCACTTCACCAAGCATACGTGAACCTGCTGTGGTCGCACGCTTAACGGGTTGGAACACTAATTCAATATGATTCGATATGGGCTCAATTCGATAGAGATCCAATAGACTCCTATTGGGCCTCGGTCCACGAGGCCCACGTGAGGAGGTCTATATATATGGAGGCGAGGCGAGGGGATTCGTCCTCGTAACATCTAGCAAAACCCTAGCCGCCACCTTCCGAGCCAAACCCTAGTCGCCACGAGTGCTAGTACACTCGCGATCGGCGCCCAGCCCCGGACGGTGGATACCGGTGGAGGCGCTGCTCGTTGCAGTGTTGATTGGCGTGCGTGGAGGAGACGATCTGTTCGGGACGATCGGCTACTTCCACTACTACCTCGACGCGCGTTATTGGATCGGTATCCAATTCTTCTTCCGCTGCGCTGCGCGTCTAAGTGGTAACAATTCATGATACTTCCTTAGCATGATGTTCTTGGGTGCGCGCTAGAAAAGTTTTGTTTTCTGCTTCCGTAGCCTACGCGTATTCCTTTATGATAGTCAAAGCTTCGAAAGTTTGATTACATCTATTTGTGACTGGAGGGAGTATTGACTAGAACCTCTTTGGTAGTATACATTTGGCTAGATTATGACCAATCATGTATTCCGTTCCGTAAAAAAAAATTACTTACGCATCCAGCCACAAATTTTCTATCCCTCCATTGAATATTTAAAAGTTTAAATGGTAGGCATGACATTGAAAAGGAACTCATGCTTTTGACCATCTAAATACAAACTGAATATACAGTAAAAAAAGTATAAACATACTGCAAAGGTTTATATATCTGCAAGCTGTATGTTCCAGCACCAGTGCGTACTCTGCACACTAGCTACTAAATATCCTCAGTGTTTATGTTCCCTTCTATGACCTCGATGCAAGATCCAACTGACTTCCCAGAAGACATTGCCTCTGCAAGCTGCGATCTAGCCTTCTCATGGCGGCGCAGTATTAGAACCGTGTTCAGCACAGCCCAACTGAATCAGCTTTCTTCTGGGTGGAACCCAGACTCTTGAGCAATCCATCCAACTGTTAATGCAAAGAAAAAAGGCCCAGCAAACAAATGATAGTGTCACAACCTTACAGGATGTCTTTAAAATTCCATAGAAGTAACTCATGCTTACCTTGTTGATGTCAGCTAGTCCTCCTTTAGCGTATCCATACAAAAGATACTCTGTAGCTACTCCAGCCAGTGCAATGCATGAGAACTTGTTCAACATCTGCCATTAGATCCAATTTACAGTCAAAGGTCAATCACACATATTGATGACAATCACAAATCAACCAACATTTAACACGATCACTAATATGTTGAAACTATGTGGTATAATCTTTTGATTTTCATTCACTCTTCACTGAAGCCGTAGTTAATGTGGCAGCAACAATTGTGCCCATTCTAGCATATGAACATTATAAATAAAAAAAGAGAACACCTAGTTGGAACTAGGTATCTTTTAAATAAGAAGAAAATAGGCATCTAAATTCAAGGTGAAGACGACTTGAACCTGGGTGGTAGGGTGTACACCCACACCTCCTGTTCCTAGCTTATGAACATTATGAAATGACAGAAACTGCAGTTCAAAGTACATGCAAGCTGGGAGCTTGAAAAGCCTGGATGATGAACGATTGATCTAGAGCATTTTGCATGGGGATTACTAGTTGGCATGAAGTTGACCATCTCATTTCCATATTTTCAACTACTTTTAATGATCCAACACAACATTGAAATGAAACCTCTTTACATTTTAACTTCACTGAAGAACTTTTATCAGCATATCTTCTGTAGAAGATCTGAGTTCTGAGACTGATCGACAATCGACAGTAGATATTGAAGCAAAATGAACCACACCATACAGTGCTCTACGTGCTTTGTACTAAACAAAGATTTTTAGAAAGCCTCACCATGGCAGATACCTTGCCAGTGTTGATCTGGAAATAAAAGAAACACAATCAGGATAGCACATATATAAAAATAACTTTCTTGTTGAAAAAAGGTATAGAGCAGTAAGTTAACAACACACAGAATGTTCTCAGAACAAAATAGGAAGAATATCCTATCATATATCTCTCTCCCCTATATTATTGACCACGAACTAAGCATTCTCATTGGGCCACACCATCAAGAAATTACAAGCCTTTTGATCGCCGTCTAAATAAACCACAGCCTTGGATGCTACAAATTGGATGCCTGGCTCCCTTGCCATCCAATTATTCAGTTACCAGTGCCAATTATTCAGTCCACAGACCACACCTACTCCCACCGAGAAAAAAAAAGACGGAAAGCCCCACGGTCGCCGATTGCAGCTTCCATGTTCCCAAGCCCCAAATTTGAGAAGTGAGATCAGGCACCCCACATCCCCAAGCCCAATGTTGTTGTCAGCCAACACAATTAGGTTGGCAGCGGAATTCTTCCAAAGCCATTGTATGTCATTCTGTGTCGCCAAAGTTGCGATTATTTCGATGAGGATTCCATCTCAGATGTGCGTCTCTGCCTAGATCAGGAGTGATGGACCACTGGAGCCGCATCCGCCACCAGCGTGTTATGGACTGAGTTTGGGAAAGGGTAGATAGGGTAGAGAATAGGAGAAATAGCAACAGATTGGATGGGAGCAGCAAGAAGACAGAGGGAGGGAGCCTTTGGCAGGGAGGAACAGCAAGAAGGGTGCTTTGGTAGAGGGGCAGGAAAAAGATGTGAGATAGGGTAATTTGATTAATCTTTGTTTGATTCTCACGGGATAATTTGTCCCCTTCAAATAAACTCCCTAACACATGCGACTGGGACTCCTTCGACTAAACAACTCCTAAACTAACTTGAGCTCTAAGTATTACTTGATAACAAAGCCACTAGCAGAAGATCTAACGACTTATCTCTACTGACAATGCAACTAACCTATCTAATCTGCATGGACACATGGCTGCTGCACGTATTGTCGTATACTGCAGGCCATGACAAGCGGCAAAGATGTCGTCCTCTTCGTTTATTCCAATAATTATGGCACCTGACGGTGATTCTCATCATAAGGAGCAGTACATTGAACTATGTTGATTAGATGCAAACCAAAGGGCAGGGGTGGAAATCAGCATGAGAGCAAGAAACTCTTTTTTTAAGTTGTAGTTCTATGTGATAACCTCACCTTTTCTGTCATCCTTTAATGGTTTTTAATATCTCATTAGCCTTTTGTTTTCATTTTTTATAGCTTGGACTCTTGGAATGGGATTGTGCAGTACATTGCTATTAGTAGGTCATTGTGATAATGCTAATAAAAAAGATACATGGTTTCTTTCTTTTACATGATTGATTTGATTGTTGAAGAGGTTAACAAGCTTGCACTGCCTAGTTTTTAAACGGTTTGAATTTAACAAGTTAGCACACTGCCAATTTTTTCAAACTGAATTTAATAAGGATTATTTGCCACCTTATAGATGTTATATAGTAAAGAGTAGCTACCAATTTTTAAAGAGTCCCCACTAAATCATTGATGAATAGTAATTCATCACCAAGGAAGTTATGGGGATAGATTACTGAATGTGGTTTGTTCAACTGAAAATGTGCGCCTTATGTTTGAAACTTATCTGTAGAGCCTTGGAATTGCAAGGCCAAACTACATCAGACAAAAGGACATTACAGGCATAAACTTTGGGATTAGCAAGGAAAACAGATGACAGCTACATAAGACAAAAAGGAAAGCAATGCATGGTGACAAACTACACGTCCAATTGTCCATATTATCTATGAAGAAAACAGATCACAGCTACATAAGGGAAAAGGAAAGAAAGACAAGGTGACTAATTACACATGACCATATTATCTATGTTTTTTCAATGTCCTAACTCTGTTGTCAACTTCTAATTAGACTGGCTGTCGTAACTAGAAAAGCAAGTGTGTGGTAAAATGATAGTTGATGGTTGATAATTGTCCATTGTTGTTAATTTAATTATGTCATTCAATATTTAATCATCTTTTGTTTGGTATGATATAAATTTGATGGGAAATATGATATGTGGTAAAAATGATGGAAGATTTCATTCATGACATAATATATGCATTATGAGCCAATACGATGAGATAGTCAAATAGCTATGAGTAAAACTATTTGACTAATTCAACGTGCTCTTGAGTAAGACCTACAGAGACGGACACCTCCACGGGAGTGAAGGAAAATACCTACTTCGGTTAGTACCTCCACGAGATGGAGGTAAGGGTTAGATCGACGGATGTACCCTCTATTATTGATGGTGGTGAGGGTGTCATTGAGTAGATCCAACACGTTGTAGATCTCCTCTGTTCTCTTGTTTACCTCACGGTTGAAGTGTTGCACAAGCATCCTTACACAAGGAGTGAGAGGTCTAGCACTCTCAAGTTTAGAAGATTGGTCATCATTCTTGCCACTATATTTCAAATTTTATGAACCTGCCATTGTTAGTAGACACTACTGCAGAAATCATCATCACAGACGGTTCAAAAACGTCATCACAGACGGTTTTCTGAACAGTCTGAATTTATGGGTCAGTTGATGAGGACATCCCTTCCATGGATACAACTCATCCACAACAAGGACCACTTACTCGAGCTCGTGCTCGTCAACTTAATTACCAGGTGAATTCATTCCTAGGTTTATATATTTCTAAGAATAGACCGCTACCTAATGCAAGTGATTTAATCGTGGTTAGGAACCTAGGAAAGGATGAAAGAAAGGGACATAGAGTCATAGACATGCAAGGATGGAATCATGGAGGTCACCACGTCACTTTGAGATCAAGCCAAGCAAGAATCCGAGCTGGACACGTTCTGGAATCGGATTCGGACTGCTGCGTTGGTACCACATTCAAACGGGCATAACTTCTTCATACGGACTCCGTTTGGGGCGTTCTTGTACTTCATGGAAAGCTTATGAAGTCTACTTTCCAACGGATCTGACCTCATCTTCAAATTCCACGCGAGCCGGCCGCAATCATCAAAACAATCTACATTGATTTCTGAGTCCATGTCAAAATAGGGTGTTGCGCCACCACCACTTGGGACCATGGGCCTTGTAACCCTAAGGCACCGCCCCTGGTCGTTTCTCTATAAATAGGAGCCGCCGCCCCCTACTAGGACTTGGATTTCGTTGAGTTTAGGTTTAGCCATTGCGCAAACTTTGGTTCTTCAGTTGTGTCAGACGACCACCTGTCAAGACTACCTTCGGGATCCCACCTTTGTTTTTCAATACCAACTTTGTTATTCGCAATATCAAATTACCTTTCGTCTTATTCTTACTAGTTCTTCGATTGCTTGCAGGGATTGAACTTTGTGTTCAGGTTGATCGTGCTTCCAGCAAGATAAATAACATCTCAGAGTTGGTTCAGCAATTGCTAAGGCGCAAGCGACGTCGTACGGTTGTAGTCGGATCGCGAGAGTCACCTCCACCAAATCGATAGTTATCAATCTCATCGAAAGATCGGGCACCCCGTCTCCATCATCAGTGATAATACAAGGTCATCACAGACAACTTTCAAACCGTCTGTGGTGTAAATACCACAGACGATTTTTAACTAAAAACCGTCTATGAAAGTGATAATCACAAACAGTTTTTAACTATAAACTGTTTGTGATATATAAATATCACGGATGATTTTTAGTTACAAACTATCTGTGCTTACCAACTATCACAGATAGTTTTTAACTAAAAATCGTCTATGATATTTATATATCACGGACGGTTTGTAGTCAAAAACCGTCTGTGATTATCATTTTCACAGATGGTTTTTAGTTAAAAATCCTATGTAATATTCTTTTCTACCTCTAAATTTATTTCTGTTTATTGGCTAGCCTCAGGAAATACTACCTATACCCTCTGAAACAATCATATCAACATGTACATGTATACATCCAATTCACATCTGAATTTATTTCACAAACATAAAACATCCATTTGGTAAATCAATTAATTGAAATAAAATAAAATATCCATTAACAAATACACAATTACAAAAGATCTACATTGCATTTGGATTTAAATGGTAACATTGCATTTTTTCATTGCTCTATCACTTCGGAATCGAAGTCTCGCGAAACGAATAGATCCATAATCAACGAACTTATCAGGCTGCAAAAGCAATACTTGGATGGTGCATGATTGCCATCAAAGTATTGCTTGTGCAACCTGACAAGTCATTGACTATGGATTGTTTCTTTCGCGAGATCTCAATTCCGGAGTGATAGAGTAATAAAAAAATTATTCTTTGTTATGGAACTCTCCTTCTGAGTTTATAACTTGAGCCACCAAAAAGTACGCGCACTCTCCTCGAATTTGTGCAAGGTCGGTCTGTTGTAATGCAGTTGTCGGGATGGACGAAGTCTGTCGATAGGAATATCAATATGCGTATATATATAACTTGATAAGTATGAAATAATTATGAAAAGAATGACAAACCTTTGAATTAGTGATCTTCGAGGAATCGAGGAGTAGTCTCATATGGTGGCAAACGTAGAATCCACATGTGTTGCCCGGCGGCTGCTGGTGGCACTGCAAAAAAATAGAATGTGTTAATTCAAGAGATATTACTACCAACTGTTGCATAGGATTAATTAATGTGTACTAGTGAATACCGAAAATTTTTGAACATGTTTCAGGAGGTTGGCCCCTTGCATCGAGAGACCTGCCTTTGCAACATACATGACGAACGACCTATGTGATTCGAAAAAGTTAACCTTAGTCATTCGGAAGAAAAGAAAGAGTACAATATAGTTATGTATAGAGAAAATGTACTTACCTATCGATTAATTGGCTGATAACTATGTAGTCGGTTTAATTGGCTGATAACTGTGTAGTCGGTTTTATTCTTACTTAGGGAATCAAGGTATATTACCTTGTTCTATTTTGGTACAATTACTATTACAATCTAGTGGAACACCTGATTGTAGGGTATAAGTACGTATTCCTTATCACGCTGAGCCAGTAGTGCTGCTGTAATGTACCTCTCGACGAAGGATGCATCCTCAGTGATGGTATGCATGGTGATCAAGTGTGGGTCCAAGAAACCAACCGATGATTTGGATGATCTAGCTTCAGTCAGCATGAATCTATATATGTATACACAAAAGAAACAAATTATATATGATATTTATCGGTATGACATGAACAGAGACTGTAATTGTACACACTTACAGTGTCCAGCATCGAATGAGTGAGGCGTCGAGAGCGTTGAGCGTGTAAAGATCGAATAAATCTTCAAAGGTCACCACGAAGACACAATCCTGAATGTTGTGCTGTAAATGATCCAGCCTGAATTTGACAGTGATACCTAAGCGTCGTTCTTCCTGTGGCTTATTGGCCTGTGCCATATACCAATTATATAATGTCTGGCAACTAAGTCCCAGGAGTACGAGACGCTCTTCTGGGACGATCATCGGCTCGTCTAGCATGAATTTACGGGCCAATGGCAGGTACGGGATATCATCATCGGTCTTCTTTAATTTGCCCTTGCTGCCTTGGCTGTAGGTCGACTGTAAAGGTAGCAACGGTGGAAGTTGCTGCACCAGGAATAGCTCTTGTGGACTAAACACCGGTGCAGGTAGCGGTGGTAGAGGAGCTTGCACCAGTGTATGTAGATCTGGTTCGGTTGCCCTTGTGGACCTGCCACTGGTGAAGAAGCCTCCAAGCAGATGTCGCTTTTGGGACACTAGATGAAGGTTCCATTGGCTTGCCCTAGAGTCACGAGCTCATCGTTGGGGGCTTCGGTAGAGGGACGACCTCGAAATTGGCATGCACACCATCCACATTCACTTTTCCAAAGCATGACTCTAAAGGTGCACCGTGCACCAAGGCCTCGGGACCAGACGAATATGCCTGGCCTCAAGCAGCGCACAAGGCAATGGAGGCATATCTCACTTGGAGCATGCACTTCGTAGTCTCCTACATAATGATACAAAAGTAGTTACTCCAATAGGCCTATCAACGGATCGAGTATTCCAGAGATAATAATTATTACCAGGATATCGTCCATAGGAAATCTGGCCTCGCTTTCCGTCGTAGGATAGGACGTGCAGTTACTCCGACGGTCGGAGGGCTGGCTAGCATAGGAGCGGTGGCGGCGGCCTGCTGATTTTCTGTAAATCTTCTTATCTTATCTCTGACGTAATCAGCAAGCTCCTCTCTAAGAGATGCCTTGATCTTCTCTCGTAGCTGTGCCTCATGCTCGGCTTTGTTTCTCTTCTTACTCTGATACAATTCGGAGTTATCTGAGAAACCATATTTCCAAGGAACATAAAGCCCAAGGCCTCTCGTACGACCCGGGTGCTCCTTATTTCCCAGTGCCGCGGAGAGTATGTCTTTCTCCCTAGTTGACTGGAATGATCCCTGGGAAGATTCTACACTCAGTGCATCCTACAAGAGCCCGCCATGTCATTTAACTTAATTCCTACGAAGTTGTGGAATAATTACAAGCTACATAGTTCGATATCTTACCAGGCGGTGGGACACTTCTTGGTCTGCAGGGTTTCGAAAGGAGATGTCCCCAGACGACGTGGTAGATGACCTCACTCTAATCCAATTTTGAGCGCGCTCATCCGGGATCTTGGCAAATGGCGGGGCGGTGTCTCGTAGGATTGCCTATTCGTCCTCCCTCCTCCACTGCGGGATTTTACCCGCATACCCAGCTGTGCCGAGTCTATGGGGGTGTGTATTTTTTGCCTGAAGAGTCTTGTGCGCCGCACTTGCACGTCTGAAATCTTCAGTCGTCTTCATCGCCTTAAATTGTTCCCATTGTGGTTCCAGAAATGGGCACTTATGAAAGGGCGTTAGATCCTTCTCCACAAACTCCTTGACAAGCATGTTCTTTAAGTTCTTCCATACTTTGCATGCCGCTAGCAAGGCATGTCGTTGCACGGAGTCGTGGTGTTCTTCTGGAATATCGAACATGCAAAAATATCTGTCAGCAGCTCACGTTTCCGAGTCTCACTCACGGTCTTTCACGAATCGAATATGATCTCAATTCGTTCTCGCGCAACTATTCCGATCGTTCTTTGAAATGCGCCCGCTGCTCGAAGAGGAAGGAGAGGGGTCCCAGAGACATCGACCTCTGTGATGGTAAATCGGCCCTGAGGCTTTTTCGATAGTCCTCTTCCTTGGCGTTTTGATTTTGGAGCGAACGCATCCGACGATGATGTTGAAGAATGCGCGGATGACATGTTGGCCTTCTCATATATGAAAAGCAAGATTTAACATATATTCATATATTCATACGTATATATATTCATAAGTAACTTATATTCATAAGTTAAAAAAATAAAGCAAGAGTTATCAAGAGTTCTAATAAGCCAAATATATGACTATGAAAAGTACATATATATCAAGTGTTCTAATAAGCCAAGTATATATATGAAACCAAGATACATATATATGAAAAGTGAGCATAATGTATGTGCATGTTGATGAAATTTGATTTTAATTATTGCTTTCAGAAGGTTAGTTGCACAAGAAATATTCTTGGCCGTCTCCGCCACAACAGATATCAATCTTATATATATATATATATATATATATATATATATATATATATATATATATATATATATATATATATATATATATATATATAGCAGTTGTAGATTAGACCTTGAGCTTTATTTTCAAATTTAGCTATTAAAGTAAGCAATCAAACGAAGAACGAAATGCGATAACCAATGTATGACTTCCTTTTAATCAATCTACTGATTTCATTAAGTGTGAACAATCATTGATTAAAACGGGACAGTCGAGTTATTACAACTTAAACTGAATCAAGATTAAACAGTGTATATATGTATGTATATAACTCAATGAGAATCAAATACACAACTCAGTTAATGATCAGATCAAACAGCTAATGACAAATTCAAGGTCCATCTACCATCACATATCTATATATGTAAACTGAGTTGTATGCCTTCATCATAGAGCTAGGTCACAGTGCAATCTTTACAATTTTCAGGTTATGAATCACATCATACATATACTAACTTATACATGGGTGGCCCTATGAAAAATGTAGCACATATAACTCATGGGATTAATGATCTTGATCATCAAAATGCAAAATATTGACACCAGGGTTCACAAAAAGCACAATGTAGATAGATAGCACCTTGGGATATATACTAAAAGCACAATGTAGTACCTTGGGATATATATACTAAAAGCACAATGTAGCACCTTGGGATATATACTAAAAGCACAATGTAGATACAGAGCACCTTGAGATATATCAAGATTATGACGGGGACAGCGGCCGGCGACAGCGGGCTTGGGGATGGCGACGGTGACGGGCTCGGGAGGGCGGCGTTGGGTTCGGGGACGGTGGCGTCGGGCTCGGGGACAGCGGCGTCGGGCTCAGGAAGGCGGCGGCGGGCTCGATCGGGAGAGCGAGACAAGTGCTTGTTGGTATATAGCTATAACTGCAGTGTACGCGCAAAACCCTAGCTTTTGGGTATTTATAGAAGGCTTATTACAGACGGTTCTATTTTAGAACCGTTTATGATATCTTTATCACAGACGGTTCTGAACTAAGAACCGTCTATGATATTTATTATCACAAACGGTTATTAGTTAAGAACCGTCTGTGATAATAAATATCACAGACGGTTTTTAGTTACGAACCATCTATGATATTTATATATCACAGACGATTTTTAGTTAAGAACCGTCTGTGATATATAAATATCATAGATGGTTCGTAACTAAAAACCATCTGTGATAGTTATTATCACAGATGGTTCTTAGTTAAGAACCGTGTATGATAAGCTATCACAGACAGTTCTAAAATAGAACCGTCTGTAATAAGCGTTTTCTTCCCACGCACTTGAGTTATTACCTACACCAACTAGCAGGTACTGTAATAAGACCTCATAGAGTGTATTACTTTACAACAGCCAAGTGTATTTCTTTACAACAGCCCAATGAACATAGAGATAGGACTCATTCTCAAAATTCACCGATATATCACACATTTTCATATATACATAAATGCAAATTCACAAATACATCACACACGTGCATTGTTATATACATAAATGCAAATTCACATATACACATCACATACATGCATTGTTATATACATAAATGCAAATGCCCACATATATATCGTACATTCTCATTCCATTTGCTTATTTTCTTTGAAAATTAGCCATTCATGATGATCAATACGTATATAATTAGCCATTTCCAAAAGGTGGTAACTCGTCCAATTTATTGTATTCGTCCTCGTCCACTACATTCTCTACTCCGACAATTCTCTTTTTTCCATAAAAACTATATGGCGTTTCTTATTTGCTGGGTCAATTACATAGAAAATTTGAACAACTTGGATAGCGAGTATGAATGGTTCGTCTTTGTTTCCGACATATTGGAGGTCCACTATAGTGATACCATACTTGTCAACTTTCACCTATGGGTTCTCACTTCTATGTTGCAAGACCATGTAGTCGAGCTTCCAAATATCTTCTATGAATCCCTAGTACGAGTTTCTCAACCCATCGGTACTGAACGCATCTATGTGGATACCGCTATTCTGGTTAGTTCTCTTTATATCCTGAGCCTATGTATAGAATGTGTACCCATTTATGTCATATCCTTGCCATGTCACAACTGTAAATGTTGGCTCTTTTACCAACCATGTCAGCATCTCAATTGACGAGCTCGTAGTGATTTGCTCCTTCAACCATTGGTTGAACCGACTGTTGTGTTGTCTCATGATCTAAACATCCGGCCGCTCTGGATTCTGTTGCCGAAGCACATCCTTGTGCTGGTCGACATAAGGGGCCACTTCAGTCATATGTTGCAAGACCGTATAATGGGCTTGAGCATACGCGTCTATATTTGGAGTGATTGCTTTCCTTCCGATAGTTTCGATACCCTTGAGCCTCCCCTCATGACAAGATTGAGGCATGCCTATCAGTTCAATCTGAACCATATAATCGACACAAAACTCAATGACCTCTTCACTTGCATAACCTTCGATGATACTGCCCTCTGGCCGAGATCAATTCCATACATAGGACTTGATAATTCCCATGAACCTCTCAAATGGGTATATGCTACGTAGGAATATGGATCCATATATTTTTATCTCCCACACAACGTGAACAATGAGATGAACCATGATATCGAAAAACGAAGGAGAAAAATACATCTCAAGATGACATAGAGTCATCACCATCTCGTCTTGCAGAGCATCTAGTCCTTCGGGATCGATGACCTTCTAAGCAATTGTGTTAAAGAAATAATATAGTCTCATGATTGTCTCTCGGACTTTGATCGGCTAAATATTTCTAATTGCAATAGGGAGCATCTGTGTTATTAGCACATGACAATCATAAGACTTCATACCATTTAACTTCAAATCTTGCATCGAAATAAGTTTCTTCATGTTGCGGGAGTAACCAGACGGAACTTTGATACCATGCAAGCACTAGCACAATTCTGTTTTCTCGGCCTTGGACAGAGTGTAACATGCAAGGGGAAGGTACATTCGTCCATTATCTGTTTCTGTTAGTGCTAACTCAGGCCTGATGTCCATATCAGTCAAGTCAAGCCGTGCTTGACGTTGTTCTTTGTTTTATCACGAATGTTCAGTAAGAGACCAATCAAGCTGTCACATACATTCTTCTCTACATGCATGACGTCAATACAGTGTCGAACATCTAGTTACTCCCAATAAGGTAAGTCCCAAAATATTGATCTCTTCTTCCAGATGTTCTTCTCATGAGCCCTCAATTTACGTCCTTTTTCGTGGATAATATCTAAATCCTTAACCATATTATAAACCTCTTTTCCGCTTAAATGCCTTGGAGCTGAACCGTCCTCCTTCTCTCTGTCAAATTATTTCTTTATCTTGCGGTATGGGTGAGCCCTCCAAAGGAACCAGCGGTGACGCATGTACATGATTTTACGTGAGTGTTTCAGCCACACACTCTCGGTACCATCTAAGCAGCAAGTACAAGCTTTGGCACCTTTTGTACTCTAGCCCGACAGGTTAGTAAGGGTAGGATAATCATTTATGGTGCAGAACAATAAGTAGCGCCAAGTGAAGTTCTCTCGTTTGTATACATCCTCTACCTGTACCCCTTCGTTCTACAGTACTTTTAGATCTTTCACCAACGGTACTAGGTACACATCAATATCATTCCCAGGTTGCTTTGGCCCTTGGATAAGTATCGTCAAGAAAATATACTTTCGCTTCATACACAACCAAAGAGGAAGATTATAAATGCAGAGAGTCACGGGCCAAGTGCTATGTCGGCTGCTCATGCTACTGAAAGGATTCATTCCATCTGTACTCAATTCAAACCTTATATTCCTCAGTTCTACACCGAAATCTGCAAACCTCTTATTGATGTTTCTCCACTGGGCGAAATCAGCAAGATGTCTTAGCATTCCATCCTTCTTGCGCTCCTTCGAGTGCCAACACAGCAGTTTTACCTCATTTGGATTCGCAAAAAATCACTTCAAACGGAGAATTATAGGAAGATACCATACCACCTTTGCAGGAAGTCCTTTCTTCACCTCTGTTCCCTCGCCATCATCTGATTGATTGTTACGTTTGTATCGGGATACGTTGTACACCGGACATACATGCATGTTTGCATACTCTTTATGGTAGATGATACAGTCGTTCGAACATGCATGTATTCTTTCTACTTTCATTCTCAATGGACAAAGAACCTTCTTGACTTTATATGTGGTTTTAGGCAACTTATTTCCCTCCAGAACTATGTTTGCTAAAAGACCTAGCAGCACCGTGAAACTCTTGTCGGACCAGCCGTTGCTTGCCTTCAATTTCAACAGTTCAACGACAGCTGACAACTTCATGTACTTTGACCTGTAGCACGTGAACAAAGATTTCTCCGAGTCCTCCATCAAGTCTCGGAATTTAACATACTCTCTCTCATCATAGTTCTCTTCTACATCATGAAGCATCTGATCCAGATTGTCATCATACAGCCTATCCGAATTTGAACCACAATCGACATCATCCAACGACATATCATTGACTTCACCAGCGATGTCATCCAGCGGCATATCATTGACTTCATTAGTGATGTCATTCGGCGGCATATCATTGACTTTGCCATGACTGGTCTAACATGTATATCCCTTTTTGAAACCCCTCTAAATCAAGTACACTTCAATCTACTTTCGATTCTTAAACTTCTTTAAATTCTCGCAGTCAGTGCATAGACAATATATATATTCCACCCCCTTTTTTAACATATTCTCCTCGGTAGCTCTTGTAAAAATAGACACGCCATTAATGTACTCTTCACTCACACGGCTTGCAGTATACATCCAGCTTCGGTCCTATATTATGCACATATATAACAACTTAATTAGTATTAAAAACCAAATGCATTGAGGCTAGCTAAATCTAAATTAGCTAGATCTTCAAAGTATATATATAATAGTCACCGAAAATTAACTAGATCTAAATTTTGATGCAACGAAAAATAAATTTCATTACTAACCATATCTAGGGCAACCAAGAACTCGATGAATCTTCAAAACTCTCCTACCAAATAAGTCTCCTCCCACCAAATTAAATGGTATGAAAGTCTTGCTGCCTCTAGCTGTAGCACCGGCTAGATCTGGATCGAAATGAAGACATATGCGGTTCTGACGCGCGCAATAAATACCTGGTCAGATTATCACAGATGATTTTTAACAAAAACTCGTCTGTGGTAATGGAATACCACAGATGGTTTTTAATATAAAACCGTTTATGATATTAAAAACCGTCTATGATAATCTAGAATATCACATACGGTTTTATAATAAAAACCGCCTGTGATAATCTGGATTATCACCATCTGTGATAGTCCTTTTTTCCACCACAAACACCACAGATGGTCTCCAAATTAAAATCGTATGTGATAGTGTACATCACAGACATTTTCATAAAACCGTCTGTGATTTAGCGTCTAGTATTAGGCTTTCTGTAGTAGTGAGAATACAAGAAACTCACAAGAAAATTTGTTAGCTCCCTATCAACTACTAGGTGCTGCAGGCTACAGAAGTCTCACACTCTCAAACTTTTATTAAATGCTTACAAGATTCTTACTAAGCAAAGCAAGTGGTATAACCGGTGGCTGATTCGTGGTAACTTGACTAGAGTTATAAGTATAGCAATTGCCGATACGTTAAGACCTGTTCAGTTAGTAGTATGTGGAGCTTGGACAGACAATATATAAGTAGCAAAGGAATGGCAATATTCAATTTCAGAATTACACTAGCTGAATAATAGCCCAAAGTACTCACCTAAATTGCTACCACAAACTAGTACTCGACCTTAGTTCAAGCAAGCAAATACTACACGACACAAGGGCTGTATAAAGAGAGCTCAAAATCTGGGAATGAACAATGCTACAAAATGTTCTTCTTTCTGTTTTTTTAAACTTGTGCGGCTCTTTTCTTTTTGCACTTGCCTCTTTTCTTCTTTTTTTTAATTTTTTTCTTTTTCTTTCTTTTTTTTTTTTGCAAATTTGCACCTAACTCAAATCTCTTCAAATTCCTCTTGCAGGCCTAGGGAGATATATGGGTCTTTTATAAAAGATACACACACTCTCTCTCTCTCTCTAAACTCTGATTTTTTGATCATGTTGTTGAAATCAGATTAATCTTAGGTTTCCTTTTGGCAGCATGAAAACAATCCTTTTTATTTTTAGATGTAATACTAGAAACTAAAATGAAAGCACTATACCTAGACCAATAACTAGAACTTGACGGTGGACGAAAATTCAACACGGTAGAATGGAAACTAAAATTGCAGCGGCACAACTAGGTTCGGATTTGGTGATTTTCGACGAACGTAATATTTTTGTGGGGCAATTTTCTAGTTATAGGTATGAAAAATAAAACAAAAATAGAAATTCGACTGGGCAATCTATGCTCTGATACCAACTGATGAGGGAATTTGGCCTGATCTTCCGATGAGAATGATAACTATGATTATTTAATATGATGTTGGCAACGAGGCTACTTGACCAAAATGACCAAGTTCGTCTTGCAATAGCTACACCACACCATTATCGTTATCAACCGTGTCCAACACAGATGATCTTTCCTACAAGCAATCAAGAATCAAGCAAGAAAGAAATAAGCACGATCTAAATTTGTGAATGAAATATGAAGTTTCATTAAACAATAGAGAGGCTTGAAGTCGCCATAGTTGGTCTAATCAACACATGTACACAATTGATGTTTTCTGAACAAAAATCAATCTAAACAAGCCTAAGCCCTAAAAGTGGCATCCCTGGCAGTTTTCGAGGGGATAGGGATGTTGGGGAGTACGTTTGTGAGGGTGAGAGAATATCCCACTACAACTCCCTAGTTGGGCTAAAATTGATACAAGGCACATGGCCTAGGTTTGGAACTGATTCAGACTTGTTTTATGGATTACAACGTATTAAGTTGGAGTTTTGAGGTGGGACCAAAACCATTGGAACAAGTCTAAGATCACTTCATTTGGACTCCGTATGCATCTTCTATACTTGTTTGAAGTCAGTGCTATCTCCAGATACCGAACTAGATTCTAGAACATGCTCAGCTTTCATTCTTGATTGCCCTGGTGTCAAAGTGACGTGATCACCTCCAATGTTCATCACAAACATGTTCGTGACACCATGTGCCTCTCCTTGGTCTCTACTCATGTTCCTAAGCACAATCACATCACATGTATCAGGCAGCAACCCATTCTCAGAAGCTGAATTACACAATCCTAGAAATGAGCTCACATGATAATTCAACTGTTGTGCACATGCCCTCGTCATAGTTCCTTGCCTAGCATCTAGTTGATGAGTGTTGTGTGTACCCATAGAAGTGATGTTCTCATCACACTTTCTCTAGGATATTAGAAATCTATTTCAATCAATGATCAAGAAAATTATTGCTAAAGTTCTAACAATTTTCTGTTTGAAGGAAGGTTACACTAAAACCGGACAAAAACGAAAAACGATGAATATAATTTGCTCGTGGGTGAATGATGGCCAAGATAGTTCTAGATGTTCTTCCATATGTCATAACAAGCTAGAACATCCAACGAATTGAGACAAAAATAATTAGATCAAGAAATTACTTGAAGATGCCAAATCAAGCAAAAATTGAGCAACTTCAATAACTTGCCAAAACCTGATGCCAAGATGGATGAGGATTGATTTTCATGGTATATGTCCATCACTTACTCATCCTTGGCATTTAGCAAGATCAAAAAAGAGGACAGATGAGGTCAAACTAAACCAAAATAAGAGTAATTCAACCAAAACAAAAGAGATTAATGAGAGATGAATAAAATTGGTATATTGCTACTTGAGGATGAAAGTTTTATAGCCACTCTACCTAGAGCACAAGAGAGCACACCGCAATATGCACACTTCTCAAACTTGAACCCTAGAACGCTTAGGGTCGGGTCTAACAGGTGAGTCCTATATGTTAGTGACTCATATTTTAAAACTAGTTTAAAGTAGAAATCTTGATTAATTAATATACTAGTCCCACATGTTAGTGACTTATAGTCTTAACCAGGTTTACTTAGCGCTAACCAAATCTTAACTGGTGGGCCCATATGTCAGCGAGACTAGCATAAGGAGCTCAACAATGGCCATGGTTGAGCTCCTTGCTGAGCTCACCAGTGGTGGAGGGAAGGCGGTGCTGGTTGAGCTTAGGCAACATGGAATTGTGGGTTCGAGGCGAAGCCACGAGTGGTGACGACGATAATGGAGACAATTCGATGTGGTGGCATGATAGCAAAAGCGATGAGATCGTGCAGGTGCATGATGACATCCGTGAAAAGGGCCACTTCTTGACAGCACGTAAGCCAAGGTGGCAAAGTAGATGCAGTGATGGGACAGGTTGGGCACGTGGCCAAAGAGCGTGTGAGGTTGGTGATCTTCTGTCGGTCATGGTGGCGACGGTGACATGGGCCAACATGTACTCATGCGACGATGGCGCTCATGGGCAATGGCGAGCTGAGGTGGGCGACTACAGCTGCGCTATGGGCCCAGGGGTCTACTAGCACACAGACGAAGGGGAGGGAGAGAGGTGGACAATGACCATCGACAAGTGGGACCTAGGCCCACTAATCAGCGGCAGCAGGAAAGAGTGACAGAGAGGAGGTGGGTTCAGAAGAAGACGCTTTTGTGCGATGGAAATAGAAAAAGGAGAGGGGAGAAGGTGGCTTTAGGCAAGGGTTGGCACATGGAGTAGATGAGGCTAGGGCAAAAAGAAGTTTTGATGCTTTTCAAAATTAATCAATTCCATGAATAAAGCTTTGATTTTTAAAATTACCAAGCCAACTCCAAAAATTATAAAAAAAATTGGACAGGTTCTTGGCACCAACTAACACCTAACAAAATGATTTCCAAGATTTTATCAGCTTTTAGTTTTTCTTGAAAGTTCCTTTAGGTACTGATTAAATAGAAAAAGATTTTTATAATTAGCCAAAATGCAAGAAAAACTTAGAAATGTATAAATTTAATGTTCAAGCACAGATAATTGAGGAATTAGTTTTTGGGTTGTTACAGATCCAAACCTCCTGTGTATTTATGTTCTAGTCCCATGATTAGTGGCTAGTTGTTGGTGCTCATTTTATATGCTTTACTCACCCCATATTATCATCATTTACCTCGATATTTGTGCTAAATTATGCCACTTGGAAACTAACCCTAATTAAATCCAGAGATATGTTGTATTTTGTCTGTTTTGTAGGAATTTGGCTAAAAAAGAGCCGATAAAGAGCTTCCTTTGAAAAATGTGCAAAAAAAGAACTCATCAAATGACAAATTGGAAGTCACCATGACATCCACCTTGTCGAGCTAATCAAAATGCATATAGTATTCTCCCAAATCGGAGATCGGACGCAAAAGTTACAAAGCTCGAAATCTTTTTGAGGGCTAGCCCACCATGCATCAGCTGGCCCCTAGAGGGCGCTGCTCGATACTCAAACCCCACAAAGTCCTATTTTGATGATTTGGATGCTCCGGCACTTATAAGTTTCTTGTTGTATAAGTTGAGGACACCTCTCCCTTGAGCCTATATAGGGCCTGTTCTTTTCGGCTGCGGCTGATGGCTTTTAGTTGCGGTTGATGGCTTTTTGGCTGTTTGCAACAGAGATTACGGAAAGAGAGATACTCGTTTGCAATTTTTGATAATACAGATATTAATTTTTAAAAGTGTACTACAATTAACTTGTAGACCCTATCTTAAAAAAAATACTCCGTTTAAAAATTAGTTACTGTAGCAAAAGCCAAAAACGGCTTTTAGAAGCCGCAAAGAACAGGACCATAACCATGCCAAGATCCCCTTGTGGACTGAGAAGTCAAAGAAATCGCCAGACTTGAGTTTCGGCAAGCAAGGCCGATATACAACATAGTATGAATTATTATGCAAAACTTGTTACGGTTCTTCAATCCAAATAATAATATTTTCAATAAATCAGAATATGTCTGCAAAGTTGTGTCAAAATTATTAATGAAAATATGTTTACAAATTTTCATTCATTTTTCTGTGAGGAACAAATTTTTCATTCGAATGGTACTTTTCCTGATGTGTGTGTGTGAATCCGAGATCAGCTCTGTGTTCGAATCCAATAAACTTATTTATCTATTTTGTTCCAACAGATATTATTTACTAAACATACCCCTCGGATCCAGCTTCCCTGTCCCCTCCACCCTTCGGTTCGGCCTCCCCGCCGCCTCTAGCCACCGGATTCGACCACCCTGGAGCACTTCATCTTCTCCACTGGCCACAAGAGATGCACCTAGCCGTGGCGGTGTGCATCGGGCTCGCTATTTCCACACATCCCTCTCTCCCCCAAATGTAAAAGGAGATGAATTTGAAAATCAAAAACCAAAAAGATTTTGCTTGTTGGTTTGTGCAATTTCTTGAAGCTAAAAATCTTACAGAAAATTTCTTGGTTCATGTAATTTTCTCCTTGCAAAATCTTAGATTAAGAAATGGCTTCTAGCTTCCAGAAGTCACAAACCATTTGGAACGTGTTAACTTCTTATACGGTATTTTTTTCCTTTGCATTATCTATGGAGATATAACAATATTTTATTTTTCTATTTTTTTCTTTATTTTTCTTTAATTAAATACATCAGAGAAAGCTATCAGCTGCTACAATGCTATTTCAACCAAAAGACAAAAGCCACATCACTTTTCGAATAGGGCCGAAATCTTGTTTTCTTGAACCTAGCTAAGGTATTGTATGGATTTGTAACAATGCTTGTAGAAGGGAGCGACTTACATGCTTGTGGTTATTTTGAATTAGATGCATGTCATGTTCTGACAAGACAATGTGGTCCTAACTTGAAATTTTGCAAGTTAAACAGTTAACGTATACAGTATACTTTTGATGGGGATGTTCATTTTTGTTTTGGTGTTGCTGTACCTGATCCTCTAATGAGCTGGAGAGTCGTACAAGGATCCGGCGTTCATATGCAATGTTGTTGGCTTTTCATGTTCGATTTGTCAAGCATATGTATTTCAGATGGTAACCATCGGAAGTTCGGAGGCCAGACATTCACACCTATATAAAACTGCGCAAGGATGTGGCTTTTTAGTTGAAGAGTACATGACAGAAAAGCACCTATTGGCTTTCACTAAGTTTATGCTACCAAAGGAATCCCAGCTGATTCTGAACAACAAACGGTTGCTGATTCAGCCGTTGAATCCCAGCTGCTTTACAAATTTTATCCCACGCTGTTTTCGGCTACGCAGAAACTTTTTATTCCATATTGTTGGCTGTTGCACAGAAACTGTGTCGTTCTTTTCAGAAATTATGTGTCAACGGCTGAATGCTTCAGAAACTCTACGGTTTGGTGGGATTGGTATTGGACTGGGCTACTAATGGGCCTCAGTTTGAGAGGTTTTGGGTCAGGAATTATCAGGGCAATATTGGGAAGTATAGAAGGAGGATCACGATTTAATTTATTTATTTTGAAAATTAAATTTCATCGACATTGAAAAACTATGTGAGAAAGTCCAGTGTTTTGTTGTGATGAACTATTGTCGTTTTAGAGGAGTGAAATTTTGGATTTTGCAAATTTGCAGTTTTTCTGGACTTATTGTAAACCTAGCGGTTTGATCGCCGAGGTCGCGGTCGACCGGCCATCGGTCTAACCGGCCATCACTAGCGATCGGACCGCCAGAGGTAGCGGTCTGACCAGTAGGAGAGGTTCTCTCAGCTGAAAATTGAATTTTTGGAAATTGAGTCACAGTGTGATTTGGTTTGACCTAGGCCAGTGTATATATGTTGCATGAAGCATGTTTCAGCTAACGTGGGTCAAGTTATAAAGGACTTGCACTAAAAAATGACTTCTATATCTTTGGATGTGCAGGGAGGCTTGGAGACACCTATGGTCAACGTTAAGAATTGGAGCTACGTTCATGGAAGAGCAGAGTTTCAGAACGATCGAGGATTCAAGCGAGATGATTAAGCTCAAGTATAGTACAAGAAAAAAAAGAAAAATATTGAAGAAAAGTTCCAGAGACGGATTGGATCATGTGGCTTTGTCAGTCCAAGTAAGGTATGGTATGGTGGAAACAAAATGGGAGAGACTTACCGATGAGTGACAAGCTAGTGGTACATTTACACGTAGAAGTATTATGATTGCGTACAAGGGAAGATGAAGACCAGATCAAAAAATGTAGTTTTGGTAAGTTGACTAAAATACTAGAAACTATCTTGGATTAAAACCGTGACACTTAAGCTGTACTTTTAAAAGTAGTTTAGATCAAGTAGAAGCTGAGAAGATCAAGTTGGATCTAATGCTAAGGATTTAGTAGATTCAAACTTATGTGCTTTGAAAAGCGTACATAAGTGTAGTGTGCGAGTAAAATCCTTATTGTGTGGGGTTAACAGGTTTTTCCATTTGTGTTAAGTGGATAGTATCCATTATAATTAGATGAAGATGGTTGCCTTGTCTATTTAATGGGTTAGGATAGGGTCTTGAAAATTAACCATCCAAACATCCTATATATACTTATTGAAGACAAGTATTCTATGGTCACGGTTTGATAATGGTGAGTGTTGTGGTGTGCTCTCTTGTCCTTTAAGTGCAATGACTGTAAAACCTTTATCCTCAAGTAGTACTATATTAATATTGTTCATCTATCATGGATCCCTCTTGTTTTGGTTAATCTGCTCTTGATTTTGTTGATTTTGATCTTATCACTCCCTTTCTTGATCTTGCTAGATGCCAAGGACGAGTAAGTGATGGAGATGTCTTATGAAAAATAAATCTCCAATAGAGGCATAATTGGGCCTTAGGCCGGTTGGGCAACAGCTCAAGGCTTGGAGAAAATAGTAGTAGGAAGTTTTAGTATGCATATAAATTTTTTTTTGAGTACACAGTATGAGGCCCGAGGTTTATGGCCTGCCCCAAGGCACATTCGCAGCCGGCTCGACCTAGCTCCTAAGCTACAGAGATGTGGTGTAGCTGGCCCAGCTCGACCTCATCACCTGATTGACCTTAGTGCTAAAGCTTGCGTCCAATTCATAGGCAGCCCTAGCCCCTGCCTCCTCTCGTCTCCACGACTAGGGCTGTGCGTTCGGTTTTTTCGGTTCAGTATATATGGTTTGTACGGGAAATACGGTGTTCGTAATTCGGTAATATACGGTTTTTTAAAACTACGGTTCGGTATCGGAAAATCCCAATTTTTTTCGGTACGGTATCGGTAATTACCATATTTACCACAATTGACGTGAATTACAAATAATATGAGTCGAAACAAAAATAAAGACACCAAGTAATAAAGTAAAAACTAAAAAGCAATTGAACTAATAAGTAGAGCAACCAAGCACCATTTGGAGCTAGCTAAACTAAACTATGCCTCGTCACGCACAGGCATTTGGAGCTAGCTTGACATGCTAGCAGCTTGCCTAGCAGAGAGACAGACATTCTGGCCAGCACATGCAACGTAGCAGCGAGCGCGGTAGAGCCACGACCGACGCACAGCACAAAGCGCCACGACCAGCTAGCGCCTTGCAGAAGCTAGCAGTAGCCTACGAATGATGGTGCTGCGGTCTCCCAAGCGCAGGTGCACGCAGCGCAGATAGCCAGCTTAGTTCGGTTTTTTTGGTTTTTAGCCGGTTTTTCCCAAAAAAACCGAACACAAAAAACCCAAATTCTGATAACCGAACCGAATACCAAAAATCGGTCAAACCGAGTTGACCGGTTCGGTTCGGTTTTTTCGATCCGGTTTTTTCGGTTCGGTTTAAAAATGCACAGCCCTATCCACGACTCTCTAACTCCACGGCTCCACCGCTGGGTGCCGCGTCACCACCCCTACCTCCTCTTCATGACTCCATCGCCCAACGTCATGCCACCGCCTCCCGCCTCCTCTCTAGTGCCTCTTGCAGGAGCAGGATAGCCTACGTTGTAGCTTGTTGGGTGAGTGCTTGGATTGGGTTTGAAACCTGTGGTTTGCTTGGCTACTTGGCTAGGTTCCTTTGTTTTAGCAGTGGAGTTGTTGTGTTCGTCGCCTCATCGAAATCGATTGTGTTCTCTAGCGTTGAGTTGAGATACTTGTCTGTTTAACTAGGTTTTCTTTTCTTTTTCTGATGGATGCTCGAACTTGGATTGGCACTTTGGCTGCTTTCCTCTGTAATTTGCTTCTGTCAATGCGTGCTATTGGCTCCTCTGATCTTACCTTTCTTGCAGGAACAGCCACAACCCGTGCCATCTATGTGAGCAATCGCCAAAGTGACATCCACGAGAGGGAAGTCGAGGATCTATTCTAGAAGGTTAGGTTTTACTTTACTCGTACCATGTCCTAGTGCTTCTTGTCTGTAGGAAAGCATCAGATCAACTGTAATTTGTAATTTGAATTGACTGAAAGGTGAAGATTATAGTTTCTGTTAGATCAAAGAACTGCTGTCAGTTAAGGAATGGCTTGGACAAACTCACAAAAGTACCATCTAAACCTAGAGGTTTAAGATCTGGAGCTTTTCAATGACACAGCCATGCTATAGCCAAATCAAATCAGCCATCTTTACATGTGAAGCTTCAAATTGATGGTTGAAAGTCCTAGTCCGACTGTAAAATTCTTAGTACTATGAAAATAAAGGTTATGTTGTACTTTTGTTATGCCTCAGTGTTGATAGTATTCAACGTTAGTTTTAGACTTATATCGCCTTAGTTTTAGGCCTGAGGCTTTGCAAAATCCTGGCTCCGGTACTGATCTCCATTTATCGCAAGTTCTTAAAGTTGCTCGGTTTGCTTGGATTTGACCTCATCTATGTTTTCTTGATCAAGTGTTTGTACCTCAAATCCTTGGGAGTTCTTTCTTATGGTGACATGTGAGAATACATTTAGAGTCATCTTGTCCAATCTCTACCTATGAGCAAGTCATATTCCTCATTTTCGGTTTTTTCCTGGTTTTAGTGCAATCTTGCTTGTTCTTAAGAAAGGTTTGAACTTTGTCATGGATTCTTATAATCCTTAGATAGAATAGGTTTCTGAGATCTTAAGTAAAGTGTTGGCAAAATTTTATATCATTTGGATGTGGATTTTTTGGAGTTGCACCACAATTGCATCAGCTCGAACTGATTTTTTCAATTCTAGATAAAGGGGAGCCTGCTCTGACCGCACCCCCTCTGGTCCAACCACCTGAGGCCGGCTAGACCGGCGTGTTGCTGGCGGTCTGACTGCCAGGCCGGGTCAAACCGCTCCTAGTAGCCGATTTGATCGCTTGAGTGCTAATTTCTTCAGATTTCAGTTTTTTGAGCGGATTGCTTTGGAATTTGGCTTCTAATCCTTATCTTCATAGTTCAACAGCTATTGAAGTGAAATATTAACGAATACTTGGGGATTTTTTTTGAAGGCACTATTCAATCTCCTTTGTTGCTATACTAATCATACACCGACACTTGTTGATTCCATATCGCGCCGATATCGATAGGTATGGCAATACCGATACGGCGCCTCGGCGGAGTATTGGGTTATTATAGGCCAACAGAACTGAGCCATATCGAAGAATTTGCTTTGGCAATTTGGTCACTTTAACAGCTCACTTTTGTGGACAGACGAATTGTACAGACCATGCATTTGCTATGTAGCTTACAATATTTTGAATACTTGTACGAGCGCTTAGTGTAATTTGCGCCGTTTTCACAAAAATGTCATTTTCTCCCGATATGTCCCAGAACTACAGTTATCACAGATGGTACTAAAGAAATAAACTCCGTCAGATTAACCTTTTTTTATAGTCATGCAGTAACAGTACAAAGCATGCTTTCTCATTTGTGCGTAGTACTTCCTGTTTGACGGTCTTGTTTCTCAGCATAACATCTGTAGAAAATCATGAGAAATTTATTTAGACTTGCACGGTTCCTCTGTGTGAGCATATAGCTTTCGTAGCATCAATTTGCTGAGTTCTTTGTCGTGTATCTTTCGACCTAAAAGAGGAAGAACGCTTACATAATGATATAGGTACATGTCTGGGCTCTGAACTTCCGACGGTCTAGCATCTGAAATAGATCTTCTCAGACTAATCGAATAAGCATGCCAGTACTCAATAAACAACAAAGGGATTCATCTCCAAGGACTTCGAAATCAAACTGCGGAGTGAAAAACAGGATCCTGCGATGACTTCAGAAATCATCGGAGGATCAGGGCAGCAATACCGAAACCAGAGGGTAGGCCAGGCACCTAAGGGTGATGAAGACTGGAGTATGACAATAATTTCTCGAGAATGCCTTTCATGTACTAGGTTTGACTGAAACCAGAGGGTAATTACATGAATGATACAAAGATATTTGGTTTGCGCTTAAGATAGCTAGGAAAGTCTAAGCTAGTCCCAAACTAAACAAACTACTGCTATTTAGGACAGAAGGAGAAAAGTTAAAATGGGTCTCCGCTGTTACCAAACAATCATCAAACAGCTACATGGCCCATCATTGCTTTTCTGGCAACAAATTGTTAGTTAAAAATAGGTTGGTACTGCCAACAAACTAACGTAAATATCCTTGCAGGTGCCTGTAAGGGACCAACAATCCCGTGTTTATAACTGTGGAACCTAAATAAAAAGGATAACTGAATAGCAAACACAAATATCAATATCTATCTTTCTCTACAGATAAACAAACTTAGTGGTTTATATCTTCCCTTTTCGACTAAGCACATTATGCTCAATCTGCAGAATCTGCTTCCAGCTGACAAGTGAAGCAGGAATACACATCCATATTTCTAAAGTTTCTATCAGTACCCTATATTTCTCTATAAAGAAATCAACGATAGGTAGGTCTTATACTCCTTGATTCCACGAAGAACAATATTGATCCTCAGGTTTGTCAATCTTATGATAATTATTTTATACTTATCAATTTATATATGTATGTACGATCTATGTACGATATTGATTTTTCTACCGACAGATTATGTCCATCGCTATAACTCTGTCGGAACAGGCCGATCTCAAACAGATTCAAGGACGGTGTGCGTACTTGTTGTCTAAAGTCATAAAAGAAAATAGAGAGTTCCACAATATAGAATGAATTTCACTGGGATAAGATTAAGCTTAATTGTTCATGTGTGCATTTGTTCATGGATGGATAATTTATTTTATTTTAGTTAATTAATTTGTGAAATGGATGTTCTTATTTCTGAAATGAATTAATGTGAATTAGATGTATATATAATGTGTTAATTTATTTGTTTCAGAGGGCATGACAAGCATTTACGGAGGCTAGCCAACTAACCAAATATATTTATGAATAGAAAAGAATATCATAGACGATTATTAACTCGTAACCATCTGTGATAGTCAACTATTATATATGGTTTTTAGTTGAAACTGTCTATGATATTTCAGCTATCACAGACGGTTTCTAATACCATCTATCTATGATAGTCAACTATCAGAGACGATTTTTAGTAAGAACTGTCTGTAAAATTATGCATCACAGATAATTCAAAAGCTATCTGTAATGATCTCATATCATTACTGGCTCATAAATTTAGACAGCTCACGAAACTGTCTAATGATGTTTTTGAACTGTCTGTTATGATCTTTTTCTGCAGTAGTGATAGCATGTACTAGATTTAAAACAACATCTTGCACCTGAGGGCAATACACACAGCAGGAGTCCATGCCATCACTCGAATAGATACGGTCGTGCCAGTCCACAGCAAGTAAACTCTGCCTCGGCCTTCAAGCTCTTAAGACGAAAGGCAACGTGAGGAAGGTAAGAAGGCTAGCGACAACGGTGCGGACGTGGCGCAATTTCCCGCGCGTAGGCGCAGTCGAGCGTAAGATCAGCGGCACTTCTTGCTCCAGAACCCATGGAATTTGAGTACCTTGGCCTCCTCTTTACAGAGTGATGCAAATAATGCATGAAAAAAATAAGAATAAGAGACATAAATTTTTACATAAAAACTCCTACAAAAAAACCCCGTACAATTAAAGGTAAATTATTATAATGAGAAAAGATTACAATAGAGCATTTTATCATGGAGCACACATCTTCCTATAGACTGAGTGTGTATATATATAGGACGAGGAAAAAGAGTCCCACACGAAGAGAAAACCGAATTTAGAGTCAGTTGCTACAGATTTACACCATATCTGATACAATCTGCATATGTACTTATCATGCCATGTCTAGCATGAGCTGACAAAGTATCCTACACGGATACGATACGAATTCAGATCAACTTCAACAATCTCCACATTGAGCCAAATTCCCTCTGGTAGTCGAAAAATATGACCTCCAATAAAATCAGCATGAACACCTTGTGCGCTAAAATTCCATCAGATTAATCTTTAAGTAAAAAGACTAGAACAGTCTTGTCCAAATGCTTCTTATGAAGTAAAATTGAGCAAACCATCAGCAGGTCTGAACACACAGCTATTAACAAAGCAGATAAATAAATCTGGGTCTTCAACAATTCATAACCCTAGCAAAATCTGAGTCTGTGCAACTAACCTCCTGGAAGACAAAACTCGGCAAATAACACTTATTGAAAAAGCAACTCTTCAACAAGAAAGACTAGAATAGTCTTATTGCATGTGTAACCATTACATGCATCAAATTACCGACTTCAAAGGTAATTAAATTCTATAACATGATTGAAACTGCTCCTACAAAATTATTCGGATGAAAGAAACTCTTGTGCCATCAATCGAGTACAAACCGCACTAAACCCCTTATATCGAACTACAACAATTGAAAGACGTTGTAGTATCCACATAAAAATAAACTACTTACATTCAAATCCTTCATTTCAAACTAAAATTGGAACAAAACTTTCACTTTCAAATAGCAAAACTCCAAAGAGTATTATGCTGGCTGCTATCAGGGTGTCATCAAACGGTGAATAAAATACCAAATTCAGTTGTCCTCACAATTGATATTGATTTTTTTCAAAGTCTTCTCCGTTAAGCGTAGCCCAAATTAACTCACTGTGTTGAAAGCCTACAATTTTACTTTAGACTCCTCATATACAGATCTTACCATAGTAACCCATATAAGACGAAATATCATCGATGAAATGGCCAATGATTAATCCGTATGGATGCCGCCGATAATAGGCACAACGATCTGAATTGTAATAAACTTCACCTCCAACAAAAAAAAAATAGAGCTGACGACATAGATTTGATGGGGATGGTGTAGCACTACACTATAGCATAGTGCCTGGCAGCATGGGTAATGATGTTGGTGAAACCTGGTACTGGAACAGTTACCGAGGTAGAGCATGAGTCCACACTCAGAATAGAGTCGAGTCGTAGAATACAGTTGAAATGAGTCAAAATTACCGAGTTGATGTTGTTGGAAAAACTCCAGTACGCTCTCGAGGCAAAGGAAATGGGGCGCTCCGTGAGCTACTACATCGACGGACTGAGACGAAAAAAATGGCACTCTGATGAATGTAGACCAAGGTGACACAGGCGCTAGCTTCGACAGATGGCTTGTCTTGGAGGCCTTTTATATGCATTGCTGAAACCCCGGTTTGGAGTAGTTGACACCGACTCGGATGCTTACAGGATAAATCTTTGACTTGGATTGAATCCGTTGCCTCCGTGGTTTCGATGAGATACACTCTCCGTAGACACGAGGCATCGAGCCAGATGTCGCTGGAAGGAACGTCGTGGGGTGGCCAGCCCCGGGAGTCGTCTCGGCCCGAGGGCAACGGCTAGGATGTTGTACCTTTGGTCCTAATATTATTTGTTGTAAATAATACATAGAAAAATAAAGACAAGAGATATAAATTTTTACATAAAATACCGTTGTGAAAAAATCATAAACGCTTAAAAACAAATCACTATAATAAAAAGAGTTATAATGGAGTGCTTTATAATGGAGCATACATCTTCCTATGAACTATTAGAGTACATATATAGAACGAGGAAAAAGAGTTCCACACGGAGAGGAAACCAAATCAGAGTTGATTGCTACAGATTGACACTATGTCTGATACAATCTATGCATACACCTGTTATATAATGTTTAACATAAGACAACAAAGTGTCTTAGATGGATATAGTATGGATTCGGATAACTTCAACGTAAAGCCACACTTTCAATTGAGGGCACCCATTGGAACCATACGAGACATGGACTAGGCAAGATGAGCCATCCTCTGTCTCCCCGACGGCGTATGTTTGAGCTTCGAGCCTTCTGCCAGGGTGGAGATCTGAGAAGGTTGGCCGGTCTGCGCCGTGCAACAGTATGCTGGGTGTTTCTTGGCGAATGTTTGAGGAGCCTCAGGCAGGGTTTGCTGGGTGTTTTCTCAACCAATTGAATGTTGTTCACGTTGAGTGTTCCCTCTCAATCAAGTTAGAATTTTCTTTTACATTCGGAGGAGTGCATGATGCCACATTTGGCCGCTCTTGACTGCAAGACACCTCAACTACCGTCGTGCTCGAGCCCCTTCACATCTTGCAGGTTCCGTTCCCTGTTGATCAACTGGGCGGTATGCCGTTCTCAAAAAATACATTGGATCGAGAGGGCCTCAGACGGTTCGGATCAAGACGGCTGATCTTGCTTGCACAGCAGAGGATACGCGTCCAAGGTGGAACACTAGTTGTAAGCGATCTTTTTTTGTCTTCAGCAGCTCTTACATTAATTTTAGGTGATAAAAGGCTAGAAATCCTCACGTGTTTATCAGATAAAAAGAAAACGATCTTAACCATCCATCTATGATATGTATGGTTGAGATCTCATACACACGTATGTATGTATATAATGGAAGATATCAGTTGTTGATAGATAAAAAAAAGCAAATCCATTAATTTGTAATACAAATATAATGTCGGAACCAGACTTAGAAATCCGAATTCCTCTGTAATTCTACCGCACTATTCCCTGGATCAGTAGATAGTGCTCACAGATACATCACTGTATATCAAAAACATATTAAGCGGAAACGTAGATTATACAGTAATACTTACACATGGGCCTATTGGGCCAAAAAGCAAAGAGTGAGGCAGCGGAAATCTTTGCACAAGTGGGACCCTCAGGACTTGCCCACAGACAGCCAACTGGGGTTTTGCGACCTAGTTCTTGGCCTTCTTGGATACCAGATCTATCGACCCTTTTTGGGAGTATTTCAGAGCTTCTTCTCCTTTTTCCTGAGTGACTAGATAGGGGTAATTAAGCAAGAGTGAGCACAAATATACTCAACAAGCCATCACACATAATGCAATATTAATACTACATGCAAGGCTGTGAAAGGAAGGCTTGATCTTATTTTAGTTGCTAAAGCACCACTTTTAAATACAATACATAAGAATTCTCCTGAGACTTAGCAGTTTTTAACCAAATCTGATTTTTAAAGAAATTGATTATGAGAATGCAATAATAATAGTAGTGCATGTTATATCCACCTTTTACAGTGCATGGTTACCTCCACCAATACTAGTTTTTTTGTTTACTGGGTTACATCCACCCTAATTAGCCATCATTGGAATACATCCCTCCAGTAAAAATTAAAGTCAGAGTACCTCCCTCTGATAGATTTTTATCCCGCCCGAAAGTGGTTTTTGAAATAAAACTAACTCGAGAAAGTTCTCATGTCCATCCTTGACCGTGGGTATGGCTATTTGAATAGTTTAGACTCTGCAGAGTTGTACATCTTTATTCACAAGAGATAACCCGATTGCTATATTCCACATGTTTCCTTAGACATGTAGATCAAAAGGATTACCACAAGACTTTTACAATGCACCTAGTAAAGGGATTACACTCGCTAAGGTTTCGTCTGTAGGTAGGCCTATGCTGGCCTCACCCAGACCCCCTCTTGCGCCCGCCTCTATCCAGCGACACGACCATATCCAAGACGGTTTTCGTCCAGCGACATGACTCGTGGGTTCCCCCGAAGTGCCTTCCTTTACTGGCGATGCAAATTAGTTGGTCATGCCTAAACTTTGCCAGCTTGTGGTTCGTACGGTTTTACATGGAGAGGTCAACACAGGATGAAGTCCTTAATTTATCCAGACGGTGCATACCGCAACCACAAATTCTCGTGTTACATCCACACTAGCCACTCTTACCAACCGCCCAGACAGGTAAGCAAGTTTTAGGTTTTTGAGAAGCATAAGATAAGCTGTACCAAATTATCAGTTATCTACGTCCAATGACTACCCAAAATAATTTTTGATATTTGAAGAGTGATGAGTAGGACAGTTTAATGCCCTGACTTAGACGCGCATAGCATTATGTATGACTCAATAGCGACAATATCATTAATATCTAGGGCGACAAAGGATTTGTTAAATCAAGCGGTTAAGAGTGTCATAATAATATTGGTAATATTACGTGGGTAGTAACTATCTTATATGTTAACATACATTTGCATAACAAATTATGCCATTTGATAATTTAAAAGAACATAATTTTCGTAAAATACGGGATCAATATGGTCAAAGTGATGACTTGCCTTGCTTGTTTACCACGGCCCTGAGGTTTGCTCAAAGCCGACTTAAATCTGTCAGTCGTATTGGATCCTGGGGCTTATTCTCCTCCTGCGCGGTGGTCTTACTGGAGCTCATCACCTTTTTAGATTGCGGCTTCTAAAATGCGGCAAACGAACGAAACCAAATAAATTCAAATAGCGGCGAAAGTCTAGTTCAATTTAATTGAGCTTATACCTTTTGTTGAGATTTTAGAGAGCAAAGGAGTTGGAGTTAGTGCGAGGTATACATTGAGCCAAAGGAATAGAGATAAAGGAAGGAGGTGCTTAGGTATCTTTTACCGAGAGGGAAAATTTTAGGATTAGAAAGGATTTGGGAATAAAGGATTACCCGTAGGATCCTGCGGTTGTGTTCAAGAGAAGTAGTTAGGTATAGCCAAGTGAGGAATGTTGCGGTTCGATCTTTTAATTTATAACTTCTTTTATATTTATTTATATTTATCAAGGAAATTCCATGAGTCAGGCAGGACTCATGGACAGATGGATGATAATCCTTTGGGGATACTAGGTGTAGTTTAAATGGGTTGAATTTAACTGTTTAATTCGAGATGTAGTATTATCTATGATTTGCACTACCGGATTAATTAAAAAAATTAATTAGGATATGGGGTGCTTAGTAGTCTGGATGGGATGAGAAGTGAAGTTCTTAAGCTGATATCTCTTTTGGGGTTGTCCTAATGAATGGGCGTAGCAGTGGCTCTCAAGTGTTTTGACTAAATCTTAAATTCCAAAATAAGGCCACATGGTTATTAGTTTGGGAGGATCCCACTCTGCATTGGAGGAGTTGTTATTTTATGCTTTGTTTTACAAGGTTTGGACGGGAGGTAGATGTCGACGACTTATAATCAAACTAAAAAGGTACTTGATTGATTAATTAGGGGATTTATGATGTGAAAAGCTAATATCTTGATTATCTCGGGGATGTTCTAATCATGCGGTGACTCTAGGTTCAGATCCCGGCATTTTACAAATGATTTTCAGACACTTAATTTAAATGGTTTACCAGAATCCATTCTAAGTGTTAATCTTAAAAAGGGAAGTCTTATGACTTTCGGAGGTTATTTTTCATGGCAAGACTTTACTATATTAAGAAATCTTACTTTTGTATATATATAATTTTATTTGGAATTAAGGATACGATAGATAGGATTTAGACCACCCGTTCTAAGAGGATTTGCCATTAATATCCGAGTTGTATTGAGAATAATAGATTATTCCTAACAAGCTGCAAATCCTATTTTATGATATCAAGCCTTTCCCGATCTCAATTACTCCCCTAATAATTTAACCTGCTATGTCTTGTTTATCATGCAGCTAATCAGGATTACTACTAGTATCATTAAGTTAAAAGTAGGAAGGTATCGAGACATACATGCATCACTTTGGATCTCGGCAGGATAGTTAATTTATTGGTTTAATAGCTGAATTCGTTGCTTGAAGGGATACTTCGGGTGTATTGCGATAACTCAACTTCATAAACTCTACTCAGATCAACCAGTGTAACACACTGCCTTAAGTTAGCTACAAAAGGGGAGGGCCCACCTACCACAGACCGAGAGAGAGAAGGTCGTGGAGGGGAGGCTGAGGGAAGGGGCATCGGTAGGGACACGGGGCCGTAACAGGGGAGAACTCGGAGCATGGCCGGTGGCGGTATTGCCAGCGGGGAACGACCAAGGAGGTGGTGTCGGCCGGTAGATGGAGCCATGGGGAGTAGGGTGAACTAGGGAGGAGTCGTCGTGGCGTGGGGGTGGCGCAGGGAAGATCGGCGGCAGTGTGAAACAGCCGACAACAGGGATTAAGGAGGCACCGACTGCCGAAGACAGGGGAGAGTGAATCGAGGTGAGCATGAGTACAAGGGATGTGTAACAAGCTTACCTAGGTTGTCGGGGAGGCCAGGGGTGCAACGGGGGAGGTCGGCGACGAACACAAGCAGCGGCGCTTAGAGGGTTCCCGTGGGCGGTGGGCTACGGCCGATGAGGGGCTCAATTGGCGGTGGGGGTGTCTTCAGGAGGCCACGGTGGAGCTCCAACCGTCAGTAATTGGTGAGATGCAGCGACGAGGAAGAAAGTCCGGCGGCGGCGGGGCAATTGGAAGAAGGAAGAACCTCTGCCTGGAGAGAAAAACCTTCGATACTTAGGATGGTGAGGGAGGGGGCGTGAGGTGAGGTCTCAAGGAAGCAGGAGCGGTCTCTTATAGCCAAGGGGCTAACCGGTGGGTGTAGCACTTCATGGCAGATGTGGATTAATGGCGGGGTGTAGGCTAGGCCGGCCGAGCATTGAAGCCGACGGTAGAGGAGGGAGCGAGGCTGGGGGGGTGGCACTAGGCCAGCGCGAGGGTAGGGAAGGGGTGGCCGATAGACGTACGGCACAGATGCAAACCAAGGTTGGCTACAAATCAGGGTGCGGGGTGGCAGCGCTTGGGGCGGGACGTCGATCAGAGAGGCCAAACGGCCGATCTATGTTATCAAGAAAAGAAAGGAGGGGGAAAAGAAAAGAGGAGCAGGGGTGGTTGAGCCAAGAGGGCCAGAGGTCAGGGAAGAAAAGGGGCCGGGGCTCAAAGAAGTTTAGGGATTTTGTCTATTTAAACTCTTTTGCCACACTAGTTAATGTAGGTGAAAAGAACTTTAACAATTTAAATTTTATCTTTAACTTGAATCCTGATTTTTAAGTTTTCAGTTTTCAAAATTGAATTTAGGGCTTAAAAGGAACTTTAGGAACTACGGTTTTGATTTTGAAACCTTATTTCTTGATTTTGTTCATTTTTTGTGTTGAATTGAATTTTGCCACCGGAGACTTTTAAATCAAGAACTCACTTAAAGTCGAAATCCTGAAACACGCCATAAATAAAGAAAAGATTTTCATCATTTTCGTAATTACAATTCTTCCATATTTTTGGGATGTTACATATAAGTCCTGTGTGCATGCATGGATATGTATAGGATTAAGTCGGGGGTGTTTGTTTGAACGGGATTCATTTGGAAATTATGGGGATATTAAAATAGGCCCTAATTTCAAGTGGTTGAAAAAAACAAGAGAAAAAAAATCATGTAAGCTATCCTCATCCGTTTAGAAGGTTAACATAAGCAACTTCGAAATTCGGAACTATATTTTTTAAAAAAGTAAAGAACAGCTAAAAAGGAAAAATTGTTAAGCACTGAAATAAATTCGGAATTTAAGATATTAAAATATTGTACTATATACATACATAGAAATAAAAAGTGAGAAAATAATATAATGTAGCCCGTGCAGCTACACGGTTGATGACTAAATGTTTTAAATCAGAAGTGAATTATGAATTAATTGTAATCAACACAGATAGAAACAAAATTACCCTAATTATGGTTAAATACTGCAAATCGACCCCAATCGCATGTTACATATGGAAGTTGCGATATTTCAGAGTTTTTAGTTTTCGAAATAACGGACTCCATGCCCTGCATGAAGAAAATAAGAATCCATATGTATTTGCACGAACAATTGCTAAGGAACTGTTTGAGATGTTCACGGGATGTCTCTACTGCCAGCCTGCTAGTTCCATGTCTAGCTTCTCTGCTCCTGTCATGTCTCCGATTCTAAAACCTTTACAGTAAAGTTTGGTGCGGACGTGACGTGTGTGTGATGACGGATGCTACTCGTTGAAAATAATCCAAATGACGCGTCTAGTGGCAAGCCATCGCCGTGCCATCCTTGGCACTGACCCTTGACTCACACCGGCTTCCATGCTACAAATTCGGCCACAAGCACAAACAGAGATCAGGCTCCCCATACACAGAAACAATGCAATTCCCAACCAATTGAGTCCAGTTACAAATTTTTGCCCTCTTTTTCTACCATAGCACTCTCTAGAGTCTAGAGGTTGTAGGCAATCAATGGACATGGTGTTATCTGCAGTCGCCAGCGATCTCGGTAGCCGGTTCATCTCCTTCCTCGTCTCAAGATATCGCAAGCAGGCCCTCGCTGATGAGCCAGTGAGGCTGCAGCAGCTGCTCTCAGGGCCCGCACCGTCGTCGAGGAGGCTGACGGGCGGCAAATTACCAACCAAGGGATGCTCTTGCAGCTCAATCAACTCAGGGAGGCCATGTACCGAGGATACTACGTGCTCGACACCTTCAACATGCGGGCCGTTCGTCAAAGGAAGCTAGTAGCCACGGTGAGACAATCCCAATCCTTCCACTTGCAGAAGCTACATGTTGTTTTAGAAAGATTACAGGCTACACTGGATGATATGAGAGAGTTTGTAGTGCTTTTGATGCACTGTCCTCCCATGATTCGCCAGCCATATAGCACCTATCTATTTATGGAGAACTGCATGTTTTGCCGGCAAATGGAGAAGGAGAAAATTATTAACTTCTTACTGCAACCTAGTTTATCTGGGGATTCGATCGTTGTGGATGTCCTTCCTATCATTGGCCCCTATGATAGTGGCAAAACAACTTTGGTCAAGTATGTTTGTGGTGTGGAGAAAGTGCAGAAACATTTCTCTCAAATATTGCAACTTGACAGCGAAACCCTTGCCGGTGATGATTATCAAAAGCTTGTTTATGGTAGAAGGTCCCTGATTATCATTGAGTTTGTTCACGACATCATGGATGATGTGACGTGGAGAAGGTTTTACTCTTCAGTTTGTCATTGTGCAAACAGTGGTACTAAGGTCATAGTTGTCGGTAGAACAGATCAGATCTCAAGCTTAGGCACGGTGCAACCACTTAGGGTGAACATTTTGAGCCAAGAGGAGCAATGGTATTTCTTCAGAGTCCTCGCATTTGGGAGCGCAAACCCGGAGGATTATCCAGCTTTGACATCCATAGCTAGGAAGATTTTGATGACGATTAGAGGTTCATTCACCGCTCCAAACGCGTTTGCCAAGTTACTACGAGCTAATTTCAATGCGCAATTCTGGTGCCACGTCCTGAAAGCTGTTAGCAATTCAGTACCCCTGAATTATTCTGCCTTTGGTGAACACCCATGGGACCTTATTTGCAAAGGCCTTCCTCACTATTGTAAGTATGGGGATGGCCCTCTACTTCTATGCTCCGGCCGGCGTAAATATGTGCCGTCGATGCAGCAGGAGCTCCCAAGATACACCATGCGAGACGTGATCGTTGGAAATATTGTCTCCACAGAAGAGAGGATTGAGGTACTACTATGGCAATCTGTGGTACCTCCATATTGCAACTCTATTATAAGCTGTGTTGTGCAAAAAGCTCTACCAGCTATGCCCAAGCACAGGTGCCACAAGAGAAAGAAGGGGGTACAATAGGCATCCAAAAGAACATGTGGCTATAAAGTACATGTATAATATAGGGGGTACAATAGGCATCATTCTCATTTCTCAGGAGAACATGTGTGTGTTTTCTGGGAAAACAATTGCGGTTTATGTTGCCACTGAATAGACGGTTGTTTCGATGTAAAGAATGTGGAGTTGTTGGAGATTATTATTGCTTAACAGACAATGGCACTAGAGGTTGTTGATTTGTACTACTATCACCTTTGTCTCCTTTTGTACCTAGTATTTGTACTAAATATCTTAGCCCTACATGGCTAACTTCTATAATAATGCATAGTCGCTAGTTATTTGTTCTGTTGCATAACTCTGATAAGTCTTATTATTCTTTAAGGTGTTGAACTTGGGGAATAATAATTTGTTACCCAGTGTTATATTCTGAGGATAATAACACGGGACGTCCAAGATAGAGATTGGTGAAGGAGGACCTCGCTGGCACGGCTGCTACCCCAAAGCCGCCGTGGGGCTGTCGGAGCTCACCCAATTCCAGTTGAAAGCTCTTTCATGAGAGTGAAATCTCTCCTTAAGTCTAGTTGAAAACTTGATTTGTTGGATGTTTTCTCAACCAATTGAAAGTTGTTCACGTTGAGTGTTTCCTCTCAGTCAAGTTGGAATTTTCTTTTACATTTGGGGGTGGAGGTCTGTGTGGTGCACGCCACTGCACGGCGTGGGTACATGCATGCATTTTGTCTCGTGTCCCTATTCAAGCCACAGTGGCCGTTCTTGACTGCAATTCTCGTCGACAACAATAATGCCGTCGTGCTAGAGCCGTCGTGCTCAACTGCCGTCGTGCTCGAGCCCCATCAAGGCAACAATAATGTCTTAGCAGCCGCCCCTTCACATCTTGCAGGTGCCGTTCCCTATTGATCAACCAGTGGTGTGACGTTCTCAGAAACTCCAATCCATGTACTTGATGGTCTCCTATCGTAAAGCAATAGCTTGGACTGAACAATATGATTCCATATTGGCTCAACTTTCATATAGGTGTACACGTATATAATGGAAGAATATGAGTTGTTGATAGATAAAAAAGCAGGTCCATTAATTTATGTTAGACCATGTGTTGGTCATGTGTTTAGTAATGATGAATAATTGATATTTGGGTTACATTGAAATTTAGGTTTTTGAAAGTTCTGGTCGATGCGCTTTTGTTAATTTAGAATTCAGAATTAACGGTCTGACTGCTTTTGTATTAGGCAGTCTGATCGGCTGGCTTCAACCATGCTTGAAAGTCGGTGGTTCGAACAATTTTGTCCGATCAGCGGATTTCGACCATGTCAGGCCTCGACTTCAACATTTCGACCATGGCAGAATGACCTCAACAGGTAATCAATCAGCTCCGAGTGGTTTCGATTGGGTTCAAGTGGTTTTGGTCTTCTTTGAGTGATTTCGGTCGATTCCAAGTAGTTTGATTGGCTATGAGTAGTTTTGGTCTACTTAGAGTGGTTTCGGTTGACTCCGAGTGGTTTTGATCAGCTCCAAGTGGTTTTGGTCTGCTTCGGGTGGTTTTGGTCTAGTCCAAGTAGTTTTGATTTGCTCCGAGCGGTTTTGGTCTGCTCCGAGAGTCTTGGACTAGTCTGATCAGGTCCAAGTGATATCAGACAGCGTTCGAGTTGCATCAGGTCATCAGATAACATTCAACTTCCATCAGAGCATTGGACGGTGTTCGAGTAGCATTGGCGTATTGAACGGTGTTCAAGTGACATTGGAGGATCAAATGTCTTTCGAGTGCTATCGGAGTATCGGACGACATTCGACTGTTATCAGAGTATCAAACAGGCTTTGAGTGCCAGCGGAGTATCAGATGACACTCAAGTAGCATCGAAGTATCGGATGGCTTTCGAGTGGCATTGGAGCATCGGACGGCATCCGAGCAGAACCAAAGCATCAGACAATTTTGGAGTTACATCAGAGTATTGGATGGCATTCGAGTGTCATAGGAGGATCAGACAGCATTCAAGTGGAACCAAAGCATCGGATGCTGTACGAGTGTGATAGAGAACTATGTCAATCGGTAGTAAGCACAGTAAACTAGTCGTATGCAACAGAGAACTAGTTGGAGGTTTCAAGCTCATCTGCTACAGTGAATCGGTTGGAGCTTGTAAGTTCATCTTCTACAGTAACCAGTTGGTGCATCGTAGCTACAGTACTTTCCAGGGTTGTAGCTATAGTACTTTTCATGGTCATAGACTTTGTGATTATTGTGGTTACAGACCAAACAGAGAGAGAGAAAGGTGTATGGTAGTGGAGAGTTAGGTGAGCAATGCTGTCTTGGGTCTTCCAGAGCTTGCATCATGTACATATATGCATCCTCGTAGCGAGTGTCTTTACAGTCGTACCCTTACACGAGTGTCATTCCCAAGGGCAACTATGTCAATGTACATGCCAACCTTCGGTTTACAGTCTCCTAATAGGTTAGCTGGGTTTAGGTGGGGGCCACCCCTACAACAGGAGCCTCTCATGGTGAAGGGCTTCACAGGCCAAAGCCATGTTGCCGAGCCCTTTGGCCCCCTCCGTCCCCGCGGCCTGTGACCTTGTGTGATATTGGGCGAAGATGGTTTGGCACGTGTAGCCCATCGCGGCTCCGCGAAGTCGGGGTCGTGGGGCCACAGGCGGAGTCGATGTCGAAATCATGTGCCGATGCAGGGATGAACTCGTCGCCGGGTGGCCATAGGCGAAGCCGCAGTTGCCCTGCAGAGGCAGAGACCTCGTCGATGTAGGATGAGCAGGCAGATGCTTCCTTGTCATGAAAGGTCAAGAGCTAACTTGTTTAGGGGAATCTAGTTAGTGCATGCTTGTGTGAGGTTGTGGGTTCAAATCCTGGGCATGCATTTTCGGTTGGACTTTAGCCAATTTTTGTTCACCTTTAGTCAATGACAAGCGGGACCCACTTGTTATAAATTATTAAAATAAAAATCTGTACCCCAATGACAACCGGGCCCCACACGCCATACACTCAAATATATCCAAAAATCATCCAAAAATAAGATTCCAGAGAATATTCTCTCGGATTTGCATTTTCTGGAATTTCCAATTCTTTCAAACTTCCAATCGCTCGTTCTCCGTCGTCCAAACTCCGAATCCAGTGATTCAAATTTCTAAATTTATCTAAAATCATAAAATTTCTCCAGATATATATTTTATATTTTTGTGATTTTATTTGTATTTATTTATTTATTTTTATTTATCGTTTCGCGTGTAGAACTCGACGTCGCCAAAGAGTTTGTCGAGACGCAGCAAGAGGGATCATATAGTGCGCAAGAAGGCAAGTCTCCTTGACCATTTTGTTTATAAGTTTTGCAAATGATTTCATGCTTAATTTAAAATTTAATTGCATGGCTATGTTATATAAAATGTTAATTTTAATTTTAGAAAATTTAGATAAATACCCAAAACTTGTTATGCCCTCCTTTGGAATTGTTTGCCATGTACTTTTGTCAACATAGGATACCCTTTGGCTCATAAATGAGTTAATACTACTTTTTGATGAATTTAGACTGATATAAAATGCTTAGTCTAGCTGTTCATTTTAAAAATACATATATGGGAAAAATCTATTGATGAATGATTTGGACTTAACGATTTGTTTAATTAGTTGCAATAGAAGTTGTAGTTATTATTTCAAAAATAAAATACAAATTTAAAATGAAATTTGATCAGGGTGGATGGTTGGTTTGGATTGGTGCGGTAAGCACGAGATTTTGTAAAGTGTATGTTCCACCCTAGTCAGTTAAGGATCGACTCTTGTGTTTGTCCAAACTGAGCATTTTCATATAACCATAAGTTTAAATAGGTACGACCTAGCTGAATAACTTACAATAGTTTAGTATAGATGCCGCCATCGGGAAAATGGGTACTAGGGATTTACTGGTTTACTCACAGTGAGGGATAGGATTTCTTTGTAGACTCACATGGCGCAAGAGGGGCTTATTTGTGGTGGATTTAACCCTTCATGGTGAAACCTCGTGGTGGTATCTAACTAGACTAGAGTGAGGTAAAGGCTTTGTGATATTTTATCCGGGTCTCATGCCAAAGAAGCATGTTGACTATTAAGATAATTTATCTCTTGTGGGTAAACTGCATAAACTCGCAGAGTAATAAACTATTCAAATAGCCATGCCCACGGTCAAGGGCGAGCAAGGAATGCATTCACATGGTAGACTTTTGTTTCCAGTTTTTAAAACAAACGTTTTGGAAAACTCGGGAGTGGATGGAACTCTCAGGATTTTGGCCTGGTGGATGAAACCAGTGCGGGTGGTTGGAACCCATAGAATTGAAACCGTGGCAGGTATAGCCTATTATATCAGTGTCGATGGTTGGAACCTTCACTAAATTACTTATCTAGTTTTAATTATTGAAAATAATTTGCTCAACAATTGCTTTTGAAATAATTATTTAGATTTGAAATAAAATACTGCTTTGTGCAAAAGATCCATATAAACTTCCTTTGTAAGCCCTGCATCTACTGCATTTTTTTCAAGACTTGCAAAGTACTTTATGCACTCACATACTACACTTTAAAACAACTCTCAGAGGAGGTTGAAGCTCAAGAGGTGGACTATGACTACTTCGTGGATGGATTCTGATGAGGACATCACTCCTTCGGATGCAACCGCTGATCCTCCAACCGTTATGCAAGGCCCAATGACCTGAGCTCGCATGCGACAATTAAATCTAGAGGTGAGCTCGTTCTTAAGCGATCCTTTTTATAGTTTTAAGAATAGATTGCTACCTAATGATGTTATCTTGCTTAGGAACATTGGAGAGGGTCATGAAGTACATGGAGAGAGGTGTGGAGGTGGAGAAGACCAGCAAGGACGTCCAAGTCAAGCCGGAGGCCCAGTCCAACTCGAGTTCACGTTTGCCTCGGCCTTCAGGACCAGCCTGCAGTAAAACAGACTCCTAGGACGCATACGGACTCCGTTTTGGACGTTCCACATATGTATGGAAAGCTGAGAAGGAGACCTTTCCAATGGCTCTGGTCTCATATCAAAATTCCTTCTGAGTCAACGGGAATCATCGAAATAATTGGACATTCAGAATCTGTCAGGGTGCTGCGCCACCGTCTTTTGGGCTGTTCGGCTTTGTATCGTGTTGGAGCCCATTAGGGCGCGTCTAGGGGTTTTGCACCCCCCCACTCCTTTATATACAGCCGCCACCCCCACCATTAGGGTTGGGTTTTGCTTAGATTAATTCTGTCTTGAACAGTTTCGCCATTCATCAGTTTGTGAGACCCTAATTTTTGAGTGCTAAATCAATACATCTGCAATTGCGTTGTGTTCTTCCTTGTTCTTGCTTGTGTTCTTCGATTCGCAGGCAAGGATTAGCCTTCTTGGCGAGGTCAACCGGCTGCGTACGGTTGATAACCTGAGGAGACGTGGTGCAGCGATTGCGGGGTTCGGGACGTGTTGTTCGGAAGCCGGATCGATTTGTGTCGCGCCTCCACCAAATCGAACTTATCCAGAACCTGTTGGAAGATCGGGACCCCGTCCCCATCAAGTGGTAATTAGAGCTTCAGGTATTCCTTCAGGTTTGAGTTTACCCTACCTTTGTTCTTTTCGGTTTCATCCTAGAGTCCAAGAAAAAGCCCTATAAAAAAATTGTAGTCATAGGTTGTTCCCTGTCGCAGATCTCGTTTAGCCTTTTGCACAATTTGATTTCAGAGTCCGTAGTGTTGAGTTTGTGTCCTTAGTCAAGTTGTGTTGCTGGTTTAGATTGTGTTTTGTTTCGGGTTGTCTTGCTTCTGCTACCTCTCATACAAACCCTAGCCGTCTTTTGTTTTTCCCACCCATATCCCACCCTCTGTTTTGATATTCCACCCTCTGTTTTGATATCCCACCCTCTATTTTAAGTCATCCATTGTGTCTCGTGATCACCCAGCACTATCCCCCACCTTTTTCCGAGCTTCCGCCTCCAATTTTCACCAATTTCCTCCACCCGATCTCGTTTTGACCTCCACAGAAACCATAACTCGGAGGCCCAACTTCAAACGGCCGTAACTTTTGCATACGGACTCGAAATCAGGCGATTTTTTTTTGAAATTGGGTGAAATTAAATTTTACATCTGATACTCCCCCACTTTGTCGGGTTCGACGAATTTATTTTGCCCAAATTCGGCCTGCAAAGTGCAGTACTTGCACTCCGAACTTTCGTCACCGAATTTACAGCACATTCATCATTTTCTGTAGGCCACACCTTCCATTAGATTGAGGTGAAACTTTGTGTGGTTCCTATTTCTGTGCTCTGCTTTGTGAAAAAAAACAAAAATAAAAAAATTGCTTATAGTAGAGAGGAGAGAGAAAAACACACAAAAAGTACTCTCCGTCGCTAAAAAAACAAAAAGAAAAAAAAGAGAGCACAGTTTTAGGTGACAGAGATTCATTTGTTTTGTGCTGTCTTTACCTGGCCATCTTTGTTGCTGTCTTTGCTTTACTATTCTGGTCGATTCCTTGTTCATCATATCATACCTGTTATAGGACACATTTTAGGCCAAACTAGGACCAGTGCTTTGGACATTTATTCAGCATTACTATCTGTTATTGATTTGTGTTCCACTCACATATTTGGCCTTCCAAACTCCATATACATACTTAGGACAAAGACAGCTTTTGACCCTTGCAATCGCGGGTCACACTCTCGAGGTATCACGAATCAGCCACCGGTTGTACCACCTACTGTTTGCGATGGTAAGAACACTTGTAAGAGCTTGGTAAGCCACTTCCTTTGCGGGTTTCCACTGTCCTTCTTTGTAGTTGATAGGGATAATCTTTTGTTTTCCCTGTGTTTCCACTAACCATGGCAGGATACGAAGGGGACGGAACACCGGTCGACTTCAATGAGTGTGTTAGTCGCGGCCAGCTACAAGCTGCGCTCGACAAACAAAATGCTTCATTCGCTGATCTCGGCGCGCGAATGGACACCATCGTCGCCGCCATTGCCCAGCTGAACACCACAAAAGGCATTGAGCGGGTGGAGCGGCGAATGGCTGACCTCACTGGTCGGATGGACACATTGGAGACACGCCTGCCACCTGTCAATGATGACCATCGTCATGACGATGACACAATGTCTGATGCGGATGGCAACATTGCTCAGCGGGCGACACAAGATGCACGACTACGTCGGTGTCTTCAGCAAAACCGACATGGTATAGGAGGTAATAACCAGAACCGTCATGGTAACGACGATCCTTTTGCTAAAGTCAAATTTACCATTCCATCTTTTTCTGGTCTTTATGATGCTGAAAAATATCTTGATTGGGAGATGACGGTAGAGCAGAAGTTTAATTCTCACTTGGTTCTTGAACAACATAGTGTTAGACAAGCTACTAGTGAGTTTAAGGACTTTGCTATTATCCGTGGAATGAATGGGTACCATGCGTTTACAACCGATACATGAGAGCGATTAAAAGAAGCTATGCGTAATCGCTTTGTTCCTCCCTCATATAAGCGTGATTTGAGAAAAAATTACAGCGCTTAGAACAAGGTGATAGTTCTGCTCGGGACTATTATCTTTGAGCTTCAAAAGGGTATGGTGCGTTGTGGGGTTGTTGAGAAGCGGAGGATAAGATTTGTCGTTTCTACGGGGTTACGTGAAATTCAGGACTTTGTTGATTATAAAGAATTTACTATCACAACCGGTTGTTCGAGCTTGCTATGCTTGCGAAAAGAATTGCGGGACGCAAGGAATCGCGAAGGCAAACACCGACGACCCTCCTACACGCGCGAACGACTACATCGACGGGATTGCCCAAGTCTTCTTGAGTTTCGTTCTCCTCCACCACTGTGAACAAGTTTGCAGCAGCGCCACCGGCCACCTTCCACGACACGCCTTGTAGATTCTACAAAAATCTTTGCGTGGTCCAGCCAAGAGCTCTTCTTCCGTGGCTTCAACGGCGCTCCTCCGACATTAAGTGCCATCGCTACCATGGGCTTGGTCATGTCGGAAGAATTGCCCTAGCCAACGGGCATACATCGCCACGTAAGATGGAGGCTACATCGACGCCGGATGTCAAGGAGGATGATGATGTTGCTGCTGCCTCGGACGACAATGGCGGTGGTGATGACGACTTGGTCCTTGGTGGGACATCCACAGCGACGCTATGGAGCATCATTGTGCAGCGAGTCCTCAGCACACAGGTACAACAATCCGATAAGCTTCAACGCCATAATTTGTTTCAGACTTTCTTCGCAATCAAGAACCGGCACGCACGTGTCATCATTGATGGAGGAAGCTGCAACAACTTGGTGAGTTCTTCGCAATCAAGAACAGGCAACGCGGTGCAGGAACCGCAGGCAAGAACTACGGGATAGGAGTCGCAGCCATCATCTGCACGGTGCCGTCAGGGCGGGTAGATCCTGCTAAAGGTGTAGGCGCTAACTCCCACTACTGTTTCCCCTTGGGATTCTGCCTGCACACCACGTCCTTGCGGTTCTGTCCACAGATAGTACACTGCCCCATCTAAGGGCACTCACTCCGCTTGTATTGCTGAGCTCGAGCTTCATCATGGCACGGTACTGCTGAGAACTCCCTCCGATAGAGCTGGACTGCCCCGCACTACCACAGTAGGGTTGGTAACAGTGACTCTTTGCCTTCTTGTGCGCAGGTTCACCAGAAAGGCCCTTTCTCTCACTTTGGCCTCGAGGCTGATCTCCTCCAGAGGCCTTACGGATGTTCTCTGTATACGCCTGCTACATCTCGATCCCCAAGGCCTGCTTCACCAGGGTACGAAAGTCTGTGATCAAAAAAGCACCCAGCAAGTGGCGGATCGAGGGCTTAAGCCCGTGACGAAACTGCCTGGCCTTCTCCGCATCGTCCCGAGCCACATGAGGGACAAAGCGGACTATCTAGTTAAAGCCCACCTCGTACTCTGCCACGAACTACTTATCCTGAGTGTACTTACTCAGGTCGATCTTCATCTTGTCCAGAATGGTCTCTGGGTAGAACCTCCTCTCGAACTGCTGGACAAACTCGCCCCATGATGACGGTCCATGTGCACCGCACGTCTGCATGCACTCCCTTCCACGGTTTGAGCCTCACCCTTGATTTGACCAGTAGCGCGCGATCGGAGATGACCACCACGAATGCCTCCATCTTGTCCTCCACATAGGACAGCTAGTCAACGACCTAAACAGGAGTGGCTGCACCGTCAAAGCTATCCAGCCTCAACCCCACCCACTCACGAAGCGAGATACCGCTAACCGCTCCAGCTGCCGCAACCTCAAGCACTGACGTAGCACCGGCACCAGGGACAGACTACCTCTGCTTCAAAGTCCTCAGCTCTTGCTGCATGGCCCTCACAGTGGCCAACAGCTCCTCCTAATTACATCTCTTTGGCCGAGTAACCTTAGCCTCCTCGACCGCCAGCTGCTCTACCAACGTAGTTGCACAGCCACGGCCACTACCCCTAAGCGGCATTCCTGCAGCCACCACAGCCCACAATCAAACAATATATCAACTCAAGCAAGTAAGGTACAAGCACTGATTCAAGAATTAATCAAGGTATATGCAAGTTATGCAAACCCTTCCCCATCTTACATGTGCAAGTGTGTCAATTTTTTTCTTATTTTTTCTAGAATCTAAAGCTTAGGCTCTGATATCAACTGTAACACTCCAGGACCACATTATCCTGGGATGCCACTAAACCATTCCACAACTAACCAAATTACAAGATAAAATAAACGGATAACAAATTTTAAAACATGATAAGCTAAGAGGAAGCATAACCAAAAAAAGATAAGGTGAATATTAACTAAGATCAATAATTAAGAACAACCACTATCAACTTAACCAAATAAAAAATGGTTCACAATCTAACATTATTAATTTGGAGTAAACATCAATGAGGTAGATAGATAAATGGCTAGGTCTCCTCAATTTTATTACAAAGATAAATCATAGAATGAAGTGCATTAATGTGGTGCCGCTCTACCCTTCTCATGCATGCTCAAGGATCACTGTAGGGGCGGGAAAACAAGAGTGAGATAAAAATCTCAGCAAGCAAACTATTTAATAAGCTAATTAAACTACAAATGTTTCATCATCAATATTTAATTACCGCAATGACCACAACTAAAATCCTCGACCACATTTAACAAACCACCGAGGACTCCCACGAGTCAAACCTCATAAGTTTTAAGCAAATGGCATATGTATGCAGTTATTCCATCCACAAGTAAATGCATATGCATGCTTATAATCTACTGCACCCTTACCCAACAAAGTAAGAGTGTGCATCGTACTACGGCAATGTACGATGCTGTATTGATACGGTCGCGGCTATGTGCGGCGACATCCACGATGCAAATGATATGTCATGCTATGAATGATATGATAAACATGATTCACAAGAATTTAACCTCAAATACCAACAACATATTCATCATGAATATAACCTCAAAGATCAACCACATATTCGTCATGAATACTACCTCATATTCCACATATGTCTCAATAAACATATTACCACATACCATAAGTAATTCATCCAAGGCATAAACAATTGATTGTTATATTGCTTCCACATAGACCACATTAAGAAAGCATGTAACAATGGCATAGCATCTCGAATTAAGAGAATTAACTATAGTGAAACAGTAGCACATTCACTACATTTACTTGCCTCTACCGATGAAGCAAAGTGCTCACACATGGTCAGGAGCGAAGCCACCTATCCAAAATTACCTCTCAGCACAAGATTACAACAAGGTATCCTCATCTTAAGAAAATAAAAATGCCGCTATATCCCAAATCCGACAATACCCACTTCGCTTGACGATCCTACGCCCAGCCCACTACAGCAGTGCAGCTTGTTTTTTGTATCTTTAAAACTACTTGGCCATTCACAGCAAAATAGATATTTCTAGAAACTACAGTGAAAAACCTACAATTTTCAAGTACACATCTTAATTTTATTCTGCTGCTATAAGGGTGTAAATTATCGCGCAAAACAGAGGACTCTGCTTTGGTGATCTAGCTAGAAATCTTCTAACGAACCCCACTTTCTGTACAAAGCTCTAAAATTCATGATTTGTTTACAGTAGCTAGTTTACAAGATTTTCTACAAATTTTGTCATAAAAATCATCTATCACTCTGAAACTACACCCAAACAACAATCTGCTTTTGACTACCCTCTGCTACACAACGAAGTTTCCAACTCTGTTGCACCCAAACCCCGCAGCCAAAAAATCTAAAACAAATATAGAAGCTATGTTTCGTCATCCTCTACAACTTTCATGTTGGCTAGACCCGCATGAAAAATTATTTTGATGTTCTAATCTATATAAACAAATCCGCTGCACTAAACGACCTATGCAATGCAAAAGAAAAACTCTAATCGGCTAATTACCTTGCTGGAACCCTACTAATCCCATGCCAATAACCCTAACTACACCTAAAACAGAGAGAATTGGGATGGAGAAAAGTTACCTAGGTGATCCCTCGATATCACCCCTCTTCTCTTTTCCTCTTCCTCTTTCTCCCTTCCTTCTCTTCTCCCTTCTCTTCCTTCTCTTCTCCCTTCTCTTGATTGATTCCTCCTTTGTAGCAAATGGTAGGGCAGCAGCTTGGGGAGATGGTGGAGCGTGGGAGAGAAGTGGGGGTGGTGGCCAAGGAGGAGAAAGGGTTCGGCCAAAAGGGGGCCTTTAGGGGCGCTAGGGTTTGGGGGTGCGGCTCCACTTTGTGCTGGCTGGCCCAAAGTGGCTAGCTCACCCCTCCAGGTAGCCAACAAACTAATTTTTAATTAATTTTATTTATTTATTATTTTGGACAATCTTGTAAATTTTAATTCCACCTCCCGCGATGCACCGAAATATCAGGTGACTCTGCGGTTTCGCTAAACCTTCCTAGGGACGCCGTAACGACGTTCAGGGCATTACATCTATCAAACCTCAGACTCATCTTATAGGTAGGGGAAAGGAGTGAGGTAATGTTTGGGCCTGTTGTTGCTAAAGGGACACCGAGTGGAGAGTGATGTTTTCCTATCATACTAGCGATATGGGGGGTGGAGCCTGGAGGTGCTAGTATTAGTGGTTAATAACCTGCGCAATGTATGGAACCCACCGCAAGTGGGAGCAGCCCATAAGGTGAGATGAGAACAAGAGGCCAGGTAGTTTGAAAGGTTACTGTGATGATCTACTCAACTGCATAACTAAGGAATCATGTGGAGCAGCGAGCAGATTGTCTCTTATGCTGAAAGTGTACAAACTCTGCAGAGTCAAAACTATTTGAATAGTCGTGCCCACGGTCAAGAGTGGATATGGGAACTTAACTTGGATATAGTTCTATTTCAAAAACAAATTTTATGGGAGGAATTGGGGAGAAAAATGGAAGGCGATGGACAGCCCTAGTTTATGTTGCCCTAGGTGTCGCCCCAGCGATAATGTAAGCGGCTATAACGCTGAAGGATCAGCATACGATGCTGGTGACATATAACGATGGATGAAATCTTGATTGCTATTATTATTGTATTCTTTCGCATAATTATAAAGCTTGTTTTAGTTAAAAACTTCTAAGCCTTAGGAATTCCTAATTATTGTAAATTTTCAAGACATTTGGCAAATAAAAATAACCCAAGCCTTCCTTTGACAAGCTATGCATCTAAATAATTGCATATTGTGTGTTGGCTCGTGGATCATGGTGGATTTGTGCTCACCCTCGCTCACTCACATAATCCAGAATTAGGAGTCGAATCGCTGCACTTCAGCAATACGCCAAGTCATGAGGGTGAAGAAAATAAAAAGTCCAAGAACTAGGTCGCAAACCCCAGTTGGCTGCCTGTGGGCATGTTTTGTGGATCCCACCTATATGCTTCATTTCCGCTGCTGCTTTTATTGTTTTCGGCCTGATCAGCACATGTGCAAGTCTTCTATTCTAATTACGCTTGCATGATATGTACTTTGATGTCCGTAATGTATTTGTGAGCACTATCTATTGATCTAGGGAATAGTGCGATGGAATCACAGAGAATTCTGAATTGTAAATCCAGGTCCGACATGGAGTATAACCAACCGCCTAATTTCAGGGGTTGAAAGATTCGAATCATGAACCAGCATTCATGGACGATGGAGGTATTCTTATATGCATAGGAAGGGAAATTCGACTCCCACAAGTTCCCGATCAAGCACCCTCAGACTCACTGCTTCAACGCCATTCAGGATGCAGCTTGTTTGGATATAGCTGATCTGTGCCGAATTCAAAAGGACATCCTACGACAGTCACCTTTCTGCTTCTATTCGACCACTCGGGCAGGACAGTGCTACCTGGAGCCCTTCAAGATCACAGTGGATGACCCTCGGCTGACGCATCAGGTCTAGCTTACCCAGGCAATGGCAACCACCAACTCGAGCGCCTTGCAGGAGATCAACCAACTTCGGATGCTCCTTACCTCCAGCTACTAGCACTCCGACACCCTCTATGCTCAGCTCATCCAGTGCCAGTCAGCTCTCTCAGTTGTGGAGCAAGAGAGGACCACAGCAGAGGCTGAGTTAAAGCGTCTCAGGGCTACAACTACCTACACGCTGTCTTCACCTGCACCCGCCGTCATCCCCAACCACCCGGTGCCGACTCGACCTTTGGGACCCTGCATCAGGCTTACAACGCGTAAGAGTGTGAGACACCCTAGTCCACCACCTGACATCAACATCAGAGGTTTCAATAGATGACGCAGTCTTTCCCGTTTTTGTTCTTGCTCCCGGTCACCTACCTTCAGTCGTAGCCGTTCCCGTTCTCGCTCATCGGGCAACTACACCGGGTGTGGTGACAGTCAGCACCACATGGACGAGTTTGAGGAGGACCCAGAGGAGGATTCTGAGGAGTGTATCATCTTGGAGGATGAGTAGTTTGTTGAGTCAGTAGTATCCAAATAAATGCTCACGTCCTTAGAACATTCTATACTATTTGCTGGTGTACTAAATGGATTCTACCAAGCCTTTGTGCACTTGTGGTATAGCTATCCTTAAGCTATTTTGATTTTAAGATAAGTTTCTTCTAAGTTCATGTTTGTTTTTCTCTCGTGTGTTTCTTTGGGATGTTGTTTAGTTGTTCCCCGACCTCTTATCTATGCTATTTCCCTCTTACCTTTTGTCAACCCTGGTTACCGCTTCAGATGGCGAACACAAGGAACAACGCTGGCAACAATCGTGGCGCCAATGCCCAGCCAGGAAGCAATGCTCCAATCCCACCACCCCTAGCTCATGCCCCCAACTTGGAGCAGATGATGGCTATGTAACTACAACTTCTTCAAGCCCTTACTCAAAATCAAGTCAATCAAGTTCAGCCAGCACCTATCCAAGCACTATAGTCCAAGCTAGGAGAGTTTATGAGGACCAGACCACCATCCTTCACCGGTTCTGTTGACCCGTTAGAGGTTGATGATTGGCTCAAGGATGTGGAGAAGAAGCTAATTTTGGCTCAGTGAAATGACCATGAGAAGGTGTTGTACACCGACCATCAACTAAAAGGAATTGCTACTACTTCGCGAGAAAACTACTGTTCTGCTCACCAGGATGTGTAGACCATCACATGGGCTGAATTTATGGAAGCTTTTCGTACTACACACATTCCTGTGCGAATATTGGAGATGAAGAAGAGGGAGCCTTTGTCAACTGATGCCTTTTTGCAGCAGAAGCCTGTTTCTCCTCTACTACTTTTCCGAGAACCATCAGTTCAACCCTGTTGTCGTCCTGACGGTCTCTTACACCTGCACTTTGAAATAAGAAAAAGAGAGAGTATGACAACTAGTCGTAAGTTCTCATATGATTATCTAGTCGTAAGTTTTTCTATGACTAGTCATAAGTTTTTCTACGATTTTCTAATCGTAAGTCCTTCTATGACTAACTAGTCATAAGTTTTTCTATGACTACCTAGACTTAAGTTCTTCTATGACTACCTAATCGTAAGCTCTTCTACGACTACTTAGTCATAAGTTCTTCTATAGCTATCTAGTCATAAGCACTTCTACGACTACATAGATGTAAACACTTCTACGACTACACATTATTCAAAGGTAGCATCAGTGTTTCGATTACCTTTAGGCATTTCTCTCTCTCCTCGGTGGATATGTCCACCAAATACGAGGAGCTTCCACATCCATGGATGAAGCCTTCTCGTAAATGTTCTTGACCCGGATGTTGATCTCGTCCAGGTCAAGGTCTGCTCCATTTAAACCATAATTAGAATACAAAGCCCAGAGTTACTCTCAAAAAGGGAAGAATTTAATTTTTCAATGGCAACTACACTTATCGTGTTCGTAGTCTCTGGTTGTGTTGGAAGCACCACAGTACATCCACATAGGATGTTCTCGCCTCTTCAAAGGGCTAATGCAGTGGGTGATGTAGTCCTTGACTACATGCCAACCCGTCAGCCCATTGTCCCTCAGCTCCTTGATCGCGGAGATGTAAGGAGCTATCCTCGTGATGTCTTTTGGGACCAAGTTCTAGGGAGTGTTCTTCTCGGCTCCTTACCCATGAAGAAGAGGCTATCTTCACTTGTGTTCTCCCAAGAAACCACTTCTTCTTCCACAACGGCCACGATGACCGTGAATATTGGAATGTAGGCTTTGGGCTTTTCGATATGGAGCTTGAATCCGCCGCTTCTAGCGATCTCAGTCTGGTGGCTTAGCTCGTGGTAATAGCAAAATAGCTCCAAATCGGCAGGAATACCCAAGTACACTTCACACAAGTATATGAAGATGTTCAACATCGTAATCGAGTTGGGAACCAAGTTCACCAACTCGATTCCAAAGTACTTCAAAACGGTGGTGAAGAAAGGATGAGTAGGGAGTCGAAGGCTACACTCACATGACGCTTGGAATACCAGGATTTGGCCAATCTCTCCCGATGGCTAATATTGCCCAGCGGCCTCAATCCATCTGATGAACTTTTGCAACAGAATGTACTCGGTCCTCTCTAGCTCCCTTAGCTTGGAATGGTCCATCTTCGACAACGACCAGTTCAAAATTTGCTTCGCCATCTCCTTTTGACTAAGAAGTTTTAATTCTAGAGGAGATTTGAAAGTGGAGGGCAACTTGTTCGGCAGGAAGCTCAAACGGGAATGAAGACGAAGGTAAAAGCCGAAGGGTCATCCAAGCACTGCCTTTTATCGATAGCTTTGTCTATCCACCTCGATGTTGAAGCGGCTTTCTCAAGAAATGAACAAGTGAAATTACCTTTCTGTCCAAGCGCACTTCTAGTCAGAGATCAGGAAGGCCATGCTTTTGGTTAACTTTGACTACTGCTTGCACGAGTATGTCATTTTTACTTGAGATTCGGGGGGCTAGATGATGAGGATAAAATAATCCTCTAGTTTATTACGTTATCATATTCCTCGAATATACCTCTTACCGATAAGGGAGAAATTTCATAAAGTAGTCGAAAGACTCACTACAACTCCACAGACCTTTCTATAACTACCTACTCGTGAGTCCTCCCACGACTACCTAGTCGTAAGTTCTGCTACGACTACCTAGTCATAAGCTCATACGACCACCTAGTCGTAAGCCTTTCCTATGACTGCTTGGTTGAAGTTCCACTGCGACTATCCAAGTTAGCAACTAACCTACTCCTATAGTAGGGGCGATCGTGAGGATAGTTAGTTGTGTGCTTATATACCATAACCGCATTACGATCTCACCCACATCTCTCGACAACAACCGTCCTACGGTGAATCTGCTCCCACATCTCTCGACATTAGCTGCCGTCGGCGGTTAACTCCGAAGCAACAAGACGCCTCCTGGGCAAGGAGCAGTTGCCACCTGTTCGCTAACTATATAAGGGATAGGTTTTGTGTAGAGGGGGAGGGTAGTGCGAGTGATAGGACCCAGTGGGGTGTAATCCATTGTATAATTCCTTGCACTGTACACGCTCTTGAGCCATTTCCATAACAGTAATTGCATAAAACATAGAGTTGTTATTCTCTTAGGAGAAGGCCCAAACCTATATAAAATCCGTGTGTCTTCTCTCTGTGTATTCACATTCTGACCTTGAGAGCTTTCCCCCGAATCAAATAAATATTACGTAAGATCGATATTAGAACATTGACAAATCTTATTTTAAATCTTAGCTATGAGACCTGCATGTGTCATATTGCAATCTTTTTATGTTCACTCAAGGATTGGCATGCTACATAAAAAAGGGGGCACAAAAAGTGCATAAATGAAAAGATGTATGCTTCAAATATGCCATGGTTAAACAAAAAAGGCACAAAAAGTGCATAATTCAAAAGAAGTATGCTTCAAGCATGCCACCATTGAATTTAAAAAATGCTACAAAGGTAGTATTATAAAAAGAAGTATGCTACAAGCATGCCACATGCTAAAAAGTTTGAGTAAGGAGCAATAGGTTGCTGTACGAGAATGTTAGCTCGCCTAGATTTAAGATGTGCTTCACTTTTAGGCTTTGACTTTTCATTATGATATCTCGTTGTGCTCTCAGTGTCGGTTTGGTCCTTTGTTGAGATGCCATATCATTAATCTAAATTGCTTAATCATGTTAAAGACTAGTTTTGACAGTTCTGCATGATATATGAATTTATATGATCTAGGGAGCTCTACACAAATAGATGACTTGCTTAATCTCTTAAATCAATGCAAAGTGACTTGGATAATCTACAAAGCTTCTCGATGTTTATTCTCTTGCTCTTTCTTTAGAATTATTCTCTCTGGAGCCCTTGATGATTTCATTTACAAAGGGGGAGAAAATAGAAGAAATGGGAAGAATGGGGAGAATTTGAAAAATTTTCTGAGAAGTCTAGAAAAATTAAAAAGCTTTGTTCTTTGGTATTGAGTGGGAGTTTCTTTTGTGAATCTATGATTTTTTTCTGAGTGGTATATGCGCTTTTAGTTGTGATCGGTTCTTTTGGCTATGGCTGGTTCCCATTGCCAATTCTCTCGTAAATTCTCTCAGTTTTTGAGGTGTTGTTAATATATTCATCAAAGGGGAAATTGTGAGACCATGTGACGGTCGTGCATGGTGTTGAAGATGAATAATTGACATTTGGTTTTACTGGAATTTGCGCCTAAGAGAATCTGAGTTGATTCCAAATGGTTTTTGTTTGCTTCAAGTGGTTTCAGTCAGGTCCGAGTAGTTTTGTATCTCTGGGTGTTTTTTTGATCTTCTTCGAGTGATTTTGGTCGGATCCATATGGCATCGGAAAGCTTTGGAGTATCGAACGGCATTCGAGTGGTAGTGGAACGTCGAACGACTTTGTATCGTTGGTTCGAACATCTCTCTGCTAGGTGCTCCGAATGGCTCTTTCCGATCAATAGACTTCAACCAAGTTCTACTTCGACCACGTTGACTTCGACCATGACTGGCTTCCACCACGTCCGACTTCAACCATGTTCTACTTCGACCACGTTTGACTTCAACCATATTCTACTTCGACTATGGTTTATCGACCACAGCAAAACGACCTCACATGGTCAATGATGGTAAGCTACAGTAATTTTTCATGGTCATAGCTGCAGTGCTTTCCATGATCGTATCTACAGTACTTTTCAGGGTCGTAGCTGTAGTACTTTTAATGGTCGTAGCTATAGTACTTTTCTGTGGTCGTAGAATTTGTGATCGATAGTCGTAGACATTGCAGTTGATGGTCATAGACTTTGTACTCGATAGTCGTAGCTTTTATAGGTTGATATTCGTACTTGATAATCGTAGATTTTACTAGTCGATGGTCTTAGACTTTTTCATTGGTACTCATAGATGTTGTAGTCGAAGTCATAGACTTCGTAGTCTAAGTTGTTGATCTCGCATATTGCTTTCGAAGTCATAGACTTCACGGACTATTATTGTAGTCTTAGACTTCACAATTGGTAGTCAAAGGCTTCTTATTATCGGTTGCCATAGGCATCACGGTCGGTACTCATAGACTTCATTGTCAATACAAGTGCTTTAATTCTCATGATCTTCAACTACCTCGAGTACTCGTGTTGGGTCAGTGGTTAACTGATCTGGTCATATCGGTTGTTGGTGACACTCGGTATTCGGTGAGCTTTGGTGAAGTGATTGGTTGATGATCAATAGTCGTAGACTTGGCAATTGGGTGTCTTATTCATAGCGATCGGTGTCAGTACTCGATGGATCTGGTCAGTAGCAATGCTTGTTATTCGCAAGTGTTTTGAAGCGAGCGATGGTAATTCTCGAGTACTTGTTGTTTTCGATACTCATTGAGATAGCAGTCATATTGAGTGGTTCAAGGCTGATTTCTAGATGGCGATGAGTCGTGTGGTCATGGATGACCTGTTTGATGATGATGGATGACTAATGATGGGTTTTGATTGTGTGGACTAATAACGGTCAAGTTGTGAAGAACTTGTGCAAGGAAAAATGTTTCTTTAGTCTTTGCACATGCAGTGGATGTGGAGATAATCATAGTCAGTGAAGAGGAGTACTGGGACTATGATAGGGAGATCTGAGGTCCGAACTGTTGAGGATGTCATGCGACATGGTCGGGCTAACGCTAGAGCACGTGGAGATTAAAGGTGGTGATGTGTGAAGAAGCTACTGGCGATGCAGTCCTGGAGGTTGCGACACGGAAGTTGATGAGGCGTGAAGAAGATACGGGAGGAGCGATCTTGGAGGCTTTGTCACGGGTTGAGTTAGGAGTTGTGGATGGAGTACATAACTTGGAAGAGATAGAGTTTGGATAAAACCCGTGTTTGAAAGGGTTTCGGGTCCTTTGATTTGAGGAAGAGATAGGATCTCGTGTTTGTATTTGAGTCGGACACGACTTAGGGCACTAGCATATAAAAGCAGGTAGAGGCTAGGGGCTTCTGTGGTGGCTTTTAGGAATCTTTTTGTGTTTTGGTTCTTAGGGGTGTTTGTGAGGGCACTTTGTTAATCTATATAAATCCAGCAATAAAGAATATCTTGAATCAATCTATTCGTGGTGTGTTGAAGATTTCTGGTGATTACCGGATCAGCAAAAATAAATGACTACGTGCAATGCTGAGCATCGAGTTCTCGTTCAAGCGATCGAAGTGATTTAGTGGCTGAAACTTGCAAATGGAGGGCGTCTTCGATCATGTGCAAAGGCAATCATAGCGAGCGGTTGAATGAGCGATCGTAATTGACATACGGTAATCAAGATTATTTTCTCCTAGTTTGAGATTTGTTTTTCAGATATCAAAAAAGCGAAGGCAATCATTCACCCCATTCTGATTGTGCCATACGATCCTACATTCTCCAAAACCTAATCAAAAGGCTCTTGTGAATTTCTGTGATATTTATCATCATCACTATTCTGTTCATATGTTTGAAGAAGGTGTCTTATCATTTCTATGCTACTTCTATTGATAAACATCTAGGGCATTGTCACGTTAGGGAAGCTATCATGTAAAGCAAAACTGCTGGATGGTATGATTGTCCTAAGCTTCTTTACCACAAAGGGATAAAATTTGGTGTTTCTCTTACTACAGTATACTTACGATTCACTGTGTAATCATTAGTGACCATGTGATGCTGCTTATTATTTCACTTTGGGGTGGGCCATTGACACACTGCCCTTACAATTTAGAGAAAAACTAAACAATGGTGTACCGTTTTCTCCTCACCAACAGGATAGCTTCCCCTTCCTCCTCTGCTGGTGCTGATAGCTTCCCCTTCCTCCTCCTCCGCTGGTGCCGCCACCTTCCCTTCCTCCTCCATTGCTACCACCGACTTCAGCTCCGGATCTGGCAACAGGGGGGCGTCGCTGTGACAACGGGTTCACCACGCCCTCCCCCCTATGTCGAGGGAGGCTAGGGAGGCGGTCATCCATCGGTGGGTGGTGGTGGAGGGCATTGAATGGCGGTGGAGGGTGCTGGGCATGTGGCGGAGGGAGGAATGGGTGAGGCAACGCTCTGAATATTAGATTGGGCAAGGTAGTGGCGGCGAGGGAAGGGGAGATGATGGCATGGCGAGGCAGTGAGATCGCCGTCGGCCGTTGGTAATGGCGGAGTGGTGCGGAGCTGCCCACACTAGAGAGGAGGAGGGAAGGGGCGGTGATGGGAGCGGAGAGGAGGAGGTGTCGGCGGGGAGGATATAGAGGGGAGGAAGAGTGGCAAGGAGGCTATCCCGTTGGACCCCCAGTCCAATGGAATACCGTTGTGTAGTTGCCTTCTACAATTTATCCTATTGAACAATGAGGAACTTAAAGGCTGTGGTCCTAGTACATAGCACCATGATGCTGAGTAACTTCCTCATCCTGTATTATAGTGAATGAATTTGGATTCATGATTATAGACTTTTATGTTTTTTTTGAACGAACCACAGTTCAATGTTGAGTGACCAGGTTTTACATTGGATTATCTTATTTTGCTATATAATGTTCTTATTCTAGTAATTATAAACTGTCCACAATGCTACCTTCTGAATTTACATATTTCTTTATGTTTATTTCTTTATGTTGGACCGAATGGTGTAAACTCTTTCTTCTAATTGTTAGTTTGAGATGAATTGCAGTAGTGAACTAGACTTTTTGCATTTTAATTGTAAAAAGTTAACTGTTCATTTTGAGGAATAGCTATCATTTTGATGAGCATGCATATACCTTTAACATAATTCTTGAGTATGAATTTTGTTTTTAGTACTTAGTTTTCAGTGTAACACCCCGCCCATCCTCTAGGCCTAGAGTGTTACCATCATTTCATTACAATACCATTTTTAAACATCCGCTAATCATTTTAAGCGAACCCTACTTTACTTAAAAAGCAGAGTTCTTACACTATATCGCTTTTAAGCAACTATTCTAGCTTACTAGTGGAATTAAACCTACTACAAAAGCTGAAAATGTGAAGTGTTGCAAGGTTGTGGAGGTAATCATGTACTACACCCGCCCGTGCATGGCGTCCTCAATGGTCACCTAAAAATAAAACAACAAGTAAGAGTGAGTCCAAAGACTTAGCAAGTACACAATAGTACGAAAAACACTATCAAAACAAGACAGCCATTGAACCAACTATAACATACTCTGCATGGATTGTCCTGCTCATATCATCGTGCTCATGGTTCCACATTGACCATACATAATCCACATGCATTTTTCACATTCCAACATTACCACATCACCAATGCAATGCAACACTGCTCTACATGCACATTTGCTCATCACATTGCAAATACCGGCATTGCCTAGTGAACACCCGTCGATGTTCACCCAAAAAACTTGGGCCTGCCCATATCGGCACGGGGATCTCTCCAATCCCGTGGAGGCCTACCGAAGTAGGATTTACTCAAGAGCACTCCGGATTAGTCCGCTAGTTTTGCACATAGCTAGGGACTTTCTCACCGCCCTCACTCTTGAGTGCACATGATGCAAATGCCTATGTCCATTGTCATTATCATTGTCATCCATAAGGAAACACCATCATGTCATGTAAACATCGCATTCCCATATAAACACCACCACATTAAGTAAACATTGCATATTCATAAACTCTACGGCCTACCACTCTACCATGTACTTGCCTGTCAACCAAGCGGAGCGAAGCGACGTGCAGACAACGTCGGCTTAGGACCTCCACCTAAACAAGCAATTAATCCGATTTTAACAATCATAACAAAATCAGATATTAAAAGGACGACGACGATACTACACGCATAGCCCGGTTTTGGCGTACAACGCCCGGGGTTAAGGACCCATCAAGCAGGAACCAAACCCCCTATTTTTTTTTCTTTTCTTTTTTCTCCTCTTTTCTTTTCTTTTCTTTTTTCCTTTTCCTCTCTTTCCTTCTTTTTTCTTCCTTTTCTTCTCTCTTTTCTTCTTTTTCCTTTCTTTCCTTCTTCCACGGCCCAATCTCTCCCTCCCTTCTCATTTTTCTCCGCCGCCTCCTCTTCTTCCTCTTGTTCCGTTGCTGCCTCCCCTCTCCTCTCTCTGCGCTGCCGCCCCCTCTCTCTTCTCTCCCTCTCCCCCCTCTCTCTCCCTCTCTCTCGCCTCACCGCCACCAGGGGTGCAAACGGAGCGGATATTTTCCGACCGTCCGTCCGTCCGTTTTAATTCGGATAGAAATTTTCGGATATCCGGATATTTTGTCGGATCTGGATCACGGTTCGGATATTTTTGTCGGATACGGATACGGAATCGGAAAAAATATTATCAAGCGAATTCGGAACTATCCGGATATTTTTGGATAGTTCTGGATTATTATCCGGTTTCTATCGGATTATTACCGTTCGTCGCTACACGATTACTCTCGTGAGCCAAACAAAGCGCCATTTCAAAACACGAAAACCAGATCGAGATCGAGATCTATTCACCTACTCCGCTCGCCTGCTCGGCTACTCGGCTCGGCGGAGCGCGGCGGTGATCTCTCACTCCTCTGTCCTCCATCCCACATTCCCACTCCCGGTCGATCTCTCACCGCGACTCGCTCGATCGCTCCCGGCTCTTCCTCTCGCCTCGCCCGCTCCGTAGTCCCGCCCGCTCGCGGCGCCGCTGCCAGCGCTCCTGCTCCCCTCCTCCCACCTCCTCTTCCTCTCCGCGCACCGTCCCCCTCCTCCCTGCGCTCGCCTCCGCCTCGCCCGCTCCACCGTCGTCCCGCCCGCTCGCGGCCGCTGCCAGCGCTCCTGCTCCCCTCCTCCCACCTCCTCTTCCTCTCCGCGCACCCGTCGCCCTCCTCCCCTACGCTCCGCCTCCGTCTCGCCCGCTCCCACCGTCGTCCCCGCCCCACTCGCGGCTGCCGCCGCCTGCTCCGCGCTCCTGCTCCCCCCTCCCACCTCCTCTTCCTCTCCGCGCACCCGTCTGGGTGGTGAATATGGGACTCTGACCTTCCCGCACTAAATGATCCAAGAATCGATAATTGCTCTGCTTACTTTTGGAATTTTGAATTTTCTCCACTTCACTTTGGTCATTACAATTTACCTTCATATTTTTGTTGTGTGTATGTTGTTGTTGAGTCTTATTCTTGCATATTGTTGATCAGTTCAAGTCTTCTAGACTATGTGAAGTAATGGTTGTTAGCTCTAGATAGTATCTGCCTTCAATTGCAAATGTAGACAATGGGTCCATTCGGAAGTTTCCACTTTAATTGTTTTCTGTCATGACTAAATATAGATGGTGGTGCTTGAATTCTAGAAGTTCAATTTTGTAATCACCAGTTTATTTAGGAGAGTTATTGTCACAAATCGTAACTATGCTAACTAAGCTGCAGGAGATATTTATATTTTGACCGAGCCATGAGGACATTTTATATGATATGCTACTTGGATAAATTACAAACATGCACTCTTTTGCACTATACCTTTTACGATTCTCTTTACGAGTCCCGAGTACAATGTTGCAATGTTGCGATTTTGAGCTGGTTGTGTGATCAAGTTGCTTTTGGAGAACATAAATGACCTCAATGTACATTGTGTGATCAATTATGACCGGTTAGTAATGTTGCAATGTTGCGTTTTGAGTGGTTGTTGCCCTTACATTGGAAGAACAACTATTAGGTATGCTGCTGCGATCTTTGCTATGCTTTGTTGAATGGCTTGATATAGAGTTCACATTCTTCTTGATTTTATCGATGTTATTACTTGAAATTGTGAACATCAAATGTTTGCATGTTCCCTTAGTTAGCCTTTTATCATGTATGTGTGATAATTTTGTCTCCTCTTGCGAGTTGCATTGAGCGGGTGATTTTATGATCAAGTGGAAGTGGATAATTTGAGATGGCTGCTGCAAGTGGAAGTGCGAGCATTTGTGCAAGCATAGGAGCATCCTGCTGGTACTTCCACGGCGGTTAGTGCGACCCACTCGGCACTAACACCCTTGTCACCATCACGAATGTTGGTGCATTGACAATCACGGCCACGGGAGGTAAAGGAAATGTGGTTGTTGATGTCGATGAAGCGGCTTGCACTGGAGAAGTTGAGCCTGCTGAGAAGAAGCAGAAGAAGTGTACCTCGAAGGTTTGGGACCACTATGTTAAATACACAGTGACTGTTGATACAAAAAATGGTGGGAAGGAGAAACAACTTTGGGCACAATGCAATAAATGTCCTCATAAAGCTCGATGTGAGACCTCAAGGGGCACGAAGGCATTGTGGAATCATTTGCTAAGGCATGCTGTAAAGCAAGGTCAGCAACAACTCCAATGTGAGACGGGTGAAGATAGTGCAACTACTCAGATTTTCAGGTATGATGCTGAAGCAAGCCTCAGGAAGTTCTATGTGGCAATGGTTATGCACGAATATCCATTTTGTATGGTAGAGCATGAGTACTTCATTGATTTCATCAAGTCTCTACGTCCTGGTTTTTCATTCAAGTCTCGCACAACCACTAGGAAAGAGATATTAGAAATGTTTGGAGATGAAAAGAAAAAGTTATATGACCAACTAAAATCTCTTTCTTGTCAGTTTTCTACAACTATGGACATGTGGACATCTAATCAAAATAAAGGCTATATGTGCATCACTTGTGCATTGGATTGATGATAATTGGCAAATGCAAAAAGAATAGTTAAATTTATTCATGTCAAAGGAACCATACAGAAGTAATCTAGCAACCGAGTTTATCAAGGGTGTCATGTCTTGGAACATTGAGAAGAAGTTATTTTCTCTCACTCTAGACAATGCATCATCCAATGATAAATGTGTTAAAGAAATTGTCATAGAGCTGCATAAGCGTTCTCCCTTGATCCGTGATGGTGCCTTTTTCATGTGAGATGTTTATGTCACATACTAAACCTTGTTGCTCAAGATGGCTTGAAAGTAATTGCATCTTAGGTCCAAAATATTAGAGCTCTTGTTGTTATTGTGAAGAATTCTCCATTGCAATGGGAGGAATTTCAAAAGTGTGCAATGTGAATGTGAATTAGATAATACATCTGGTCTTCCATTGGATGTGCCTACAAGGTGGAATTCAACATATGAAATGTTGTCAAAAGCTATTTACTACAGGAGGGCTTTTGATAGACTATTGTATTTAAATGAGGGTAAATACAATAAGTGTGCTCCGACAAATGAAGAATGGGATATGGCGAATCATTATGCAAGTGTTTGCAGAAATTTTATGATGCTACCAAGCTATTTTAAAATCAATATCCAACGACAAACTTGTTTTGGTGGAAATTTTGTGAAATTAAGTTAGCACTTGCAGATTGGTGTGAAAGTGCTGATGTTACTATTTCTTCTATGGCGAGGCTATGAAAGCCAAATATGATAAGTATTGAGATAAGTCCAACTTAGCTCTTGCTTTGTAGCATGCTTTCTTGATCCTAGATACAAGAAAAAACTTGTGGAATATTTCATGGGAGGATTTATCATGAGAGGGCTGCCCATGAAGTTAATCGCTTCATGGATGTGGTGACCAAGTTATTCCAAGCTTACATGTCCAACACATCCAAGCTAAGCCTAATCTGAAGGACCTTCTCGGCCACTTGGTGATTCGACTTGGGTCTTGATGATATTGAACAGTTCTTGTATGAGGATGTTGCTACAACACAAGGTGGTATAAATGAACTTGAAGTGTACATACAAGAAAAACCAATTCGGTGGGTTGATCCTAAGGTTAAAGGTGCAGATTTGATATATTGTCATGGTGGAACACACACCAAGGGCGTTTCCTATTCTCTCACGACTAGCTCGTGATGTGCTAGCTATTCAAGTGTCAGCTCGTTGCTTGATCGGCTTTTAGTCTTTGGTGGCGTGTTGTTGATCCATTTCGTAGTCGATTAGAGCCCGAGGTGGTTGAGGCTTTAATTTGTACAAAAGATTGGATCTCTTCATATAGAAAAGGTAAATAATAAGTCATTTAATTCACCAATTTTATGCTTATAACTTTTGATTATTAACCTCATGTTATTTTTGAATTTTAGATTCTAAGGAGAAGATAACATCACTTGTTGATGCGTTGGCTTTAGAGCTGGATGATAAAAATGTGCTACTACAAACATAAATGAGGAGGTTTGATAATTCTACAAATGAAAATTGTTCTTTTTTTTGTTATCATCTACTCATCTAGGAGAACTCTTGTCACTAGAAAAGTGCTATGTCTCTAAAAACTTGTCATATATATACTATTACTGTTTCTCTAGTTTGATGGTTATTTACTTTCAATGATGGATCGTGAAGTGAGTGAAAGCAGACCATTAACATCTATAGTTGTATTATCTCATATAAGTATTAATTTTGGGTTTCTATTCTTCATTCAATAATTTGGGTTCTAATTGATATTTTATTGTAGGACGAGATAATGACCGAGGCCGAACTCTACTGAAACATGGTTAGAGATGGCTCGCTATTGCCTTTTGCTAGACAAGATCTGCGTTGTGAACTGATCATGTGATGTAAATGTAATGAAGTTAAATGAACTAGTTTTTAGTCCAATAACTTAGTAGGTCTATGGATAATTTTTACTTTTGAACGTGTGGCATGTAATGTAACTAGTTAGCCACTACTTGTTTAATTAGTCTCTATCATTTAGTTGCTATTTTGCTAACTAGAATTTACTAGTTGCTTAATTTGTCCATTTCATCATGTGAAATTTGCTTATTAAGCTATTAATGTAGTTCTATTATAGATATATACTATGGTGATTCATCTTTACCCATGCGATATATATGGTTTTTGTTTTCGCGCATTATCCGACTAAATATTCGTGACCGAGACTAACCGTATTCGGAGCGTTCTGTATTCGCTCCGTATTCGTGACCAAGAATATCCGTACTCGTATTCGTATCTGGCACTATCTGTGTCCGATTCCGACTCCGACAAAAAATATGAAAACGGATATGGAATGAGCAGTATCCGTCCGTATCCGATCCGTTTGCACCCCTGACCGCCACCCCTCCTCCTCTCCCTACTACTTGCGCCGCCGTTCTTCCTCTCCCTCTACCTCTCTCTCTTTTTCACACGCCTACGCCACCGCATCTCCCCTCTCTCTCTCCACCCACGGCGCCGCGCGCCTCCCCCCTTGCCGGCCCATGGCGCCGCGCGCCGCCTACCTCGCCGGCCTACTACGGCACGCGCCGCCTGCCTCGTGTGCGCCGACTGCTGCAGGTGGTGGCCTCCTCTCCTCCTTGCTCCCTCTGCTTCCTCTCTTCCTCTCGTCTAAGAGAGGTAATTGAAATGGGGGAGTGGCTAGAATAGTGAGCGGGTGAAATGACTTGTCTACTTAAGAGGCACGGCCATCACTCTCCCTGCGAAATGCCACTTTTGCCATTCCCCTTTAGCCTTGGCTAGTTATGGGCATCAAGGGCTTTTTGGTCCTTCCTTTATTCTCTCTTTTGAACTCAGTGGTATTACATTCAGATTGTTTCATCTAGGTAGGAGCAGTAGAAGAGAGAACCAAAGTTGTTGGATGATTGATGCTATAGATGCAAGTAATACATGCAGAAGAGTCATTTAATTTATATTTTAATCATCTATGATGAGTGGATGTATGAATGCTATAGATGATTTAACTTGACTAGATGTTATAGATAATTAATGCCATAGATGCAAGTAGTACCAGACTATTAGCTATAATCTTTTGGATTTATCATATATGAATGCTTGTATGGGTGTGATTTGCATGTAGATGTATGGATCTGATTTAAACATTGGTGCAGATTTTAACAAAGTCTGCTCAAATTTTTATGATTTTTAATGAATTTTGTATAATTATTATTTGTATTTATGAGTTCAAGTTTTTTTGATTTTTTTCACTTTTTTACTTTTTTTGAATTTTCCTATTTTCCCCCTATTTTTTGAATTTTTTGTGCCTAGGATTTTTATGCATGTGGTTCCCAAATGTTGGCAATGAATATTTTTCCTCTAGCTTCCAAATAAGCCCTTAGTTGGCGAAGAATCCTTAGCTAGAAATGGCGACCTCACCCGATTACCCAATTATTCTTGGGTAACAACCTAATAGATGTTAGTACACTCCTATTTTTGTGTCCGTGTGCACATTCATCGACGCAAATCTCCACCTGTTGGTAAATGGGCATGCGCATGGTGGCGGCTACCATTGCCCTTTCACTACACCATGACCTAGTATTAATGTTAGACATCATGTCGGCAAAAGTCATCTTTTAAGGACATACTAATTGTCGGCAAAAATATTGAGAGACTAATTACAATAATACTGTGTTTAAGGACAAGCCACCTGTCGACAATTCTATAGATCTTGAGTGTCAACTTATCAGTCAGCAATTCTGAACATGCAGGACAAACCATCTGTCTAGGTTTTGTTTTGCAAAGTCAGGAACAATGTATCTGTTGCCATTTATGATAGAGCGTAGGGATGGCAACGGGGCAGGGGGAAGCCCCGCCCCCCGCCTCGCCCCATTAAGCCTCGTGGGGGAGATGGCCCCCCATCCTCGGTCCCTGCGGGGACCCGACCCCTATGGGGTCCCCGCGGGGGATAAAAAAATTAAATTTATTTTTAAAAAATAATAATTTAACTTTATTTATTAATTTATAATTACTTAAGCATAGTTTTTTTAAAAATATAGCTTTAAAATATATATTCTAATATATAAATTTAAGTTTTAGTCTAAATATATAAGAAAAGAATACAATCTCCTATATTAAAAAACTATAATCTATTATTAAGTATATTTATTTTTATCGGATCCCCGTAAAACCCCGCAGGATGAGTATGACCCCGTCCCCACCTGCTAGCATAGCGGATCCCCACCCCGTTACCCCTGTGGAGGGATATTATCCCCATCCCCGCCCCTCATAAGGATATTTTCCATGAGGCTTCACTCCCGCAAGAGCAATTACCATCCCTAATAGAGCCGAGCCCGGCGGGTGGAATTACCATCTCTAATTAGAGCGGGACGAGAAGTTTCGGTGAGTTGAAAATCCAAAGCGGCGATGTCTAAAGGGAAAAAAAAAACCCTCCCACTCTATTCCTCGATCACACTAGCACCTCGCCCCCCTCCCTCCCTACTACTCCAACACCAGCAGCCCCTCCATCCCGACCACTACCCCGTACCTCCTAGCCCGCCGCCCCAAGCCCCCAATCCCGCCCAACGCTGCATCCCAGCTCGTAGCCCAGCGCCGCCACAGCATGCAGCCCTAGAGGCAACGCAGCAGCGGGTGCGCAGTCGTGCAAAGCTGATGGGTGCGGAAGCAGACGAGAAGAGCCCCGCTGCCACCTCACGCTGTTACCACCTTGCTGCAGCCATGGAAGGGGATTAGAAGCTGCTCTATTGAAGAAGAAGAGGAACGGAACAAGAACGAGAAGGACAGTTTCCCCAAACCTTCCATCTTGTTGTATTTGCTAGGATGAGCATCCTGGATGCTTAATTTGGGTAGGAAATTCTTGGATGTGTGGGGAAAATCAGACCTTTTCAGCAGAATCGGTGTCTGCCAGCAGAAAGATCTTTTTATTGTCGAGGCCCTTATGTTTCTATTTGGCTAAAAGCTGCAGATAGACTTGGCGGATCTTCTCAGCTTTCTAACAAGGTATAGAACACATGATTTGGTCATATAAACCAGCTAGTGCGTGTTGCAGGTCTGAAACTTGCTGGATCCATTATAATTTATTTCATCCTTCTTAAATGTACTGATTGACCATGATGTACTAATTACGAATGATTTTTTGTATATGACTGATGACATGAAGGCAGCAAGGCCATCACAACATGCAGGTATGTAATAATGAGTTACTTTCAAGCTCTAGCTATTCAGTTCTGAACTGAAATTTAATTGAAAGTAACACTGAATTTCTTTTACTACATAAGTATGCGACAACTTTGCTAATGAACTTTTCTGTAACTTTGCTAATGAACTTTTCTAATGACCTTAACAAATCAGCATCATGTTTTATTTTATCTAACAAGCTGTCAGTATTCCACGGAGGGAGTAGATAGCACACCTTCCAACCCAACCTGCATTTTGGAAATTTATATCGACGTGTAAGCGTAGTGCAAAGTATAGCTAATTCTGAGAAACTTTGTTTGGTCCTTTTGTAACAGGTACTTGAAGAACAGAGCTTTCTATTATCTACTATTTCATTATTAAGCATTACATGTAAGTACTGCTTGATCAACTCCTATAATGGCATGTTTTTTGTCTTGTTTAGAAACTAATTTTCATTTTCATTGGTACTATGCTGCACTCAGAAACTAATTTGTAGGAAGGTTGATCACTATTATTCTTTGTCCATTTCATTGTTTTAGTTGCATAATTAGGATATTGAGTTTGTGCCCTAACCCTTTCTTGTGAGAAGCGAAAAGAACAGAGCCTGTAACTAGCTATAGGTTCAATTTGTCAATTTAGCTAAGCATTATATCTACCTATGCCATATTGGTTAGAGTAGCTCATCGTTCATTTGGAGCCACTAAAATGTTTATCTGTTCATTTTTGTGGGCTTAATCTGATAAGAACAGAGTGCTACTTCTAAACTTGCTTTTTTATGAATCAGAATTCACACTGATCTATTGGCTATTTGCTATTGTTGTGGCAACGAGACCAAACAATAGGTAGTTCATACCGAGATGTGAAGCCAGGGGGGGCTTAGTGAGGCTCTCATGGCAGCTAGAACACCACCCCTGGAGAAGCTCACGGTGGCCAGAACACCACCCCCGGCGAAGCTCACGGCAGCCAGAACACCACCCGGCGAAGCTCACGGCGTCAGAACCCTCGGTCACCCCCACCCCGGCGTGTTTAGACCCACCGGCTTTAAGCGAACAAAGCCCATTGGTTTTAGGCCCAACAAAATCCAACAAAACATCACAAACTCACAAATCACAAATCACACAACAAAGTAACAAACACAACATAGAGATCTCAGTAGAGTGGGAGACAGGAGACCTGTCGCGGGCCGGATCTGGTGCCTAGCGGTGACGTCGGCGAGGGAGCAGAGCGGGAAGGCCAAAGGCGAGGAGCATAGGGGAGGGCCGAGCCGGAGCGGAGCGAGGCGGGGAGCGGAGGGGGAGGCCGAGGCGGAGAGGAGGCGCGGAGCAGAGGCGGGCGCGGCGAGCGGAGGAGGCGGCGGGCGTAGGCCGGCGGGTGGAGCGGAGGCGGGGCGCGGAGGAGGAGGCCGGGGCGGGAGGCGAGGTGCGGGCGGGGCGGGAGCGGAGGAAGGGGGAGGCGGGGAGCTACGGGGAGAAATAGGCGGGGAGCCGAGGGGCTAGGGGGCGCCGGAGAGAAAAAGGGGAGCCGGGGAGGGCCAGGAGGCGTGGAGAGGCCGAGAAAAGGAGTCGGCCGAGCAAAAAGCCAAATAGGGGAAGGGTCGAGCCCGACTGCCCGAGCGTAGTAAGTATAGATAGTTTAGACTTTGATAGTTTAGATAGTTTAGATTTTAGAGTGTACAGTAAGTAATTTGTTTAGATAGCATAATTTAGAGTTTAGATTTTTCGATAGTTTAGATAGCACAGTAAATAATTTGTTTTCTTATAATCTTTCTTATCAATTTAGTATTTTACAGTTTAGATTTTAGTTTTTATTTCAATGTATATAGATAGTTTAGTCTTTATAATCAATTCATTATAGATTTGTAATTCATTATAGATGTATATAGATAGTTTAGTCTTTATCAATGTATTTTTTTATAGCTTTGTATTGATAGAAATTAATACTCTATTTATAGATTTTGCTATAATGGAGAAACAAATTTTGTGTAACTATTTTGCAAGTAATTCAAATTAACTTAATTCTGGTATGTTTCATATGATCTAAATTTTTATTGTCATTCATAATTTTCTATTATATCACTAATTTTGATGTGTTTCATATATAGATGACTTATCGCTACTCCGCACTCACGGCAGAATAATTATATATTTTTGGATATGTGCTTTTTATTATTGAGGTACCCACTTTGTATTTTTTCTGTTTTTCATTATTTGTCTCTATTGAATTGTGTAGTTTCTGTGTGCATTTGAAATTTCATACGAGTAAAAGACTAAATTTGTGTTAACTTAGTTTAAATTTATAAATAGTCAGCCTCCCTCAATTTCATTCCTGGCTTCGCCATTGTTCATACCCTTCCTCCTTTGGAGATGTGGAGTTAAGAAAGCTAGAGATCACCACTTATCAATGTGAGAGAGGGAGAGCGAGTGAGGTAAATGAGAGCCTACCTCCCCCTAATGGCTCCTTGGGACTTTATATGTGTGAATGGGGGAGGACTGTTTGCCATCAAATGAACTGTTGGCATATGTATGATCTGTCAGCAAAAGATCTATCTGTCGGCAAAAGAATGTCTGTCGGGAGAAACTTTGTCTGTCGGCAAATATGTAATATCACGGCAGACTATCTATTTAAAGCTTTTGCCTGTAGGACTTCCAGCGTCAGGTTCTTCTGTCGGAAAAACTTTTGCCGACAGATAGTTCGTTGCTGAAGGTGGTCTTTGCCGATAGAAAGGCTGTCTTTGAAATTAGGTCATAGTGTGGTGTTTTCCGTGAAAGTATACTGACTGGTGGGCCCAATTAGATCAGCCCGCTTTCTAGCGTCAGGTTTCTTGTCTTGGGAAAACTTTTGTCGACAGATAGTTCGTTGCTGAAGGTGGCCTTTGACGATAGAAAGGCTGTCTTTGAAATTAGGTCATAGTGTGGTGTTTTCCGTGAAAGTATACTGACTGGTGGGCCCAATTAGATCAGGCCGCTTACCACCGGTCCACAGTCCATACCAACACCATGTCACCAACCCACTACCCCGACCCAAACCCTAAGGCACCGTTTTGGGACGTCGGGCCTAAGGTGTTTGGCTTGAGATATGGTGATATTTTGGCAGGCCAGACCTCTCCCTGGATGTTGCCAGAGCGGTGTTTGGTTAAAGGCCTGGAGCTAGTGCATGCGCGCGTGACCTGATAGCTCTCGTCGGCGCTGCATTGGGCTTAACCTTTTAGCTTCTGCTTTTTTTTTTAATTTCATTTTTTTCTTATCTTTTGATTTTTTTTAGATTTTTTATGTTTTCTTTTTTTCTTATTTCTTTGAATTGTTTATGAGGATGTAACTTTTTTAATTTAATTACACTAAAAACTAACAGTATCTACAGTGCAAAATAAGCCTTAAATAATGTCAAACAGTGCAAAAAAAACTTTAGCTAGAAACCCAATGCGGCTCAAGGCGCCAGGCTCTCACTCGCGTTAATCTTCCCGTAAGCATACTCGCGGACTCCAGTTGCATGGCACCGCCAACTCGATTCCTTCCTTCCTTTCTTTCTTTTTGTTATGCCCGAGGACAGATACATGTTGATAATTATGGGTGATGGTTCTACGTCATTTATGTAAAGGATTAAACAATAAAAAACCGATTGTTGAGTTTAATATCCATAAATCATAGTAATCATCAAAGAGTATCATATTTTAAAGTTTTATCGGGCTCAGGTTACCAACCGCCTGGCATGGCAAAAAACATTAGGGTTTCAACTTAGCTTCGGCATAACTCTTTCTGAGGCTCGTTGCTCAGGACTAACCAAATAGGCCACAAATCCCCAGTCCGATTCCCACGGTCCCACCTCCCACCTAAGGCAGGGGTAAAAACGGCCCAAATGGGAAGAGCATAGGCTGCATGGCCCAAAGTGAAAACAATGTGCAGGCTGCACGATTAGGAATGGCAATGGCCCCGTTCTCCTGTAATCCGCCGGGAATTCCTCTACTAGACGACGGGAATATGGAGTTTTTGTATCCCGTCTCTTATTTTGGGTCAGATGGGAATGTCTTTCCTATCTCTCCTCATTATGCCCTGATATATACTAACATAAGCGTAGATTGATACATGTCTACTTTTGTTTCTATCCTTATAAATTTTATATATTAGTTAAGCACCGTTTAATTTAACTTCTGATTTTTTCACTATTCATTAATTTCGTTTTATCTGATTTTTTATTTTTGAACTTTTTTGTCTTTTCTTTTTTTCGTATTCAATTGTATTGTTCGTGATGGGCTAACATGTTTTTTATTTTTAAATTATTTTAAATTTAATTATGGTAAATAAGTCAACTCAACTACAATAAAAAATAAGTTAATTACAGTAAAAAAGTTATAAACCAACGTCATTCTAAACACCCTCTAAATATTCATGTGATGATAAAAAACATAGTACTCCAAAACACTTCGAGCCACTGTTGTCGGGCTCTACCTACACCATAACATTGAGGCCGCGCTCAAGACGGCCTTGGTGTTCGGCGTTTTGCGGGCGTCTAAGGTACTGTAGCAGTTTTGGTTTTATTCTTTTTTTTGGATTTTGTGTTTTGTTTTTTTTCTGTATTCCTTTGTATTGTCCGTGATACGTTAGCATACTGCTTTTATTTTTATATTTTTTTAAAATTTAATTATGTCTAATAAACTTACTCAACTACGGTAAAAAAATTAGCCAGTTAAAATAAAATTTTAACCAAAAATCATAAATCATTGCTATTCCAAACAACCCCACCTTACTCCGTCGAAGTACCTGCTCGAGCTCTGTTCCACCACACGCCTTCTGCACCGCCATCATGATCCTTGCGCCTTCTGTCACTGCCACAATTGCGACCTTATCGCTGTCACTCACAATGATCTGCTCGATACCTTGTCCATCGTATATCAATAATACCTCAACTTAGCAAACAGCTCTACACACCCCTAGCAACCATCAAGGGCTCCTTTATCACGTCCATCTCGAGCACCTTCGAATACACGCAGTTGCCAATCCCCTTCTACTGCTGCCTATTTTGGCTTCATCATGGTTTCTAATTTCAAGGGTAATGATAGGGCCGTGTGTCCGATGCAACGGGAGAAAAAAATGGATGTCTACCCTATTCACCTGTCTTGCACTATCCTACCACACATGCAGTGATGAAGTCAAGAATAAAATAGAGAGTGAATTAAATAAACTAAGATAAATTGATAAACATAGTTTTATCCTCATAATTACAATCCAAATTGATAAGGAAAGCAAAATAAGGGAGAAATATGTGAATATGCTTTCACCCTTCTAATGAGTAGCTATCTATCATCGGTATGTCAACAGTAGTAAAATTAGTAATGTAAATTGTAAGTGGTCATAACTCATGAACATTTAAAATAAATGGAACATACCATAAAAGCGCTAGCATGAACCACGCGGCATTCTACAATATTTCATGCCTTAGAAGTGTCTTATAATTCTATCATCATCATTGCTTCTAAATATCTCTTACTCAGTGTAGCACATCATCAAATCATTAAGCCACTTATTAGCTACCGAAGGCGCCTATAGCACCAGTATGATCTTAAATCTAGCCATTTAAAAAGAAAACTTTGGGGGTGATCGGAATAGCGATGGCTTTTAGCTTTTGAAAAAACAACTGTGAAAAAACACTGTAGCTGAGTTAGTGGATAGTATAGTGAATAGTGAAAAAAAAGCTGAAGCTAGAAGCTGAAGCCGAAAAAAAGCCGAAACGATCAGGGCCTTTGTAAATTATCTAGTACAATGTTCTTACTCAAATGCTGATGCCACATTTGAAGATGTTGACGCTTCGATCTTGTTGTATCAAAAATCTTGATTGTTAGAAACAACACCAACCTCCATATGTGTAAATATTTTCTTGAGGGACCTGAATTGAACCAAACCAACAGGAGAAAAGGAAGCACCTATTAAAGTGACAGCCCAAGTGCGCAACTTTCGCTAAAGGGAAGAAACCGTATTTGCATCTGAGAATGATTAAGCTCTTAAAGGACCAACAAAATTGAACGATGGGTACGAAAAGTCCAGAAAGAAAAACTAGAAATGCATGTACTTCCTTTTTTTAATATACTTCCTGCTCCTTAGGATATTCCCCATATGTTACTTCAAGCACCCGATTCACCATTTTTCTCTTCACAAAAGCAGCTGTTTCAGATTTGCATATGTCAAAAGAAAGACTGGATTCATGCTTCACCCCTTACACCTGAAAAGGTATCGAGTGCATGTTCTATTGACAAAACAAACAACTACAGTATTAGAATTATTAGATAATTTTCCTTATTTACGCTTTCTGTTAGTGATATACTCTAGAGGTAATCATGAAGATGATTGTATCACTTTTATGTTTATGATCTTTTGAATAATATATTATTTTATCACTTGAATAAATGTCTTTGATATTGATCAACAAGTATGTGACTTGTTCGTGAAACTCTTTATTTATGTTTTTGATATTATTCTAAATTATCCCTAATCTTATATCATTATGTGGGACGATTATGATTTATAGATCAACACATGTATTGATTGATGATCATGTTTCACAGATCATGGATATGGGATATCAAATCAATAATGTGGACATATGTTAGAGAACATGGTGTTGGATTGACCCACCATTAGACACTGCGGGAATTATTATATTCTTAAGTGTCATCAGTTGGTCTCATATATAGTGTATGTGGGATCCATAGACCTGATATCGTCATTGTTTTCTACATGTGTAATAGTTTACTTAAGAATTACCAAACACTACTCTGTGACTGGATGGTCATAAAGGTAGCCTATATAATGAGAGGTGCAGAGACCGAGAAAAATATCCCAAGAAACCCTAGCTGCCACCTCTCATAACCTCTACCGTGCGCGTTGGTGCTAGCACACCAACACATAGTGTTCCCTCCCTGGACGTGTGGACCGCAGTAGAGGCGCTGCTACGACTGCGGTGCTGATCGGGACGATCGCAAGGAGGAGACGGTTGACCAGAGGACGATCGACTACTCTCGCCTACATCGATACGCTCTTCGTTGAATCGGCTGTTTCAACTCTTCTACACTGCGCGTCTAGTGATAATGATCTATGATCTCTTACTCGCATGGCTTCTTGGTTTACGCAGTAGAAATTTTAATTTGCACTAGTGTAGCCTACCCGTGTCCCAACACTTTCCATGTATGCGCCTTCCTTGTATATACTTTTCATGTATACGCTTACCTTATATATACTTTTCATGTATGTACTTACCTTATATACCTGTACCAGGCAATATATATACAAAGCCACCCCAGCTCTTTGTTGTGTAGTGTCTGCCAATCCTTCTCTACTTCTCTACATGGTATCGAGCCTACAGATCCTTTCCGCTGTTCCAACTGGGACGACACCGCCACTCTCCTCCTCCAGGACGCGCCGCCACTTCCTCTCGGGTCCCTCCAGGCCGGACGCCGATCTCCACCCGTGCTAAGTAATCCTACCGTGCATTATAGGTTTATGTGTTCATATCGCATGATAGAATTAGATTCTGCACATAGCTCATTTTTGCATGGTTGTGTGAATAGTATGGCCCAAAGTGTATGTGATGCATGTATGAGTTTTTCATGGCTTGTGCGTCATGTTGATTTATAGTCATAGGCTACATATTATTGTATAATGGCTTGCGTGTCGACATGTGATACTTGAATTTTCACATGTAATTTATATTAGCTATTAGGAGTAATAGCTAAGTAGATAAATATGGTGAACTCAAGCATTGATGGCTCAATAGACGGGAAGCGTGGTGATGAAGATTGCCGTGCTAAGGGCCATACTATATCACAGTTTAATATGATTTAATTGTGAATACTTTTATATTCCTGTTATACTATTATTCATGTTATTGCTATCTTGGGTGTTTTTAACATGATAGAATAGTATCCCTCTAGAAAAATTAAGTAAAACTTGATGCCTTTCCAATACTTGCACCTATCAAAATTTTGATCATTAACTGATAAGTCTACCAAAGTAGGGTGCCATTAATTATTTTAATAAGATAGGGTAAAGTGTTGGATACTTCATGCATAATATTGGTTTAACTTGACTAGGCTATCAAAATAGTTTTGGGTCTAAGGGCATAATGTTGAGGTCGGGACATATGGATGTCACTCAACAAACAAGAGTTACATGTGATGCAATTAGCAAGGAGTTATTTACCTATGTCGCTAGGTTTCTAGCAGTGATGCCAAAGCTCACTAGGACTTAGTGAAATATGGATCTTGATTCACTATATGTTATTGGAGGGTACATGATTTTAGACATATAGTGGGAGTATCTTTTATTAAATTATTTAATAGAAGATTTTATATAAACATAGTGCTGAATTTTTCTATATATTTTTATGTTGTAGACAATGCCAATATCTACTTCCTCCACACCCAGTTTTAACTTATAATCAACTCTTTGATAAAGAGAAACTGAATAGAACAAACTTCATTGACTGGTACCGTAACTTGAGAATTGTTCTCAAGTAAGAAAAGAAGGAATATGTTCTAGAGGTTCTATATCCGGATGAACATTGCAGATGCTACTCATCTTGAAAGAATGAGTATGAGAAACATTGCAATGACTCACTTGATGTTAGCTGTCTCATGCTTGCCACATAAACTCTGAGCTTCAGAAGTAATATGAGAACATGGATGCCTATAATATGATTATGGGACTTAAATGCATATTTGAGAATCAGGCAAGGGCTGAAAGGTACAACACCTCTAAGTCATTATTTGCGTACAAATTAGCTGAAGGAAGTCTGGTCAACCCTCATATGATCAAGATGATTGGATACATTGAGAGTTTAGAAAAACTTAGTTTTCCCCTTAGCCAAGAGTTGATTCTCTAGTCACTCCCTCCGAGTTTTGAGCCAGTAATTTTGAATTTTCATATAAATGGCATGAAAAAGTAGATGACCCAATTGCATGGGATGCTCAAGTCGTGAGAGGAGAACATTAAGAAAAGCTCTAATCATACGATGATAGTTGAAAACTACCAACTTCAAAAGAAGAATTATAAGACTTTGAGCAAAAGAAAGGGCATGGGTAAAATTCAAGATGAGATCTCGAGTACCAAATCTAATCTTCAGAAGCTTAAGGTTGGTGCTTTACTTTGATGCTATTTGCTACCATTGCCAAGGAATTGGACATTGGAAGAGGAACTGCAAAAAGTACTTGGCAGAACTGGAAAAGAAGAAGGGAAGTAAGACTTCTACTTTAGGTATAAATGTTATAGAAATAAATCATGCTACTTCTTATGTTAGTTCTTAGGTATCTGATACCGGATCGGTTGCTCATATTTACAATTTGATGTGGGGGCCGATAAGTAGTAGGAGTTTAGCAAGAGGCAAGGTTGATCTTCGTGTGGGCAATAGAGCAAAAGTTGCTGCGTTGGCTGTTAGCACTTTACCATTATCTTTGCTCTCATGATTAGTTTTGGAATTGAATAATTATTATTATGTTCCCGCCTTAAGCAAAAATATTATTTCTGCTTCATGTTTGGGAGCAGAATGTTATGAATTTAGAATAAATAACAACTGTTGTTCAATTTATTTGAATGATATGCTTTATAGCCATGCTCCATTGATAAATGGATCATATATTTTAAATCTTAAGAATGTGCCTATCTATAACATTAATACTAAGAGGGTTCAGCCTAATGATTTGAATCCCACTTATATTTGGCATTATCGTTTGGGTCACATAAATGAGAAGCGCATGGTGAAGCTTCATAAAGATGATCTTCTAAACTCATTTGATTTTGAATCATTTGAAACATACGAGTCTTGTTTATTTGGTAAAATGACTAAGATACCTTTCACTGGTCTAGGTGAGAGGACAAATGACTTGTTGGCTTTAGTACATTCGGATGTATGTGGACCAATGAGTTCAACGGCCACAGATGGTTTTCAGTACTTCATAACTTTTACTGATGATTTTAGTAGCTATGGATACATCTACCTAATGAGGCATAAATCAGAATCATTTGAAAAGTTCAAGAAATTTCAAAATGAGGTACAAAATCAACTTGGCAAGACAATTAAAGCCCTATGATCAGATCGTGGGGGTGAATATTTGAGCTATGAGTTTGGTGATCATCTATCGCAATATAGAATTGTTCCACAGCTAACTCCGCCGGGAACACCTCAATGGAATGCGGTGTTTCAACGACGGAATCGAACCTTGTTAGACATGGTTCGGTCTATGATGAGCCAATCTGATCTGCTATTGTCTTTTTGAGGGTATGCTCTAGAAACAGCTGCGTTCACATTAAATAGGGTTCCATCAAAAGCAATAGAGAAGATACCATATGAGATATGATCTGGAAAACATTTTGGGTTGTCTTTTCTCAAAATATGGGAATGTGAAGTGTATGTAAAACGTTTGACGTCTAATAAACTCACACCTAAATATGATAAATGCTTCTTCGTGAGTATCCTAAGAAAACTAAATGATATTACGTTTATAAAAGGGATGAGAACAAAGTGTTTGTTGCCTGAAATGATATATTTTTGGAGAAAGAGTTTCTCTGAAGAAGAGTTAGTGAGAGTACAGTGAGACTCGAAGAAATTCGAGAGACATCAAAAAATGTTTCGACTCTTACTGAACTTGAACAGATTGTACAAGATGTTGTAGAAACTGGTGGAAGAGGCACCAGCCCCATGTAGGTCTCTAAAAGGCCACATCAATTGCCGATAAGATATCGACATGATATTTTATTATTTGACAATAATGAGCCTAAGACTTATGAGAAAGCGATGATGGACTCAGACTCTGAGAAATAGCTTGGAGCCATGAGATCCGAAATTCAATCCATGTATGATAATCAAGTTTGGAACTTAATTGATCCACCCGATGGTGTAAAAACTATTGAGTGCAAGTGGTTTTTTTAAGAAAAAGAAAGACATGGATGAAAATATTCATATCCATAAGGCACAATTGGTGGCGAAGAGTTTTAACCAAATTCAAGGTGTTGATTACGATGAAACCTTCTACTTGCGTCGCTATGCTTAAGTCTATCCGAATCATTCTAGCTATTGCTGCATATTTCGATTATAAGATATGGCAGATGAATGTCAAAATGGCTTCCTAAATGGGAACCTAAGTGAGGATGTATACATGACACAATCTGAGGATTTTGTCAATCCCAAAATGCTAGAAAGATATGCAAGCTTCAGAAATCTATCTACGGATTGAAGCAAGCTTATCGGAGTTGGAACATTCGCTTTGATGAAGTAGTCAAGCGGTTTGGCTTCACCAAGAACGAAGAAGAGTCTTGTGTTTACAAAAGGCTAGTGGGAGCGCACTTATTTTTACGGTCCTATATGTTGATGATATATTATTGATCGGAAACGATATTCCTATGCTTCAATCTGTTAAGTCTTCATTAAGAAATAGTTTCTCTATGAAAGACTTAGGAGAGACAGCATATATCTTGGGCATAAACATCTATAGAGATAGAACTCAAAGCTAATTGGATTAAGCTAAAATACGTACATTGACAAAGTGTTGAAGCGGTTCAACATACAGGATTCTAAGAATGATTTCTTGCCTATATCACATGGTATTAGTCTTAGCAAGACTCAGTATCCTTCGACACCAGATGAGCGAGACCAGATGAGTAAAATTCCATATGCTTCCGCCATTGGGTCTATCATGTATGCCATGCTTTGTCCACGTCCAGATGTGTCATATGCTCTAAGTGTTACGAGCAGATATCAGTCAGATCCAGGTGAAGATCACTAGATAGCTGTAAAGAATATCCTGAAATACTTGAGAAGGACTAGGGATGCGTTCCTTGTTTATGGAGGTGAGGAAGAGCTAGTTGTAAATGGTTACACTGATGCTAGTTTCCAAACTGATAAAAATGATTTTCAATCGCAGTCTAGGTTTATGTTTTGTCTTAATGGAGGAGTAGTGAGCTGAAAAAGTTTCAAATAAGAGACGGTTATCGATTCTACAACAGAGACTGAGTATATTGCAGCTTTTGAAGCTGCGAAGGAGGCTGTTTGGATAAAGAAATTTATCTCTGAGTTTGGTGTGGTCTCTAGTGCTTCTAGTCCAATGAATCTCTATTGTGATAATAGTGAAGCAATTGCGCAAGCCAAAGAGCCTAGATCACATCAAAAATCTAAGCACATACTGATACGGGGAAGGGGTCCCAATCTTCTCAGTGAGAAATCGTGGATAGTTGATGCGAAGTAGACGATGTTGCTAGCTGAACACTCGTGCCTATGCACGAACCCTCAACTCTTCATAATACGCCCAAAACACACTGGATAATTGTTCGCCGCGAGAGCACAAGCGATGACGCCAAGTCCCCAATTCCCAATGGAACGACGGCTTGACCTTAAATTGCAGAACAAACAATGAATCGCCTAGTTCTATCTTGAAGTCCTCGCATGAACTCTGGTGTTGAAAGAACAAGCAATAGTTATGTTTCAATCTGATGCATAAAATTGGTCTCCTCCAAGGTTGCCAATACATGGCTTATATATCCTCTTCGGACGTCCATAGAGTCCCCAAACCTAGTACAACTCAACCCTATATGGTTTTAGATACGAACTCTTAAAAAAGGAAACTAGATTTTATAGTCGTTATATTGTTTCGGTCATAACTTTTGATCCGTAATGAATTTGATGCTGGGGCCAGATCCATTGCGTAGCCCTTGAAATTATCTTTCCAACGAGTACAAGAACGCCTGAATCGGACTCCGTTTGTGAATGTTATGACCTTTTTAGTAACTGCCTGACAGGCTGTCCCGAACCGAGTCCGAATTGAATTCTGAGTTGAATCCGAGTTGGAATTGAATTGAGCACATGGGGAGTCTAAGTTGGGCTTCAAAATAGTGTCCAAAATTTGTGTTTTAAGTTTTTGGGCTCCATCCTTGTACTCTCCCGTCACAGGGGCTTTCTTTCCCCCTTCCACATGGGCTCCAACCAGCCATATGTGCTTCGTTCTTATTGGTTCCATCCGCGTGGGCTTTGTTCATTCATGTCTTTGGCACCTAATGTGGTTATCCACTTTCTTTTGTGTCTCCATTGTTTTGCCATTGACAAACCTAAGAATACACCATGTAATAACATGAGGTAGTATTTCATCCTTATGAATGACAACATTAAGTATAGTTTGAAATGAGTTCACCTGGCCATATTTCATGCAGCTCAATAATTCTTTCCAGTTGAATAACATATTTAACGGAAAAGTACAAGACACGTGCATATCCACATCACATACTTCGACGTTTTCACCTTATTCGTGAGATTGTAGATAGAGGTGATGTTAAGATATGCAAAGTGCACACGGATTTGAATATTGCTGATCCATTGACAAAGCCTCTTCCACAACCAAACCATGAGGTGTACACAAGAGCTATGGGTATTAGATACTTGCATGATTGACTCTAATGCAAGTGGGAGATTGTTAGTGATATGCCTAGAGGCAACCATGTAGATGATTATATCACTTCTATATTTATGATCTTTTGAATAATATATTATTTTATCTCTTGAATAAATATCTTTGATATTGATCAACAAATATGTGACTTATTCGTGAAACTCTTTATTTATATTTTTGACATTATTCTAAATTATCCCTGATCTTATATCATTATGTGGGACAATTATGATTTACAGATCAGCATATGTATTGATTGATGATCATGTTTCACAGATCATGAATATGGGATATCAAATCAATAATGTGAACACATGTTAGAGAACATAGTGTTGGATTGACTCACCATTAGACACTGCAGAAATTGTTATATTCTTAAGTGTCATCAGTTGATCTCATATATAGTGTATGTGGGATCCTTAGACCTGAAATCGTCATTGTTTCCTACATATGTAATAGTTTACTTAGGGGTTACCAAACACTACTCCGTGACTGGGTGGCCATAAAGGTAGCTTTCGGGTTTACTATGAATTATGCGGAGGGATATGAGCGATTAAGATAGAATTTGCCCCTCCTATATAACAGGAGAGATATCTCTGGGTCCCTTGATATGGTTGGATTAAGAAAGTGTATGACCATACCGAATGTGGTTGAAGAGTCAATCACAACTGAGTAATCCATCACAGGTTTGAGTGAAGGATCGAGCTATCATAGGATGGTACGTTTCTTGCCTTGAGTTCGATCTGATATCGTGAGACAAAGAGATCGGTACATAAGTATTATATAGGTTCTTTCGATATGATCTTTATGTATATTTGAGGTTGTTATGTCTGTTAGGGACCGCTACCGACCTATAGACCGGAAAGGAGTTTTGGCTCATGGCCAAATGTATATAAACCTCTGAGTCACACATTTAATGGGCTAAAACAATAAGAGTCCGGATGATAGTTTTGAGTGGGATTCGATCTCCACTCGTATCGATAAGGATCCGATTGAAGGCTATATAATAAGATGTGCGGGGCCGAGGCGATATTCCAAAAACCCTAGCCGCCACCTCTCATAACCCATGTCGTGCGCTGCTTGGTACTAGCACACCGACGCACGGTGTTTCCTCCCGGGCGTGTGGACTTGGTGAGGCGCTACTACGATGCGGTGCTGATTGGAACGATCGCAAGGAGGAGACGATTGGCCGAAAGACGATCGACTACTTTCATTTACACCGACGCGCTCTTCGTTGAATCGGCTGTTTCAACTCTACTTCCGCTGCACTGCGCGTTTAATGGTAATGATCTACGATCTCTTACTCGTATGGCTTCCTGATTTACGTGGTAGAATTTTTAATTTACGCTAATGTAGCCTACCCGTATCCCAACATATATGTATCTATATCTCTATCTATCTATATCTATCTATCTATTTATCTATACCTTCTATATCTCTACTAATTAAGTACTCTGAAAAAACTCTCATGTTAACTAGAAATCTGGCCATCCACGTTAGTTATGACAGCCTAGATCTTATGAGACAACTAAAATATTACCAGCAAAAGAATCTTTGCAGTAGAGCTACAATGCTATATATGGAAGCATACGAGATTATATGGGCAGATTTAGATGTATGACTTAAGCAAGCAAAGCACTCTAAGGAAGCTTCTACGTTGAGGAAGCTCTCTACTAATTAAGTACTCTGAAAAAACTCTCATGTTAACTAGAAATCTGGCCATCCACGTTAGTTATGACAGCCTAGATCTTATGAGACAACTAAAATATTACCAGCAAAAGAATCTTTGCAGTAGAGCTACAACGCTATATAATGGAAGTATACGGGATTATATGGGCAGGTTTAGACGTATGACTCAAGCAAGCAAACAGGAGATCCAAAACCAATACAAAGTTGAATTCTTTTTCCTTCTCACATTGTGTTGTATAACAATCTGTGATTGCTCTGTGCTTTGAGTTTCTGTATTTCCTCTTTGATTTTGCTTGAGGTGTGGCTGCATCGGATCAGATAAGATCCAACAGCACAAAGATCCAAAGGTCGAAGACTTCTCTAATCCCCCTCTAATCCTTGAGAAGCATCAAGCAGATGATGAACACTAGGAACAACGGCAATAGCATCGATGGCAATAACAACAACAAGATCCCTCCATCACCACTAGTGAATGGACCAGACTGCGCCCAGATGATGGCCAACTAAAATCAACTCATCCAGTTGTTGGTTCAGACTATTAGTAACCTTGCTCAGAATTTTTGCACAATATGTATTTTTTTAGAGTTAAAACGTGTAATTAGTAGGTACGGAATGTCAGATAGAGAGACAAAATCAATCCATGGTCCTGTTCATATTGGATTCTAAAAATTGTTTTTCTATGGTAAATATCTTTTCTATAATATCTAGCTTTTCAACAGAGTCTTTTCAAAACGAGGTCTACTAGTCGATTGCAGTATACATTGTAATGACTTTATTTATATTGCTCAAAATCGTACGCAAGTTTCTCTATCTCCGTATGGTTCTCTACAAGCTGTTACTATCTATAAGCTAAAATCAAAAGTTATCAGCAAAAGTTAAAATGAACCGGCCCTATATATATATATATATATATATATATATTTGTATCTATATCCGTCTATCTATATTTTCTATATATCTACTAATTAAGCGCTTTGAAAAAACTCCTATGTTAACTAGAAAGATTTGGCCATCCACGTTAGTTATGACAGCCTAAAGTAGAGCTACAATGCTATATATGGAAGCATATGAGATCATAATATGCTATATATGCAAAGCACTCTGAGGAAGCTTTTATGTTGAGGAAGCTCCTATGTTATTTAGAAAGATCTGGCCATCCACCTAAGTTATGACAGCCTAGATCTTATAAGACAACTAAAATATTGCCAACAAAAGAATCTTTGCACGTAGAGCTACAACGCTATATAATGGAAGTATACGAGATTATATGGGCAGGTTTAGACGTATGACTCAAGCAAGCAAACAGGAGATCCAAAACCAATACAAAGTTGAATTCTTTTTCCTTCTCACATTGTGTTGTATAACAATCTGTGATTGCTCTCTGCTTTGAGTTTCTGTATTTCCTCTTTGATTTTGCTTGAGGTGTGGCTGCATCGGATCCGATAAGATCTAACAGCACAAAGATCTATCGAAGACCCAAAGTTGTGTCATCTGAAAGGAGGGAGTTGTTGCACGCGATCAGAAGGATGGTACGCGATCAGAAGGATGGTGCCCAGAGCAGATTGCTGGACGGAGCAGCCGTCGAAGGCCACAGCGGCGGCGTGTTGGCGGTACGTGCCACAGCGGTGTGGAGCTTCTGTTAACTCGAGGTGGTGACGTGTTGTAGTGCCGATCTGGATTTGGTAGGGCGTCGAGCATACCACGGCGAGTGGCAGGGATGAGACTGCGGCTGCGGCATAGGCGCGAGAATCAAACTGGTGACAAAGAACAGAGGTTGCGCAGAAGAAGCGACAATTCAGTGAAGAGATGACGCAAAAGAAGCGACAATTCAGTGAACGGCCGACGGCGGCCGCATCGACGGAGGCGGCCAGAGACGAAGAAGAGACTACCATCATCAATGACGGTGGCCATTGTGAAGAATGAATTGTTACATCAAAGGTATACACAAGGCGCGGGTGCCAGGGCCTCCACAGCCGCCGCCGAATAGACCCGCACAGCGGCCAAGCCTGTGGGAGGACGAGAAGGTTGCGCTGGAATTCTGGGAATTGAAGGCTTTGGGGACAGATGCACCGCAGTACCACACGCATAGCTGTTGTACTACAAGATGCATGCGATGCGAGCTAATACAAGGCACCAGGGTTTTCGATATCGATATATTTTTTATCGGAGGTGGCCGATATAAGCGAAAATCGTGATAATTGAAAATTTTCGGTGATTTTCGGCCCAAAAATTTCAAATAAAAATAGGCTGAAACCGTCCGATAATAGGATGACAGAAAGCACTTGGCACCTGACAAAAATCACAGTAGCACATTCAAAACTTCATAAAACAACCAAAATATCATATTTAGAGGCAAAACGAGTTGCAACCTGAGATAGCAAAGTATTTGACATGAACAGACAGTAATGTAAATGGCACTAACGTTTAGAACTTCATGCAACAACCAGAATACTAGATTCTGAGGCAAAATGAGTTAACCTGAGTTAGCAAAGTTATCGGCCCTGTTTTCCAATTTTGTCGGCCCTCGACGCTCCGGCCGCCGCCCCCGACGCCCGGCCTCCACCGTCGTCCAGGCTGCGCCCTACGCTACCTTCACCGCCCTCCATAGCCAGACAACCTCCGGGGAATGGGGATTTCAGAGGGAGGGAGTAGGGAGGAAGAGATCAAGAGATTGGGAAGATCACCAGAGTATGGAGGAGCCACGAACGAGCCGCGCTGGAGCCTGGAGAGGCCAAGACCGAGATGGGAAATCTGCGGCGCAGCCACAAACAAGCCTGGAGAGGTTTAAGGCAAGCGCAGCGGTGTCCGTGGGCCACTCTGGGCCGGCTCCTATTCAAAACGGCCCGAAAGATTTACCCGGTTCTGTAATTTACCGGGGGACCGGTAACACCGATAAAAACGATTTTCGGCCGGTTATCACAACACATTAGAAGCAAAAAAGAAAGGTGATTAGTCAGGGATCAGCTGTCCATGTGTGGGCTAATAGAACGTTTGCATGTGCAACAGAGGTTGGGGCGTAGACAGCATTGTCCATGCCATGCATGCATTCTGGAGTAATACGAAATGTACGACTTACATATTCAGCTGCAGGTTCTGCAGCTAACTACACAAATCGTGCAAGCTGGGCAGGCAACACAAGCAGCTTGCAAACCGATCTCCTATTGTGTAACCATGCAAGTACAACAAGTATTAGTGCATGATTTGTGATTATCCCTATTATTAGGGCAAAAGACATATCCATTTTTTTCCTTTGAGAAGCATGATCATTTTTCTCTACAATTTTATAGGAGAATTACAATTCCAACATACACAAAATTCCATATAAAGTGTATAATCCTAATTTATATTTATTAACTTGGGATAAATATTATCAAAGTTTAAAAGTACAGTGTAAATAAAAATAAATTAAATTTGTATCAGTTTTACTGAAGTAGTTATTTTGAGAATTCAAATAGTAGAATATGAAAAGTACAATTTAATTGATATAACCATGAAACACTCGGTACGTTCGGCAAGCTAGCTTGAGTAGGGGTGCAAACGGAGCGGATATTTTTCGACCGTCCGTCCGTCCGTTTTAATTCGGATAGAATTCGGAGCAAATTTTTGGATATCCGGATGTTTTGCCGGATACGGATACGTTTTCGGATATTTTTTGCCGGATACGGAAACGGATTCGGAACAAACATTATCCGACGGATACGGAACTATCCGGATATTTTTTCGGATAGTTACCGGATTCAAATTCGGATTCAACTCAGAACTAAATTCGGATTCGGATCGGGACAGCCCAACATGCACTTACTAAAAAGACCATAACTTTCACAAGTGGAGTCCGATTTGAGTGTTCTTGTACTCGTTAGAAAGCTTATTTCAAGACCTATGCAATGGATAAGGTCTCATCTTCAAATACATCATAAATCATCTGCTATGATCAAAATAATGTGACAGCTGTAAAATCTAGTTTCCTTTTTGTGTGAGTTCGAGTCTAAAACAGTATATGGTTGAGTTGTATTCGGTTTGGGGATCATATGGACATCCCAAGGGGTTATATAAGTCTTGTAATCGTAGCTTTTAGGGCTCAGACTACCTTTAGGGTTATATGTAGCTAGTTAGCTATTATTTGTTTAACTAGTCTCTATCATTTACATGCTACTTTGCTAACTAGAATTTACTGGTTGCTTAACTTGTCTATTTCATCATGTGAAATTTACGCGTATTATCCGACTAAATATTCGTGACCGAGACTAACCGTATTCGGAGCGTTCTGTATTCGCTCCGTATTCGTGACCGAGAATATCCGTACTCGTATTCGTATCCGGCACTATCCGTGTCCGATTTCGACTCCGACAAAAAATATGGAAACGGATACGAAATGAGCAGTATCCGTCCGTATCCGATCCGTTTGCACCCCTAAGCTTGAGGGCCTTGGACATGTTCCATGTTATATGCACCCACATAAATAACCCATACCACTATAGCAGAAAACTGAAACAAATTTTAGAGGAAACAAACATCAATGTGTACTTTTTGAAAAATGGACCATTAATTTATAACAGATATTTACTGTTCATGGTAACCTTGACGTACCAGATAACTGATCCTCTTAATTTTCTTCAATCGGCTGTTTTCTTGGTTGACAGTATAGGAATATTGTGCTTCCATCCTATATATTGATGTATATTACAGCAGTTGGACTCATGAAAAATATTGAGATTCCAGTCTCTAGAGTAGCCTCAAGGGTCATCGTAACAATCATAAACAAAATCAATATAAAATGTTAGTATTTTATGTTGATATTTAATTTATATCTTGAATTTTAGACTTCGGAATTTCTATATTCAAATTAGTCAAGTGCACATTATAAAAAATTAATTTTCATATACTTTGGAATATCTAGCTATTCATTGTCGGGTTAATTTTTCCAAACGAAAATATTTAGGAAGCCAAATATTTATAAATTTGGGATTATGAATTCTAAAATAAAGTTGTATTAAGTATATATTAAAGATTTAAAAAATGTGCTATCCAAATATAAACAAATTTGGAATTAAATTTAGAAATTTGATAAATTGAAACCCTAAAGTTCAGAACTAAGTCAAACTTTTCTATCCACATTAGGAATTAATTTCTACACAATTTATTAGCACTGAAAAAATTATATAAATATTTAGCCTTATGCCCTCTAAAGAAATTCTCTAATTAATCGAGACAAATAAAGATATACCAATGCATCCAATCTGTAAAGTCTTGGTCTCTCTCTGAAACTTATGTCTATGTACATAAGGAAAACTTTACTTACTCTATCGAAGATTTTTACTAATATGCAGATATTAATTTCATAGTGACAAGTTTTGGGTTCATTTGGTTTACATGTTTTTAATTTATAATCTACATGCGATTGATACTACTTAAGTGTTTTAATTTAGCATTTCGATCGATCAGTCAATAGTTTTATTAATTACTATCACAGTTTAGCTTCTTATGGCTTTTTGTGTAATCTTTCCTTATTTAATTTGCATTAATGACAATTAGACTGATAATTAACTTCAGAATTTTATACCTAAGTTTCGTTCCTTGGTTTTATTAATAAATTGTACTTCAAATTATGAATCCGCTTATAATATTTATAACCTGTTTGAATGCACGTGTTGGCGACTAGTTAGAATTAATCACAGAATGAAAAAACCACAAATCAATCATGCAAAAGAAAAAGCATGAGTATAAGATAGATGTTTCGTATTGTGCCATAACGTATTTTAAAGTATTTCTTGAACAGATAGATCACATTGTTATCACTTGGGCATACCAGATTAAAGGTCAGATTTTTTTTCTTTTTCTATGGGTTAAAAGTCAGATTGTTATCACGTAGAAGATCAATAAAGGAAGAGAAGAGACAAAAAGCCAATAAGAATAAGAGCAAATCAACAAGATAAGACCTTTCCATAAGAGATGAATAAAGTTGTTCTATTGCTACTTGTAGATGAAGGTTTCACAACCATTTATATAAAGGTCAAGAGAACACATCACAGCGCTCACTCTTTTCTCTCTAACTCTAACCCTTGAACTCAAAGTTGAAATAGTTGGGATGGTTGGTTTGCAAACTTCATCCGCAACCTATTAAATAGATAAGATAACCTACCCGCATCTACTCTAATGGATATTATCCACTAGCACAACGAGGGAAATCCGTTAGCCCATACAACACGGGTTTTACAGTGGAATTCATGCACGCTTTCGAAAGCACATGGGTCCGAATCCGCTAAGTCGTTAGCAGTTGATCCACTTGATCTTCTTAGTATCTCTTTGACCAAACAACTTTCCCAAGTATCTTGGTTTTGATCCAATGTAATTTCTGGTATTTAACCAACTACCAAAAATATCCTTGCCTTGACTTGGTTAGCTTGTTCACTCGCAAGCAATCGCCATGGTTATCATATGTTGGTGCATCAATGGCTTGCCACGTATCAACAAGTCTCTCCCACTTTGGTTTTCACCGGACCATACCTCACTTATACCGACGAAGTCACTTAGTGCAACCCATCACTCAAACCTTCTTTTTAACATTCCATGCGTTCCATGTGCCATATTTGAGTTTAATCATCTCATTTGGCATCTTTGATTGTTTTGGATCTTAGCTCCTCCATGAGCGTAGTACCGGTCTTTGCCGTTGGCCATAATTCACTCCAAGATTCCTTGCACATCCAAAAATCAAGAAATCATTTTTGGACATAAGTTCTCCACAATTTGACCCATGTTAGCCTAAGCATGCTTCATGTAATATGAATGCACTTACCTAGGACAATTGACTTGATCCACGATCAAATTTTTAAAATTTGAAGCTCTCAGCCGAAATTCAAACCTTAGCCAGTCTGATTACCATCATGCGTCTAGTCAGACGCTTAATGCCAAAAACACGATATTCCGATCTGACTGTCACCTGCCGACCAATCAGACCGGTTGACCGGTTAGACCACTCACAAAACCGGTCTGACTTTCTTAGGCTAAAATCATCAAACTAAAATTCTAAATCTTTCATAAATTTGAATTTTAACTCAAACACATTGACTATGGTTAATCATAAATATTACCGGACCTCTCATGTAGTCCCTCAAAATGTCTCTCCTCAACTTCGTCCTAGAACGTGAACTTCTTGCTAGAACGTGACGTGAACAGAACGTATCCAGTCTTAGTACGCGCGAACATTTCGGCAGTACACATCACCCAGCGCGCGGTCCAACAATTTGGCCAGCTAGCAAATGCTGGAAGTCCAAGTATGCGTGCTCCTATCAGAACAATTCAGCTTTTCTTTCTAGATAGAATTGAGTAGTGATGACTTGACTAATGACTACCCATACATGTTCTTTTGTTTGTAGTAATTAATCCAAATAGCAGAATCGAGTTGCCTCAGTGCCATGCATTGTTCGTGGAATTCTCTGTCCTTGCGAGGAAAAGATCGGCACGCCTTGCCAACATTGTGCTAGATTTTTCCGAGCAAAATGGAGAAAATTCCCTCACCCATCCACTATAAATACGTACCCCTTTATACCTACAAGAGCTACGTACAAAAGCAAAGTTACATACAGATACACAGTCCAGGGCACATAGAATCATAGATAGTTGAACGTAATGGAAGCATCGTCGAAGCTAGCCATTTTGCTCGCCTTGGCCATGGTAGCCACCATGGTTCACCCTTCCCAAGCTCAAAACTCGCCTCAAGACTTTGTCACGCCCCACAACGCCGCCCGCGCCGCTGTCGGCGTGGGCCCGGTAACCTGGAGCCAGAAGCTGCAGGCGTTCGCCGAGAACTACGCCAGGCAGAGGGCCGGCGACTGCCGGCTTCAGCACTCCGGCGGGCCCTACGGGGAGAACATCTTCTGGGGGTCGGCCGGCGCGGACTGGAAGGCGGCGGACGCGGTGAGGTCGTGGGTGGACGAGAAGAAGTACTACAACTACGCCACCAACACCTGCGCGGCGGGGAAGGTGTGCGGGCACTACACGCAGGTGGTGTGGCGCGCGTCGACGAGCATCGGCTGCGCACGCCAGGTCTGCGACAACAACCGCGGCGTGTTCATCACCTGCAACTACGAGCCACGCGGTAACATCATCGGACAGAAGCCGTACTAACTGGAGCGTAGTTCTGGTTACATATGCGTGCGATTGCTTGGCACTGGCAGCCGTCCCTCGTTCTTTACGTACGTACATGCGTGCATGGCTGCACCCCATGCACGCATGCGTTTATATGCTAAGTTCGAGGGAGTAAATAAAAGGGCCAGTGAATAAATGATGTATTTCAGCTTGGAGTGGAATAAATAAAGCCTTGAAATGCAGTGTCTCAAAAGTGTGATTTTTTTTTATTGTTAGACCTCGTTTGGATGGGTCAAAATCCTGAACAATCTACATGATCGAGCTGAGATTTTCGTTCAAATTCATAGCCCACTCACGTGGATATCGGCCCATGCAGACAAGGACTTAAGAGAGGGTGTTTAGATTAGGGATATTTATTAGAAAGTTTTATGAGATCCCAAAATCTCACAAGGAATTACTACTCATCCAAATAAAGGGTATCTTCCTTTCAGGTTCTAAAAATTGCTTTTCGACTTTTCTATAACAACTAAATTTTAAACGGAGTGTCTTTTTAATGTCAGATCTATAAATTGATTGTAGTACTAGAGAGACTTCATTTATATCGACTAAAACTGCGTGCGAGTTTCTGTTACTCTGTACTCTCACACACAAATAATTTTAAAATAATAAACCGCAGTCAAAAGTTATAAACTGAAAATACAAGAACAAGCCCAAGGCCAAAGGGGACTTCCACCTACTCCATCTACCCCTGTGTTCCACCTCGAGATCCGCACATACCCTTCATTCAATGACTAGAAGACAAATTAGATAATGCGGCAAACATCCTAGCATAAAATTGAAAAGCTGGGGGGTGGGGGTTCACGGCCTCCTAGTGTATCCACGTGTCACTTCCCCTCAAAAAATCTAAAACGCTTTCGTAATTACATATAGGTCATCGATTCTTACGAAAAAGTCTCTGAATTTTTGCGAAAAAACCCCTGCGCTCTTTTTTTGCTGGATAATGATCTGCGGTTTCCTGTAATTACGTACATGCCCTTATTTTTTTTCCAAAAAGATCCTCGATTTTTTACGAAAAAATCCCTCTGCTCTCCTTTTATTACGAAAAGGCTCTCGATTTTTTACAAAAAAAACCTCTACACTTTTCTTTTGGTGCGAGTTTTCGTCTCTTTTAATTTGGTCCACATGTTGACTAGCGCGGTGTGGCGCTACGCTACGTGGCTAGTGGATTCAATAAGGGAACATCCCCTCGGACAGATAAAATTTCACGTCCAACGAATATAGTATTGACACCAAGAATTAATACACGGTGCGGTCCAAGACACACTCCAATTTTAATGGTTCAGATTTGAGATGAAGTGGAGACTCCTACATAGTGGGCGTCCAACCCCAACACCCATACCAATCATCCTTCCCCTATCATCCTCTACCCAAGCTTCTGTCCCTGCGGCGACGAGGTCACTTGCAAGGTGAGCAGTGATGATTGTAGTCTTCCGATCAATAAAGTCTATTGAATCCACTGAATGATCGAGAGTTTCATTGATCTGAATCTGCAAATACAATATAGGGAAAATTCAGAATATATACCACTCCAAAGAGTGGCATAGTTTGGAACGCCACTCTAAAGTTTGACTTTCACCACATGTCACACCAAAGAGTTTAGATTCAATGTGAAGGATCGTTTACGGCGACAAGAGTGGGGTGAATAGCACAAATTAAATTTTCCTAATTAAGTTTTTCTTTTCTTGAACTCTAGTGCTCTTAGGAAGACACTAAGTTCAAGAACACTAAAAGTATACTAAGAACAAAGTAAACAGAATAAGAATTATAGAAACTTACTTGCCAAGAAATCTCAAAAACTCAAGATAAACTTAACCAAAATTAATGAAACTTAAATCACTATAATATAAAGTCTTTAGAGTTATGATTCCAAAAAGAATTGCAAAATAAAACCGAATGGAGAGACCTGACTGCAAAAAAATCTTAAGAACTCAAAATCTACTCAACCAAAAATGAAAAATGATAGGGAGAGGAGAATGCTAGCACCCGAGCTTAGCTTAGCTCACAACTAGTAGTGGTAGAACCAAGAAAGTTATTTCAAACGACTAGTGATATTCCGACATCTTCGTCTAAAAATATTCCGTTGGTACATGTGCATGCACGTACGGGGCATGCATTTGCCAAGACAAATTTCTCATCTCAACTTCCTGCTAGGAAGTGACGTGAACAGAATGTTTCAGTCTTGGAGACCGACTGATTGATCTGAAATTTAGTAGTTTATAATTAAAATTATACTGTAATTGATTAAAATTAATGATAGTTTATTTAACATAATTAATTTTAAATAGATGGTAGTTTATCTGAAAATAGAAAAAATATATTGATCTATCACGTATAATACAAATGAATATAGAAAGAAAAGGACAGAAAAAAATCTTAAAATTTTCGGCGGCACACATCACCCAGCGCGCGTTCCAAAAATTTGGCCAGCTAGCAAATGCTGGAAGTCCAAGTACGCATGCTCCTATCAGAAGAATACATACGCCAGTAACGGTTTTTCTTTCTAGATAGAATTGACCAGTGACGACTTCACTATTGACTCCACATAACCGAATCGAGTTGCCTCGGTGCCATGCATTGTTCGTGGAATTCTTTGTCCTTGCGAGGAAAATATCGGCACGCCTTGCCAACATTGTGCTAGATTTTTCCAAGCAAACTGGAGAATTCCCGCACCCATCCACTATAAATACGTACCCCTATATACCTACAAGAGCTACGTACAAAAGCAAAGTTAGATACAGATCATACACAGTCCAGGGCACATAGAATCATAGATAGGTGAACGTAATGGAGGCATCGTCCAAGCGAACTGTTCGTGCATATGATCCTATAGCAACGTTTTCTTAATTTTGGCATCCTAATACTCATTTTTACAAAAATAACTTTCTCTTTAAGCTTAGAAGGCGTGACAAGTGACACGTGTCAACTACCACACCACTATAGCTTAGCAGAAGGCATAGCGCGTGGCTGAGCGGTGTGTAGGCGTGGTAGTTCGAGCCAGAGCAGCGTGGCAGCAGTCTGTCACTGCTACAGAAAATGTTATCACAGACAGTTGAAAAACATCATCATAGACAATTGAAAAACGTCATCACAGACGGTTTCGTGAGCCATCTGAATTGATGGGTCAATAATAATGCAAGATCATCACAGATAACTTTCGAACCGTCTGTGATGTAAATATCACATACGGTTTTTAACTACAAACCGTCTGTGACAATTGATTATCACAGACGGTTTTAACTACGAACCATCTGTGATAATTAAATATCACAGACGATTCATAGTTAAAACCGTCTGTGATATTTAGCTATCACAGACGGTTTTTATGAAAAATCGTTTGTGATAATCGCTATCACAAACGGTTTGTAGTTAAAAACCATCTGTGATATTATTTTCTTTATCTAAATCTATTTCTGTTTATTAGCTAGCCTCAGAAATTACTAGTCATTCCCTCTGAAACAAGCAGATCAACACATGTATACATCCAATTCACATCTCAATTCATTTCAGAAACAAAAACATATATTTCGCAAATCAATTAATTGAAATGAAATAAAATATCTATTAACAAATACACATATACAATTAAGGTCAATCTTATCCCAAATAAAATCATTCTGTATTGTGGAACTCTTTGTCTGATTTTATGATTTTAGATACCAAAAAGAACGTGTACTTTTCTCGAATTTGTGTAAGGTCGGCCTGTTCCAATGCAATTGTAGGGATGGACGCACACTATCGATAAGCATATCAATGTCGTTGCGTACATATATAACTTGATAAGTATGAAATAATTATTGCAAGATTGACAAACCTTACGATCGGTGATCCTCGAGAAATCGAGTAGTAATTGCATATGGCGGCAAATATAGAATCCACAGGTGTTGCCCAATGGCTGCTGGTGGCACTACAAAAATAGAATTTGTTAATTCGAGAGGTATTACTACCAAGTGTTATATATGCTTAATGTGTACTAGCGAATATCGAAAAATTTCAAACATATCGTAGGGCGTTGGCCCCTTCCTTCGAACCATGTACCTCTGTAATGTACGTGGCGAATGACCTACATGATTCCAAAAGTTAACCATGTTCATCTCAATGGCAAGATTAAAGTTGGAACATCCCAAATTGTTCCAACATATAAGAGTCTAAACTTTGCAAAGTGTTGCAATATGTCGTCCCCACCCTATACATCCACACCATGTGTATACATATAATTACCTTTGTACATTTTTTAAGAGTACATGGGGAGCACCCACACCAAATGCATACCCCCCCCCCCCGTCTCACATGTACAAACACGTGTACGCGTCCAACACATATTCTACGAATTTTTCAGAGGCTACAGTGTAGGGCCATAAAAAAAAGTCAAACTCGACTCACTTTAGATTCGATTCAAACTCGACTCAAGCTTTAATTTAGCCATACCCTTGCCTACAACCCAAGCTCACGAGCCTACGAGCCCAAGCTCTAGCGTTAGTAGAGCTCTTGTACAAGATATTATGTTTAAGTATAGTTACCACGTTTTACCACCTATGGCCACTTGAGCTCGACTTGTTTACTATGCTACCCTAGGGTCTCATGAAATAGCAGACATACATGTTCCCAATGAATGCAACACGTATTTTTTAGTCTGATTAAATAATGCACACTATCTATCTTAAAAAGATAGAACCGGATGGATAGGAACGAACAACCTCGCTCCAACCACCCAGTAAAACTTTAAGGCTACATTTGGTTGGGACCTATTTTGGAATACAAAAATAAAAATACAGAGTGTGTTTTAATAACACTTTTGAGATCGTAGATTTATCTTGATCATCCATATTTCTAGGTGTGTGCACTATTACAGAAATTTCAAAAGGAAGATCAAAAATTTTGGTAAAAACAGAAATAAAAAACTTTCGATGTAAATTTGAGGCTAAAGATGGTCAATTTTGGGGGTCTTCGAGGGTGACTAGCGCAAACTGGTTGTTTTTTATCATGCTCGTCATTAGCTTTCTAACGAGTACAAGAACGTCGAAAACGGACAGCGTATGCAAAAGTTATGTCTGTTTTACTGAAGGTGTGTCAAAATGGAATCCTACTCGAACTCAGACGAGAAATTATAAAATTTTAGGGGTGTGTGAGGCAGGAAACATATTACAGACGATTCTTATCAAGAATCATCTGTGATTGTATTCAATATAGGCGCTTTTTATGAACCGTCTGTAATGAAGCGTCTAATATAAATATTCTTGTAGTAGTGGTGCTAAGCGGGTGGACTTGTGTGTATGTATGTCTAGCGTGCGCGCGTAGTGGTGTGCAAGTGTCTACCTTGTAATTGCAAAAGAAACATGAGAACAAGGAAAATCACTGAAATAGGTTTGGTGTAGCATATGTGCAAAATTGATAATTAAAAAACACATGCACGGAAGTTGAAGGTATAGCAGGTATTAAAGGGTGATAGTTTAAATCAAATTCGACCATCTATTTCTTAAGGGTGTTATAGACCTTTTTTTTGTTCTAAATGTATTTTTTAAAAGGTATTACCGATTTTTTATGAACATAATATTAACACATTCCTTCTAGTATGACCGTCCCTTCCGTACGCCCATGGCCGCCTCGTGCCCTCGTACGCACACTACCTTCCCAGCGCGTCCGACAAACAGCCGCCGAGGAAGGAGGTGCACTCCGGCGCTTTGCCGCGTTTGCGCGCCCTCACTTCGTACACCCGCAGTGGTGCGTCCGGTAATCAATCTGGCGGCGGCGCGGGGCAGCGTTTGGGATTTATTGCTCTTGCAGAAACACTCGACTCCGGTGTGCCTTGGGCGGCGGCTGAAAGCAGCAATGTTTTACTACGCAACAGCTCGTCTCCCGAGACTCAAGAGTACTACGCAAACAAATCCCGAAAAAGTGAGGTGCGGTCGGGTGATTTTACCCTTGGTTTTTCCAGTGAAATCAGTTTCAAATGATAACTTTGTTCGCTACTTGTTACTATAAAAAAGGGAAAATTTGTTCAATAGCACTGAAGGTTTACTGTTTTCGAAAAATACTACAAAAAAAATCAGGCTTTAGAAATTACCACCGAAAGATTCAAATCATTTCGAGATTTAACACTCTATTAGTTTTCGCCTGTTAACTCTTATTTTTCGTCAAATAGCGATGCGTAATGTCATTTTTGCCCCTCCCCTCTTCGCTCTCTCGTCTCTCTGCTCGCTCGGTCTCCGCCCGCGCGCCGCCATCTGCCTCCCCGCTCCCCCGCCCCCGCCGCCGCCGCCTCCCTCCCCACCCCCCGACCGCCTCCTCCCCGCCCTCCCTCCCCGCTCCCCCGCCGCCTCCTTCCCGCTCCCGCCGCCGCAGCCTCCCTCCCCGGGATGCTCGTGCGCCCTCAGGCCGCGCCGCCTCCTCCTCCGGTCGCGAGGCGGATCCCGACGGAGTGAGGCGGATCTGACGAAGCGGCTCCCCCAGGCCCGAACCGGCAGCGATGAAAAACAGCGCCTCGCGGCCGAAGGAGGAGGTGGCGCGGCTGGGCGCACGAGTATCCCAAGGAGGAGGCTGCAGCGACGGCGGGCGGAGGCTGCGGCGACGGCGGCGGAGGCCGCGCGGCGGAGCGGGAAGGAGGCGCGGGGAGCGGGAGGAGGCGCGACGGCGGGGCGGGAGGAGGCGGTGGCAGGGGCGGGGAGGAGGCGGCGGCAAAGCGGGGAGGAGGCAGCCGGAGGTGGGGAGGGAGGCGGCGGTGGCGGGGGCGGGGGAGTGGGGAGGCAGATGGCGGCGCGTGGGCGGAGAGCGAGCGAGCGAGTGAGCGGAGAGAGCGAAGAGGGGAGGGGCAAAAATGACATTACGCATCGCTATTTGACGAAAAATAAGAGTTAACGGGCGAAAACTAACAGAGTGTTAAATCCCGAAGCGATTTGAATCTTTCGGTGGTAATTTCCGAAGCCTGATTTTTTTGGTGGTATTTTTCGAAAACAGTAAACTTTCAGTGCTACTGAACAAATTTTCCCTATAAAAAAATAGTACTGTAGTGACCGTAAATACATCATCAATCAATCACATATTATTGTTCACATCTATGGCAATGCTATCGTATATTTGTTCTACCGGAAATTTGTGCCAGGGAAGAACCACATCAGCGACGGCAAGCCGCCACAAAAAGGTGTCGACCTCTGAAGCAACCGGTGTGATCCGGTTTTGGAGTGGAGAAGGGGGGAGCAACCAGAGCCAGAGACCCGGCTTGCTGATCTGGCCATGGAGGCGATCAAATCCGGTTGGATTATCCAGAGGGCGAACCATTTTATTGGGGTCGATCTCGGTTGCATCTTGGACTACGCCGACCGGCACTATGGCAAGCCGGAGAATCGCACCATCGAGGTCGCCATGGACCTCATCATCTTCCTAGCTGGGGAAGAAAATCATGACGGCGGCAGTGACCACCGTCACAAAAACGGCGAGAAGCGGACGGGGAATCTACTCCAGCATATTGCCGGCTAAGAAAATGGGCCGGGCGGATGTAGATTGGAGTCGGCTTTCTCGGTCGCTTAAAAAAATAGTTTAGAGCGGGACATATTTATATGTGCGCGTGCTCCCTACATAGGCACATAGCTAACTAGCAGGCAGATTTTTTTTTTTAAAAAGAAAACTAGCAGACAAATAATTCCGGCTTTTGGGTCTGCCACGAGATCCATTCGGTAGGGCCAACACATTGCCCATTGGGCCAGGCGATAGTACGGGGTCAGGCCAACCTACAGCGTGCTTGCCTTTTTAAGCACTGTCAGCAAGCCCCGGGTTGGACCGACTAGGCTGGACAAAAGTGCCAGTAGGCTGAAAATAGGTATGGATCATACGACCTATCCGGCCATGTATACATACCTAAAATTATTCTAAAGTGGACGCTCTTACCAAAAAAAAAGTTTCCTTTGTACACGAGATACTTGCTGATAATACCCGCACAATATATTCTCTTTCTTTTAATAAGAGGCAGGAACTCGTCGTTTCAATAAAGAGAGAATAAAGATTATGTCGTACAACACCCGTCTCAGAAAAACTCGCCGGGATCGAGGATACACAAAAAAAAAAAAAACACCACAACACACCGCCACCTTCACAGAAGCATCACCCCAAAGCTAAGATTCACGATGACACCTAGCTACATAACTAAAGAAAAGAACACATATGAAAAAAAAGCAAATGAAAACTAAAAGATAACCTTTGTGGCCGAAACATCCGACGACTAACCGTCGGCGTCCTTCACCTTATCTGACCCACGTAGAACAGCTATGAACTTGGTGAAACGACTCTTTTTAAGAGTTCCAAGAGCATTTATCTATGGCTTGTTCATTCACTTCATCGTAACCCCTTTCCAGTGATTAGGCCTCTCATTGGATCCGCACAGTATAATCACATCCACAGTACATCTGTATATATGTACCATATATTCACTGGCAACCCCCTTTTTCCCTGTTCGCTAGCTACCTGGCCGGCTGATTAATCCGGAAACTGCCAACTAGCTAATCGAGGAAAAAATGAAGAATAGTCATTTAAGATCACTAAAGATTTATTTAAAAGGTTCATTTTTTAATTGAGATTCATACGGATAGGTCGGGAATTTAGGCCTGCCGAACTAAACAAGACTAAATTTTTTCCGAACGCAGTCGCTGGATACGTGTGGCGACAGTTTAATTAATTACACGTCGCAAACGATTTATGGCCGACTAATCGACCTGAATATCCTTTTTTTCATGGCACTGCACCGGCACCCCACCACGCGGCTGTGGAAGCACGAATCTCACGGTATAATCCAGTGGCTCAAAGTACAATTTATTTTTTTGGTGTAGGAATCATGTGATTGATGATACAGCAAATCCCAACGGAGGAAGGGTTATGCAAGGAGCATTCGTCTTCCGTTTTGGAAGCGTCATATATATGTAAACCATTTTATTAACTCTTCAGTGGACTGATGAGGCACTGGTACATTTCGTGCCTTTATTTATGCTAAAATAAAGAAGATGTAGAGATGCAACGTATGCACCGCCATGCATGCACGCATGCACTTAAGGTCGAGTACGTATGCTAAGGAATTAGACGCGTAGTACGTAATAGCTAGCGCGAAAATACGATCGAACTAGTTAGTAAGGCCTCTGTCCAACGTAGTTGCCGGGAGGCTTGTAGTTGCAGGTGATGAACACGCCGCGGTTGTTGTCGCAGACCTGGCGTGCGCAGCCGATGCTCGTCGACGCGCGCCACACCACCTGCGTGTAGTGCCCGCACACCTTCCCCGCCGCGCAGGTGTTGGAGGCGTAGTCGTAGTCCTTCTTCTCGTCCACCCACGACCTCACCGCGTCCGCCGCCTTCCAGTCCGCGCCGGCCGACCCCCAGAAGATGTTCTCCCCGTAGGGCCCGCCGGAGTGCTGAAGCCGGCAGTCGCCGGCCCTCTGCCTGGCGTAGTTCTCGGCAAACGCCTGCACGGTCGCGTCCCAGGTCACGGGTCCCACGCCGACGGCGGCACGGGCGGCGTTGTGGAGGCTGACGTAGTCTTGGGGAGAGTTTTGAGCTTGAGAATGGTGAACCATGGCGGCTGCCATGGCCAAGGCCAGCAGAATGGCCAGCTTGGATGCCTCCATAAGCTCAAATGCGTATGTATGTGTATTTTCTCCTGCACTATATGTATCTGTATTTTCTATATCTACGTAGCTTGTAAAGTACATGTGTATTTATAGTGGATGATGGTGAGAATTTTCTCAAGTTGGCATGGAAAAACGTAGCAAATGTTGGCAATACGTGAAGAAATTTGCCGCACAAGGGTAAGGAATTCCACGAACAAGACATGGCGCCGAGGCAACTCGATCGGTTCGGCTACCTAGATAGCGAGCTACATTAATACAAAGGAGTTGGGGGTACGTAGTCAAAGTCATCACATGTGTAATATTCTACGTAGAAACTAGAAATTAGGAGAGCCAGTCTACTAGCTAGCTGGCACGTTGTTCCGGTCGAGAGGAGCATGCACTTGCAAACATTGATGTTCTAGGTTGCCAAATTTTTTTCGTCAGCTGAGTGATGGAAAAAGGCCATACGGCTAGGCACGTATATGTGCAATGTAAATGTACGGCCCAAAAGGAACAATAGGCTAAAGACTAAAGAGGAGGTGGGCCAGATTGACATAAGGGTTGCCTTAGTGTCACGGAGATGTTGCCATTTTCGGCCCTGCTCTTTCGAGCTGCGAATGGTGATATTTGTATATATTTTTAAGACGGTGAGATAGAGGAGGTATTGGTAGATAGTGCATATGGTTTTAGCTCAGGATATTATTTAGAGAATTCATTTCAAGAAGTTATCTAGTTTGTTTTTACTTTTGGAGAAATAAAAAGCCCAAAAGAATATGGCCTTTTTAAAGATGGAGTTGGCTATTTGTTTTGAAAGGAAATTGCCATATTGTTGCCAGCTTTCTATTGGATGCCAACTCGAGAAAGAACCTTTCATATGAGGAAATTTGAACTTTGAACTCTAACTTTCAAACTCTCAACTCAAATTTTGAACTTTCAACTTGAACATATGTTTCTTGTTAACAATACCCGCACAATATAATTAATCAGATTACATTCTATCTGTGTTATATTCACGTCTGAAGCAATGCTAATATGCATTCTCGTGTTATATGCTCGAGCAAACTTCAATATCGGCGAAAATCATGTTACCAGGGCAGGGATCCCATGCAGGATTATTTTCCACATCGATAGAATCGGATGTAGGGCCTAGTAGTATAGTACCTCGAAAATCGTGTTTCTGAATATTATAAGATCTGGACCGTATTTATAAGGGCAATCTTAAGTGTGCTCACAATCGAATGGTCTAGTAAAATATATAGAAATCGTCATCCTGACAAACTTGCTCGGAAGCATGTACCTTGTTCACCCTGTCATGCAGCCATCAAGCGTCATGGTTTGGATCAGTGATGTCGGTGGCTGAAAATGGCTATTTCCGCCCAATTAATACTTTTTCGGGACGAGCTCTGCTGTATGCAAGTATAGATGCCAGACTCATCAACGAATTAATGACCGTTTTGATATCCAGCTAACACCTCATTATTGATATCATTATTGTTTTGTCAGCCCATGTGCGTCGAGTCGCGCCACACCACCCGCGTGTAGTGCCCGCACACCTTGCCGGCGGCGCAGCTGCTGGAGGCGTAGCTGTAGTCTGCCTTCTCCTCCACCCACAGCTTCACCGCCTGCGCCGCCGTCCAGTCCTTGATGGAGCCCCAGAACAGGTTCTCCCCATACTGCCCTGCGAGTGCTCCAGCTTGCAGTCGCCGGTGCGCTGCTTGGCGTAGCTCGCCGCGTAAGCCACGACGGCCGCGTCCCAGGCAACCGGGCCAACGCCGACGGTGGCGCGCGCGGCTTTGTGGGCGCTGACGTAGTCTTGCGGCGAGTTCTGGGCACTGGAGGGGTCGGACATGGCGGCAGCCATTGCCAGGACGAGAAAAAGAGCAATCTAGGATTGCCCTGTTCTTTTAACTTGCGCCTAATGAATTTTATATATAATTTTTAAGATAGCAGAAGATAATAGAGATTTTTGACTTAAGAAGTAATTTAAAAATCACTCTATTTATTTTAACTTTTATAGAAGCTAAAAAAGGTCAAAACAACAGGTCGTACATAGCTGTATAGGTTTGTGATACTGCTTATTGCCTTTGTGTATTTTTTGTTTGTAGCGAGCTAGCTTTACCTTTGTAGAGTATTTATAGCAGATGGATGCGACCAGTGACGGAGCCAGAATTGATCAAAGCCTCGGGCCTAAAACTAAGGAGATCATAAGTCTATAACTAATATCAAATACTATCAGTGCTGAGGTATAACAAAAGTACAATATAAATACATGATCAAAATAAATTACGAATTCCATGTTGAACGATACGACAAAGGGGGTGATCGGAATAGCGATGGCTTTTAGCTTTTAGCTGAAAAAACACTGTAGTTATGAAAAACACATAGTGAGTTAGTGGATAGTGTAGTGAATAGTGAAAAAAGTGAAGCTAGAAGTCAAGCCAAAAAAGCCGAAACGATCAGGGCCAAAATCGATAAAACATAGCAAAAAGAATGTAATATACCACTAGCATGAGGTAATTTTTGCATAATTAACAAAGATTTGGTTCATTTGCGTAATTAAATTATCCTATGAAATTGGGGGTTTCCATAAGCACAACATAGTTTCAAATTAGTTGGACTTGATTAAAAATCTCTAATATCATAGTATCTCGCTTTTAAAGTTTTTATTGAGCAGAGAAGAACTTTGAGAAATCAAAACCCTATTCTACAAAAACAACAACATCTTGGAAAAATCCCTTATGTGATGCTCAGGACAAGATAGAAAGTTTGTGCCACTAACTCGCCTTAAGAACAATGGCTATTGAATCCTCATCTGAACTCGTGTATGTCTGGTTTTCGTGAATTATCGCCACAGCGTCACAATCAGCTGTAATGTACCTTCAGATAATCAAATGAACACACATAAACAACAATGCAATTGCAAGCTAATATCATGAAATTCCATCAATCTCTTATAATAGAGAACAATTCAGAGGAAGCACAAGCAATGTACCCCTGAAACCCCCATTCATCCCTAGTCTTCTGCAGGAGATCTTTGCGGGCACATGCTGGCACACCGCCGCCTCCTCCCCTCCTCATAGTTCTCTCCGCAGTCCGCTCGCCCGCTCGGCCCCTCACCCTCCCTCCGCTCTCCGCTCCGAGCGCCGCCTGGCGCCTCCCCCTCCGGTCCTCCGCTCGGCACCTCCCCCTCCTCGCTCGGGCTCCCGCTGGCGTCTCCCCCGGCCCTCGCTCCGCCCGGCCCTCCCGGCTCCCCCTCCCTCGCTCCGCCCGGCCCCTCCCCCTCCGCTCGCTCCCGGCTCCCCCTCGGCCTCGGCCTCGCTCCCAGCTCCCGCCCGGCTCGGCCCCCTCTTGGCGCGTGGCGGAGATCGGCAAAGACGGCGGAGATGGCGGCGGCGCTGCCGCGCCGTGGCTGGCGGCGGCGGCAACAGCGTCACGGGCTCACGCTCATGGCGCGGTGGGGCTGAAAGCAGCGCGCGAGGAGAGGAGGCGCCGCGGGGCGGTGCAGCGCCGCCGTGGGGCGAGGCGGGGGGGAGCGGCGTCACGGGCTCACGGCCTCACGGCGCGGTGGGGCGGGGCGCGCGTCGGGAGATGCCGCTGGTCGCTGGAGGCGCTCTCGCGAGTCGCGGTTAGGGTAGGCGGCAGGGGCGGAAGAATGGGCTGGCTGGGCACGGGAGAAGAGGAGGGAGCTGTCAGGCTCGACCGCACGGGAGAAGTTGGTCTAGGTGATCGCGAATAGTATCAGGCCGATAGCCTCGGGCCCAATTACTATACAACATTTTTTTAGAATACATCTGATAAAATTTTGCACTGTTTTTTGTCTGGGCCTCGGGCCGTTGCCCAACCGGCCCGAGGCCCATCTCCGCCCCTGGATGCGACCATTTTGTAGAGGCTAACCGGAAATGCTCGAGTATATGGATGGCAGGATGTAAAAAATTCTTGGATCAGCGCCGGAAATTAATAAATTAAATACATTTACAAATGCCTATATATATTATGTTAGACCATGTGGCCATATCTAGGATATTTTAGGTGATAAATAATTGACAACGTTGGTTATGATATTACTTATGATATGTTATGTGTACGGATTGGCGTATGTTGCATGATACGCTCGTGTGAGGTATTGTGCAGATTAACTTGAGTCAAGTCGTGGACTTGTGCTCGTACGTGGTTAGTTGTTTATTCATGTGCAGGTGTTGCTTGAGGCGGAACGTCGTCGATGACGGACCAAACTAGGTTCGGTGGGGCGAGGCTTGGGACTAAGTTCAGGGAGGAACTGAGGTCCTATCGGTCAAGGATGTCATGCGAGATGTTTAGCCTAGAGAACAATGCGTATGGAGATGATGCGTGGAGAAGATACAGGAGGTGTGGTCCTGGAGGCTTCGACACGTGAAAGGCTGAAAAATCGGAATGGTTGCATGTGGGTTGTTTCCGTATTGGAGTAGAAGATAAACGGGATGACTGGATAATTAAAGAGGTGTGCACGTAGGTGTATACGGTCGGGAATACGAGTTAAAATCGGAACTGTGGTTTGCCGTCTTCGTATTGAAGTTGGTGTGGTTGTACAGATAAAATGCGTATGTGCGTGTGTGGCGGCTCTCGTGTGTTGTGCACCGTGAACTTTAGAAATCACAGAGAGGAGATTGGCGTGAGGCTGTTTTGGTTGCAACTTTTGAATAAAAAAAGTGTTACGGTAGTTCTTTTGTTTTGTTGTTGTGTTGTTCTTCTCGAAGAAACGAAGAGAGGCGGCGCATGCATGAGTTTGTGATTGGCTGTTGTTTTGGTTCCGTGCGAAGAAAAGGAGAAACTGCAGACTGCAGTCGGTGATTTGGAAGATCAAGAAAGAGGCGACGCGTCGTAGCTCGGCAAGATAGCGTGCAGGCGATCTGGAATTACGGAGAGCGGCTCGGCGTGTTGTTACATCCGGCGTCCCTCACTGCCAACTCGTCGGCGTGGCGCTTTGTGCTTGGCTAGGCCGTGATTTCTTGACAGAAGTAGCAGACAGTCCGTGATCTTTTTGAGGTGCCCGGCGGCTATTTCCTTGCGGCAGCGAGTGCTCTGGATTGAAGAAAAAGGGAGCGGCTGCTTGTACCGCGGAGCTGTGGTGCGCTGCTGTGATTCGCGGAGAGAGAAGACTAGGGGCTGCAGGCGTGGCCGAACACAGAGATCTGCTAGAAGAATTGAGACAGCAAAAGGTCTCACAAGCAGGTAGATCACTTCACGTCTTTATTCTCTTTTTGTGACTGCACTAGTAGATTATCTATCTTGACATTGTGTCCAGACGAGACAAGTCTCCATTAATTAGTCAAGGTAATTAGTCTAAGGCATTATTGATCTTCATGTGTGTGCTTGCTGTTTAGATCAGATTGAAGTCAAGTTGTTTGCTATTGTTTCTTCTATTTCAATTTGTCTCTCCTATAATTACTAAACCGAGTTGATTACTTAGTTCTACTATAGGGTACTTGATCTTGCCGTGAGAAATAAAAGAACAATATATTAGTTGTGCATTGATTTTTTGAGGAGAGAGGAAAATATGATTAGTGCATGCAATTAGGTAAGGTTAATTAAGCTTTTGTCTTATGCATACGTACTAGTGGATTGAAGAAAAGTAAGATGATTTTTGCTATGCATGCATAATAGTCTAAGTACTTCACGTTGTTTTATTTATTATTGTTAGCTGTTTTACATCTTGCATGCATGCTGTTCTAACAAAGAGCAATATCAATCTAAGTTACGTTTTTTATCGAGATCTGTTTTTGTGAGGATACAGTGTTCTGTTCAGAACGTTAAACAAGGCTTAAATAGGTTTTGTGTTTTAGGGGAGTCTTTAAATTTATTTTTAGCTTCCACAATCTTTCACCCCCTCTGATTGCCTATCTTAGTGTGAATCGATCCTACATATTATATACCAATATATATGATGGAAACTAGAGGCCGCTCGGTTTTAACTGAAATAAGCTGTCTTATGACTGAAATTGTATTGTAACTGATTAAAATTGTACTATAGTTGATGGAGGCTAATTTGGTATAATTAAATTTGTAAAAAATAAAAAAGTTTAATTTATTATAGATAATACAAACGAATACAGTAAAAATAAAAAATAAAAAAGTCTAAAAACTAAAAAAAAATAAAACGAAATTTAAAAATGGTAAAAAAATATATTAGAAGTTATAAGCTGAAGTCGAAAGGAGTGATGCCTAAATGTAAGAATAGAAACCCAAACGGTGGTCGTTACATATTGGGCCGCTAATCTGATGCGTGGCCTGCTTGCGTGGCGGTTCAATGTGGCAATCCGTAACGGCTCAATTTATGCCCAGACAGAATAACATGTACGTCCGGCTTGTCAGGATGGCTCCAGTGTGGTTTTTTGAATTTTTGGTCTCTTAAAGATGTCGTTACTTTGAATCCTTGCAAAACGTTACAGTAAATTGATGATGTTGTCAGTAAATTTAAAGTTGTACGAAATTTACTCCATATATAAATGTAATGTTTTTAAGTACCTATGCAAAACATTTGTGGGTACAGCTCTGTCCACGTGTCATGCCAAGCTGAAAACCCGCTCATCAAGGCAACTAACAACAGGGCGCACGTCTCTCCCAGGACAGATAATCAAGATTTTTCTTGTATAGCTGCAATATTACTGTGGTACCATTTAATTTTGAAAGAACGGCTCACTTGGAGTTCTGCTCATAAAACTAATCTGAAAAAGGAAAACAAAAACACCCAGAGAGGATAATTTCTATATAACTTATTAATTCAACCTGGTGAACTTCAATATACAAAAAATGTTAAGCTGTAAACACAAAATAAATCCACTAGAAGGACTAAGATTTTGCATAAATAGTGGCAATATTACTGTGGTAGCATTTAATTTCGAAAGAACGGCCCAGCTTAGGGTTCTGCTCATAAAATTATTTGGAAAAGGAAAACAAAAACAACAAAAGAGTATAATTTCTATATAACTTATTAATACAGCGTGGTGAACTTCAATATACAAAATGGGTTGTTGATCTGCAAACAAAATACAAATCCGCTAGAAGGAGGGCTTGAACCTCCGACCTTGTGGTTAACAGCCACACGCTCTAACCAACTGAGCTATTCCAGCATCCTGTACAAAGCACCCCCAATAACTTTGTAGTATACATCAAGCTGTCGTGTTCTGCCATTGTCGGACCCAACGGGGGAGGGAAGTCTATTTTTTTAGTTGGGAACACGTGCTGCCATTGCTGGGCCCAACCGGGGTGGCTGGGGGAGTCTATTTTTCTAGTTCTTAATGTATACTAGAACATCGGCGCACTTCGCGCGCTTTGCTATGACTTCAATTGCAGAAATTAATTCACACTTTAATATAAACACTTCAAACAGATGACAGATAGATGTTATCGCAGAAATTAATCTCTACTTCAATACAGAAAGAAATGTGAAACTACGTGCTAAGCAAGCATAACACAGTACTTGGGTGATAGCATCAATAAAATCAAATTATAATTCTAGGAACAAAAGAAAGATGGTATACAGAAAAGAATGGATACCTTCACATACACCTTGCATTTGACTTCATGAAGAACAACTATTCCTTTCTCTTACGCCTTCTTCACGGAAGAAATTTGCTCATTTACTCGGGTTCACATCGATCATTCAAATGAGAGACTATGTATTAAGTGGACAAGGTGGCGAAAAGGGGAATTTTCACATTTAAAGAGAAAATAAATTCTTTTAAGTGGAGAAAATATTATATAAAACCAAAAGTAACAACCTGACATGGAAAGGACAAATAAATTGTTAGATACTCACCTACATCTGCATCACTGAAGGTTCAGCGATATTTTGGTTTCTGACAAAGCAACAACAAAAAACTTAATATTCCATAAAATAACAAGCACATAATACATAATTTGCTATATTGAGTTCTTGTCCATAGAACAATTGAATCGCCTTTATCATCTGAATTTCAAATGTAAATTGCGAGGATAAGGTGGAGTTGCACGTCAAGAAAAACAAAGAAATTTCTCGAGCCAATAAAAAGTTTGCTTTTCGAATTGCAATAATTTCATTTGCTGTACTGCATAAAAAATGTTTATCATATTTAGAGCAAATATAAGCACACATACAGGAATAACTTCTATGCCAGAGGATATTGAAGAATATTAGCCCTCATATGTATTCTTTTTCTTTGTCGTTACTCACATAAAGGATATTGTGTTACTGAGTCTTGTAGGCAGAACGTAAATGGTTCTCAAGAGTAATGAGCTGGTCAACTTCTAAACAGAACGATGAAACATATAAACAACCATAGCCCAGTAGATTTGGATGGTTGATGATTCATCAATCCTACAACCTTTGTGCTAAAGTTGCAATAAGCCACTACAATTCAAAGCCTTATCTCTCCAATAAAAAACAAACAGGAATACCGTGTATATATATAGAGACTAATGACAAAAATCAGAAAAGTACCATAGAGAATTGGTTGTTGGTTCACTGAAAACAGCGTTGAGGTCTGCATAATAAAACTCTGGGCACCTGAAGCAGAAAAAATGGATGGCATGTTTGGTGTCGAAAAGCCATTATTTACACCAAACTGGAAAGCTCAACAATGATATTGGGTGAGTTCTTTTGGGCTGTCGCTTATGGCTGTTCGCGCGAGCAAAACGCAGTGACTTTTAATAACTCCGATTGCCTGCCATTTTGAACAGGAACAGTTAATTATATCTACAAATTCTTGAGACGATTATAGCACATGATCTATATTGTTATCTAAGTTTCTCTCTTGGAGATGAACTATACAGTAGCATACAGTTTGTATTACTCACAACCTGGCAGTGCTCACGTAATTCCAGGATAAAGGAACTGCAAATTACCAAGATAAATCTGAACTCTATGGACAGAGAGTCCACAAGCAGATTACTTTCTGGCGCGCACTTGCCTATGAGATCTCTAGAAATCTCATGTCTTCCATTTAAAAGATGAAAGCCTGATGATAGTCATTTCTCCATGAGAATTATTGGAACCAATCATCTTACCTGGATCTCCTGCCTGTGGATCTCTTCTTTTCTGGCTTCTGACCTAGCACTTCTTTGCACCTCATAGATAATTGCAGCACCAGCGACCTAAGAAATTATGTGAGAATTCATGTCAGTTGTAATCATTTGACATAATCAAGTATTTCTATGGTATGAAGAGTTAGGACAAAGATAACAGGAAGCAAATTCTAGAGTGTTTGGGTTGTTCCATTACATGAGAGCAAAATCGTTTAATAATTTTGTATGAACTGCACATTCAGAGTATGGAGCTCAAGAATACTTGCCGAGAAAACAAACAGTACACCAAGAAGATCTGCAGCAGCTTGAATAGCTCTCTCCTCATTCAGGGGCCGAATGTGAATGCCAGTTGCACGTCCATAGAGTCGCCTCTGCATATTTGTCGTGAAACGATGGTTTGCCTGAACAAAATGTGTCATACACCTTGTCAGTACAGCAGTGGCATAATACATAGTCCAAAGTAAAGTAGACACATGTTTACTTTAATAGAACCAAAATGCATCCAATTTACAATTATCAGAACAGAACAATAAGATGTGCACTGAAAAGAACAATGAATTTACTGCAACAGTACAAGACAACATTGTTATTCAGTTGTTGTATGAGTAAATCTCAACCTAAAATTCTTTCTTATGTTCCCAAAGGATTGAGCAGAATCATTATACTTTCGCGCATATTTTCTTTGAAAGACATACGCGCTGTTCACATCATTAGCATAAGCAGAAGCCATTTCAAGTTTAGATTCGTGAAGTAATGTGACATTTTGATGGTGCTCTGACAAGGATCATTGTTTGTTCACACGGTATGGCAGAATACAGAAGACCTATCATTACCTACTACACACATCAATAATCATTCTAAACTGATCTCTAAGTCATCATTGTACAATGTACATTGCCTTCCTTAGATATTCCTATTGATATGAACATCCAATTCCCAAAGAACTACTTCATACTGTCGTCATTTGTCCACATGCCTTCAGGTAAGGTTGCAGCATCGTTCACATGCCAATCATCCAAATCGTTCACATGTCATTATTACAAACTAACTCAATTGATCGCAAAATTAATTAAACAAACATTTCAATACTGTATTGATCAAACAATTACTTAAGGTATACAATATTTCATTTCCAAAGTACAAGACAGCAGTACTCAAAACAAGATAGCATAATCCTTTTATGGCCAGCGATGAATTTAACCATGGCAAATCATACTACCTATATTGTATAGGCAATCAATCAATACATGCTCGACAAATCGATCCAATCATTCCACACCTCGACAAATCGATCCAATCATTCCACCAACCATTTCCAACTCCATGTTCCCAAACACCATCAACAATAGAAATTACACATGGATTAGAAAGCAGCAACAGAAAAGGATGAACCTTTAAATTTTTAAGCAAGTAATTTCCTTAGTTTACCACAAGAGCACTCGAAATAGAATCAATTGTACACAAAAACTCAGTTAAATTCACCAATTAATAATCTAAAATGTTTCGACGGCGCCACCCAAAATACACGAGCTGTCCTAACTGACAAGCACCAATCTCTACCATATCCAACTTGCCGTAACAGCGACTACATGTCTGAAGAACTCCTATCGAAACATCAAAATGAACAAGAAAGCCGAAACCTTTGTTAGGTCGAATCAAGAACTCACCAGATCGGGCACCTCGACGGCGACCTCCGAATCCGCCTTTGGAGACATCGCGGCCGGCGACGACACGCCGGCCACCTCCTCGACCCCCATAATGGAGCACGGGTGGAACGAAGCCTCCAACGCGCACGACTGATGCATCACCTCCGCCCCAGCCACCATCTCCGCCTCCAATCCGCTCAACCACCTGTTCCTCCCCACCGCGCACGGCACAAAAATCTCTCGCCTCTCAGCACCCAAGGAGGGGGGACCGGAGGAGGAGGGGGGCGGCGGGGGAGGGGGGGAGGAGGAGGGAGGAGGGGGCAGCGGGGGAGGAGGAGGCGGCGGGGTAGGAAGGGGGAGGGGGGAAGCGGCGGGCGGCGGGTGAGCGGGGGAGACGGCGGGGGAGGAGGGGGCGGCGGGGGAGGGGGTGTTGGAAATATGCCCTAGAGGCAATCATAGAAATGATGATATTTCGTTGTATCTATGATTTAATAAATGTTCCTTGAATATTACCTTTGTATTGATTAACAAGTATGTGACTTGTTTGTGAAACTCTTTACTTGTATGGTAATTCTAAAGTTGTCCCTAGTCGGAGTTCATGTAAGGACACACGTGAATGATGGATTAGCACATGTATCGGTTGATGACCATGTTTCACAGGTTATAGACATGGAGATGTCAAACCAATAATGTGGACACATGTTTAAGACATGGGGTTAGACCGACCCAACATGAGACATAGCTATTATACTTATGATTCTCTCTACACAATGTATACGCCTTGTCCTTAGACACCAGATTGTCGCATGTAATTGAGATGTGAATCGACCTACTTAGGGGCTATCAACGCTACTCCGTGGCGGGTAGTTATAAAGGTAGCTTTCGGGTTTGTCATGAAGCATCTTTGCAAGGCATGGTCGGTCGAGATGGGATTTGCCCTCTCTACAGAGAGATATCTCTGGGCCTCGAGTGATCGATCCAGAAATGCATGGCCATGCTACTTAAGGTTAAGAGTTAACCTAGTAAGGGATTTGAATCACGGGATCGAGAAAGAGTGGTCACTTGGAGCTCGACCAGAATATCGTGAGATAAAATGATTGGCATGTACATAACGTTGTGATGGTTCGTCCGATATGATCTTTATGTGCGTTTAGGAGTTGGTACGTCTTGCTAGAGGCGCTACCAACTATTGACCGAGTAGGTGTACTCACGTCATGTCTAAACATACGTGAACCTATAGGTCACACACTTAAGGGCTGAAGCCTAATTCGGATTGGATCCGAGTTGGATGGACATTGAGTCCTAATGGGCCTCTATTCGTAAAAAGCCCATTGTAAGGGCGTCTATAAAAGGAGGCGGCGCACGAGTTTGAGAGAGAGTTTTTCGTGACATCCTCAAACCTCGGCGCCACCCTCCCACACCCTTGTCGCTCGCGCGGATCTAGTAATCCGGTGTCGTCGCTTCCTCCGTGCGTGTGGATACCTTTGGCGGCGCTGCATCGTAGCGTTTGGGCGAACCGCAAACAAGGAAGTAGTACGACTACTCCGCCCGACGTGCTGCATCATCTTCCGCACTGCTTGCGTCCGGTGGTAAGATCGTGATCTATAAGCTGCAGTGATCTTGGTTTCTGGGTAGAAAATTTTAATATGCGCTAGTGTAGCCTACCCGTAGTCCTTCAGGGGAGGCGGCGGGGACCGGGGAGGAAGGAGGGGAGGAGGGGGAGGCGGCGGGGACCGGGGAGGAGGGGCGGGGGGAGGGGAGGAGGAGGAGGAGGAGGGGGGAGGCGGTGGGGGAGCGGGGAGGAGGCGGCGGGGAGGGGGATGCGGCGGGGATGAGGAGAGGCGGGGTGAAGAACCAGCGAGCGCAGCTCGTGAGCGTAAGCGAGCGCAAGTGCTCGCCACGCTTCGCCGCGCGAAGGGAGTGAAGCTGCGTGGAGCGCTCTCGCGCGAGCAAACCACAGCAGGTTTTAATAACTCCGATGTATTAAACAAGTAATCTTCACCAAGTACAACCTGTTCGAAATATTCCTGCTGAATCCATTTCAGAATCTATATCAAGTTGAGTCCGAGTCAGTTTAGAATTAGAAATTTATGTTTTAGATTCGATGTCCAGATCCGAGTCTAATTTGTAAAGTTGTGTATAAATAGTGGAAAACTAAAAAAGGTGTGGCGATTTGAGCGGTACCAAAAGAATTGTATATATTCTATCACTCAATTGTTCTCATGTTATCGTCGTCGTACTAAAAAAGAGTACCAAAAGAGTCTCAAATACTCGGAAGACTACAAGTACTATTCACAAGTATTGTAGCACCCGCAAATTATTGTAGCACTCGAGAGTTCTTGTAGCACTCGTAAAGTTACTATAGCACGTGAAAGTACTATGACACTCGTGGCTACTGCAGCAAACAAAGGTTACGACTACTACTCGAAGTCGGAGTCAACATCAGCTAAGGTGTGGTCGAAGTCAGAACATTCTTCTCGTGGTCGTAACCATCATTTGGTATCAGAGTAGGTACCGAACAACTCGTAGAAGAAGCAGCACATGGTAGAGAGCGGATCTTCGTCGATAATAAAGGAAGGACCAAATTCCCTTCCATATCTAGTTCTCAATTCAGATAACTATCCAGCATGGTCTATGAAGATGCGGGTGAATATACGTGCCCAAGGAATCTAGGACGCTGTAGCTAATCCGATCAACGCTAATGGAAAGATCGATCCTAAAGGAAAGGCTAAAGAAGTCGACGTGAAGACCAATCAAACTGCTTTAGCTCTCATCTATGCTACCATACCCGACTCGATGCTCAGTCAACTTGTCGGAAAAGATACAGCATGAGAAGTTTGGGTTGCTTTTTAAACTATGCATGAAGGAGTAGATCGAGTAAAGAAAGTTCGGCTACAAACTCTTTGAGGAGAATATAAGGCGTTACATATGGGTCAAACACAGTCAGTAGATGAGTTTGCAGGAAAATTAACTGCTATAGTCAATGAGATTCGATCTTTTGGAGGTAAAATGGAAGAAACTACAGTTGTTAAAAAGTATCTACGAGTCCTACCCGAGAGGTTCATATCGGTGGTAACAACTCTTCTGTATTCAAGAGATCTTCAAGATATGAAAATAGAAGAGGTAGCAGGATCTCTCAAAACTCATAAGGGATTACTTAAAGGGTGTAAGATCAGAACCGATTAAGCATTGCTAGTAAAAAGTGAAGCAAAAGTTGAAAACAAAATTTGGCGAAAATCAAATCATAAGGAAGTGGCTGTGGATTTAGCAATTGGCGCGGTCGTGGTCGTGGTTAAGGTGGTTGCGGGTTTAGTCGAGGAGGCCATGGTTTTACTGCTAGTCGTGGAGATAAAGTTATGCGAGGTGAGTCCTACAACCAAAACAAGCCCAGAATCAAATGCTTTACCTGTAGAAAAAAAGATCATTATGCTGCAGTCTACAGAAGTCATATTAAGTGTTCTGAGTGTTACAAGTTTGGAAACTACATTGCTGACTACCAATACAAGAAGAAGAAGGAAGAGGCAAACTTCATTCAAACCAAAATAGAGCAGGAGCCAGCACTTCTGTTGTCCATATGTGAAGAGTAGAGCACACAACTTATGTTGCTAACAGAAGAGCAAGTTGGAGAAGAGATGGTGGAGTCAAATCTTTGGTATTTCGACAATGGTGTTTCCAATCATATGACTAAACAAAAATAAAAATTCATTGAATTGAATGAAAACTTTCGCGGTAAGGTAAAGTTTGGAGATGGATCAGTCGTTCATATAGAAAGAAAGGGCACTATTTTATTGCAAAGTAAGAATGGAGAGCAAATAGCATTGACTGATGATTATTATATACCATGCTTGTGCAATAACATCATTAGCTTGGGTTAGCTAACTGAAGAAGGTAGTGATGTGTCTCGTGTTGTATATGGTAGGGGCAAAAAGGGAATTTCCCAATTGCTAAAAGGAGAGCCCACTTGTAAGTCGGCAAGAGAGAGGATAAGGAGAGGGAGGAGCTCTGCTCCTCCCATTTCTTCCCGAAGCGTGGCGCAGCGATTTGGAGAGGCGGCAGCGCGGCGTCGAGCGTGGCGTGGCGGGAGTAGGCAGGCCCGGAAGCCCGGGTCGTCCGGCTGCCCGTTCCCCCCTGCGGACCGCCTCCCTCCATGCGTTCCTCTCCGTGCAGCTTGCTCCACCCGAGCGATGCGCTCTCCGCCCGACTTGGTCCCGATCCGGTGCATGCGGGCTCGGTGAGCACAGATATGGGCTGTGCGGGTTGGCGGGGGAGGAGGCGGCGTTGGGCGGAGGACCGGTCTCGGCCGTTGGCAACGCCCACATCGAATGCTCCTCTCTTGGCTATAAATAGAACCGGATGCTTTCGGTGAGGGGCATCCGAAGGGAAGTGTGCTCCTCCTCTCCTCTCTTGTGTTCCTCTTTGCTTGTGGTGTGTGGCTTCGACGTGGTGGCTAGACTCCGCAACGCCGACCCCGACCTCAGTCCCCTGGTGTTCTTCGGCGAGGTGCTTGGCCGGCTCCTCCCCTGTGCTTGTGCGGCATACTCCCGACCTCGACTTCGTTGGTTTGATCGACTACTACCGACGAAGGGGCTTTGTATCTCCGTTGCTTATTGACCTCACTCACGGTGGTGTTGAGGGGCAATAGGTTTTCTGGGACAGTGCTCACGAGCACGCCTAGCCCTGTGACCTTCTGGTGATTTCGAATATCACCTGTGAGTGAGTTTTCGGTTCATATCTTGCAGTTTTCAGTTTGTGATATATCTGAGAAATTGCAAAGAAACAGTGGGCTTAATGTTGCTCAATGATGAATTAATCATATGCTGATATTGGTTTATTCAATCTGTGGGCTCTAGTTTACATAATTTCTGTCATTACTGTTAATTCTGCAAGTTGATGTTCTTTCAAATATTTACTATCTCATAGCATTTGGTTTATGCAGTTATAGAGCATATCAATCTTTTACATATTGCACTGTTGGGTATTTGACTTACAAGAAAACTAGTGTGTATGTGAAAGAGGTAGATATATATTTGGACAATTCCTTGAACTGTGTAGGTGGTGACCAAATTGCACATGTGTTGATATATATATGTTTGAACTGTTAGATTGCAGAATATAAACTTGAGAGCTCATAGATTGAATTATTTTGACATAACCAATACGTGAAGAGTATATGAATTGGTAGCGGGACGGCAAAGATTAATCTTTTGTAACCCTACAATCTGAGAGCACAAAGAATCAATTAAAATTTGAGCTTGTTGCTAGTATTAATTGATACTCACTTTACACATTGTCATACATGTTCATGAGTAGAAGTTTAATGTCTTCTTTATTGAATATGTGTTATGCTTTGAATGATATATTCAATTCATATGGTTTCATACTTGTTATGTCATTTATTTATGAATTGATGTCATTCTTGTGTGCTTATAATTATATTGAAATTATATTTATACTATTGCTTATACCGCAAATATTACAACAATCCAGAAAACCTATTATCAAAGTAATGGCTTCCTCCGATGTCGTTAAGCCGGAAGTTTTCAACGGTGCGAACTTCAAGCGGTGGCAGGCTAAGACAAAATTATGGCTGACCGACCTCAAACTCTTTTGGGTCATTTCAAATCCTCCGGCGTTTCCGTTGGAGATCCCTGAAATGATGAAGTGGGAGGATGCAAATAACTCGGTCCTAGTCCGTCTATTAGCCATCCTGTCCAACCGGCTGTTCGACGTATATGTCAACTTCACAAACGCCAAGCTTCTGTGGGACGAACTTGAAGAGAAATACTCCGAAGGAGACAACGGAAATGAGTCGTTCGTGACTGCGAACTACTTGAACTATAAAATGGTCGAAGGACGGTCGGTGATGGAGCGGCTCCATGAGCTTCAACTCCATGTACGTGACTTAAGTCGATCTGACGTGCTCTCACCGAAAAGTTTCAAGTAAACGTCATTCGGCCAAGTTACGCCGTCATGGCGTGACTTCGTATTTGCTTGACGACATATGAAGGAGCGCTTGACACTCAATGAGTGTCGGTAGCTATAAATGTCGAAGAACGAGCTAGAGCCGTGGCGGTGTAAGAAAGGCTCAAGTCAAGCCCTTCAAGTTCAAGTCAAGAATCTTTGGAAGCTTTGGGAAACCGAAATTCAAGAGTCACCCCAAGTCAAGCTCCAACCAAAGAAAATGAAGAAGAAAAAGGAGGACATTATGCGCTTTGTATGCGGGAGGCTGGACATAAGGCCAACCATTGCCGCATCGCAAAGCAGAGGTCCTACTCCGTCGACACAAGAGCCGTAAAGTGAAGTAAATGTCACACTGGCCTGCTCCAGTTCGGAAGAGTACGTACCTCAGGCCTTTATGGCAAGTCCATCAATTGACTGGTGGATTGATACAGGTGCTACTAGACATATATGTGCTGATCGATCGTGTTTCTCTTCATTTCAGGGTGAAGGTGGTGGATCCGTCCTAATGGGTAACGGAGCCGCTGCAACAGTACGTGGGATCGGACAAGTCTGCCTGAAGCTTACCTCGGGCAACACTCATCCTCAAGGATGTACTGTATGTGCCTGCAATGACTCACAACCTTCTGAGTGGGTCGATGCTGTGTAGGCAGGGAATAAAGCTTGTATTTGAATCCAATAAGGTCGTGTTGACCAAGTTTGGTAATTTTGTGGGCAAAGGCTATGATAGCGGAGGCATGTTCCGCTTATCGATTCTTGATTCAAATAATGTAACAGTTTACAATGTTTCCCATTGCAATAAAGTTCATGATGTTTGGCATTCATGTTTGTGTCATGTTAATTTTGAAGCCATAATGCGGTTAAGCAAAATGAATCTAATTTCAAGTTATAATTATGAGAAGGGTTCAAAATGTGAAGTGTGTGTGCAAGCAAAGCAACCCCGGAAACATTTTCATAGCGTTGAAGGGCAGAGCACTTCTCCACTTGAACTAGTCCATTCTGATCTTTGTGAAATGAATGGAATATTAACTAAGGGTGGCAAGCGCTATTTTTTTAACTCTCATAGATGATGCGACTAAGTATTGTTACATTTACCTACTTAAGTCGAAAGATGAAGCACTTGAATATTTTAAAGTCTATAAAGCCGAAGTTGAAAATCAACTAGAAAAGAAAATCAAACGGTTACAGTCGGATCGAGGTGGTGAATACGTCTTGAATGAATTCTCTCAGTTCTGTGAAGAAAGTGGAATAATCCATGAGACTACTCCACCTTACTCACCCCAATCAAATGGAATAGCCGAAAGGAAGAACCGAACTCTTTGTGACTTGGTTAACGCCATGCTTCAGAGTTTAGGTATGCCGGACTATTGGTGGGGTGAGGCAGTTCTCACAGCTAACTATATCCTGAATAGAGTTCCGCCTCGAAATCAGGAGGAGACACCCTATGAAGGATGGAAGGGGAGAAAACCTAACTTGTCATATCTTTGGACATGGGGATGCCTCGCGAAGGTACATGTGCCATTACCGAAGAAAAGGAAGCTTGGTCCGAAAACCGTTGATTGTGTTTTTCTAGGGTATGCTCTTAATAGCACGGCTTATAGATTTTTAGTAGTCAAATCCGAGGTGAGTGACATTACTACAAACATAGTGATGGAGTCTCGTGATGCGACTTTCTTTGAACATGTGTTTCCTATGAGACCAGCTGAAGTCATAGACCATACTGTGCCAGTTGACTGCTCTATTCTTCCTAGTGTGGATAACACCGCTCCAGAATTGGAGTTGAGGAGGAGTAAGAGGCAGAGGACTGAAAAGTCACTGGGCGATGATTATGTCACCTATGTCGTGGACGATGAACCACGAACCCTTTCAGAGGCATACGCATCCCCGGATGTGGATTCTTTGGAAGGAGGCGATCCGTGCGAGATGGATTCCATCGTAGCTAACGAACTGGAGATTACAGATCTTCCACTGGATGCAAGCGATGGGCTACAAATGGATCTTTAAGAGAAAGCGCGGACAGATGGTACTATTGAAAAGTACAAGGCCCGCTTAGTGGCTAAGGGTTACACGCAAAGGAAGGAGAAGACTATTTTGATACATACTCTCCGTGGCTCGTTTACCCACAATTCGGTGCTTATAGCACTAGCTGCAATATAAACTCCAAGTACATCAAATGGATGTAAAACCCGCTTTCCTAAACGGAGAGTTGGATGAGGAGATTTATATGCAACATCCCGATGGTTTTGTGGTTGAAGGGCAAGAAAAGAAAGTATGTCGATTGATTAAATCTTTGTATGGCCTAAAGCAAGCTCCCAAGCAATGGCACGAGAAATTTGATAGTACCCTGACATCGGTCGGCTTTTGTGTTAACGAAGCCGATAAATGTGTCTACTATCGGTTTCATGGGGGTGAAGGTGTCATTCTATGTCTATACGTAGATGACATATTGCTTTTTGGGACAAATATGGATGTGATCAATAAAACAAAGTCTTTTCTTTCTCAGAAATTTGATATGAAAGATTTGGGTGAAGCTGATGTTATCTTAAACATCAAGCTTATAAAGGGTGAGAATGGGATAACTCTGTCGCAATCCCATTACGTGGACAAAGTCCTATCCAGATTTGGATTCATGGATGTAAGCAAAACGACACCCTATGATCCAAATGCTAAGCTCCACAAAAACACGGGACATGGAAAAGATCAATTAAGGTATTCACAAATTATTGGATCCTTGATGTATCTAACTAGTGCAACGAGGCGGATATCTCTTATCTTTGTGAGCAGATTGAGTCGTTATCGTCCAATCCGGGAGATGATCATTGGATAGCACTAGAGAGTACTTAAATACCTAAAAGGAACCTCTAATTTGGGTATACACTATTACGGTCATCCTGCGGTCTTGGAAGGATTCGGTGATTCTAAGCTGGATCGACTCGAGATGACATGAAGGCTACAGTGGCTACGTGTTCACTCTAGCGGTGGGGCCGTTTCGTGGAAGTCTTCTAAGCAGACTATCCTTACGGTCCACCATGGAGGTGAGCTAGTAGCTCTTGACTCGTGGTTGTAGAGCGAATGGATTAGAGAACTCCTTTCGACCTCCGATTCTGAAAAGCCAATTCCATTGTATTGACCTCTCTGCGATAACCAAACCGTTACGGTTAAGGCGAAGAGTAGGAAGGACAATATGAAGTCCTCAAAACATATAAGCGGCGATCAAGTCGGTCGGGCATGCCGAGAGAGGCGGGTGTTATTTCAGAGAATACATCCATGCGAAAGGAACTTGACAGATCCTTTCACTAAAGGATTGGCGCGGAAGGTCATCCTTGCAGCGTCTCAGGGAATGGGGCTCATACCCGTGTAAAGGCTCACATTGGTGGTAACCTATCTTAAGAGATCAGAGATCTCGTGAACTAGGCTCTAAGACAACAAACTGTGTGGGATTAGAGAGCACAACTAAAGGGTCCCATTAGCTGCAGTGCTCTATCTGTATGGAAGGTTGAGCTTTAGCTCTTAATGAATTCGATGTCCATATGACTTCGGGAATCGTCCTACAGGATTCCCTGGAGAATTCACCTACGTGAGTACGATCGTGAGGTCGCGATCAAGGAAAGTCAAGGGTATACTTTCTTAATGTACTCATGAGCTAGATATGGGGACATGACCGTAACGTCCCAACCCGAGAGGGAAAAGGGCAAGCCGCCCTATACAGAGTGTGACTTGGGCAAAAACTCACACACCAAGGTATTGGATCAAGGCATAGTCCTCCTCTGTCTGTGCAGAGTCGTAGTCATTGTTACTAGACTTTGGGTTCAAACCCGTAAGGTACCCATCGTCGAACAGCTGTATATTAAACAAGACATTGAGCATCAATTATCAATTGAGAAATTGGTGGGGACTGTTGTATATGGCAGGGGCAAAAAGGGAATTTCCCTATTGCTAAAAGGAGAGCCCACTTGTAAGTGGGCAAGAGAGAGGATAAGGAGAGGGAGGAGCTCTACTCCTCCCATTTCTTCCCGAGCAGCGTGGCGCGGCGATTTGGAAGAGGCGGCGGCGCGGGCGTCCCATGCGTGGCGTGGCGGGAGTAAGCGAGCCGGAAGCCCGGGTCGTCCGGCTGCCCGTTCCCCCTGCGGACCGCCTCCCTCCATGCGTTCCTCTCCGTGCAGCTTGCTCCACCCGAGCGATGCGCTCTCCGCCCGACTTGGTCCCGATCCGGTGCATACGGGCTCGGTGAGCGCAGATATGGGCTGTGCGGGTTCGGCGGGGAGGGAGGAGCGACGTTGGGCTGGAGGACCCGGTCTCGGCCGTTGGCAACGCCCACGTCGAATGCTCCTCTCTTGGCTATAAATAGAACCGAGATGCTTTCGGTGAGGGGCATCCGAAGGGAAGTGTGCTCCTCCTCTCCTCTCTTGTGTTCCTCTTTGCACCGTGGTGTGTGGCTTGGCGTGGTGGCTAGACTCATAGCGCCGACCCGACCTCGTCCCTGGTGTTCTTGGCGAGGTGCTTGGCGGCTCCTCCCGTGCTTGTGCGGCATACTCCCTAACCTCGACTTCGTTGGTTTGATCGACTACTACCGACGAAGGGGCTTTGTATCTCCGTTGCTTATTGACCTCACTCACGGTGGTGTTGAGGGGCAATAGGTTTTCTGGGACAGTGCTCACGAGCACGCCTAGCCTATGACCTTCGGTGATTTGAATATCACATGTGAGTGAGTTTTCGGTTCATATCTTGCAGTTTTCAGTTTGTGATATATCTGAGAAATTGCAAAGAAACAGTGGGCTTAATGTTGCTCAATGATGAATTAATCATATGCTGATATTGGTTTATTCAATATGTGGGCTCTAGTTTACATAATTTCTGTCATTACTGTTAATTCAGCAAGTTGATGTTCTTTCAAATATTTACTGTCTCATAGCATTTGGTTTATGCAGTTATAGAGCATATCAATCTTTTACATATTGCCTTTGTTGGGTATTTGACTTACAAGAAAACTAGTGTGTATGTGAAAGAGGTAGATATATATTTGGACAATTCCTTGAACTGTGTAGGTGGTGACCAAATTGCACATGTGTTGATATATATATGTTTGAACTGTTAGATTGCAGAATATAAACTTGAGAGCTCATAGATTGAATTATTTTGACATAACCAATACGTGAAGAGTATATGAATTGGTAGCGGGACGGCAAAGATTAATCTTTTGTAACCCTACAATCTGAGAGCACAAAGAATCAATTAAAATTTGAGCTTGTTGCTAGTATTAATTGATACTCACTTTACACATTGTCATACATGTTCATGAGTAGAAGTTTAATGTCTTCTTTATTGAATATGTGTTATGCTTTGAATGATATATTCAATTCATATGGTTTCATACTTGTTATGTCATTTATTTATGAATTGATGTCATTCTTGTGTGCTTATAATTATATTGAAATTATATTTATACTATTGCTTATACCGCAAATATTACAACATCTCTAAGTGGACCATACTTATTAATGCATGATAGCGAGTGACAGCTATTGATGAAGGTAATGAACACCAAATCAGTTATATAAGATTGAATTTAAGTCTGCCAATTCTGCTTGTTATAGTTCTAGGGTGGACAATTCAGTATGGTTGTGGCATGATCGACTTGGTCATGTGAATTTTTGGTAATTGAAGCTGATGACAGAGAAAAGGATGGTTCATAGATTGCCTTTCATCAATCATCCATCTCAAATATGTGAAGGCTGCATTATTGCCAAACAGGCAAGACTTTCGTTTCCTCAACAAGCACAATATAGAACCACACAACATCTGGAACTGCTTCACATTGATCTATGTAGTCCAATTATCCACGAGTCAAATAGAGGTAACAATTACTTTCTGCTTATTGTTGATGATTATTCTAGAGTTATGTGGGTTTACATGCTTAAAAGGAAATCAGAAACCAAAAACTTATTTCAGAAGTTTGTGACACTAGTTGAAAAAGAGACTAATCACAAAGTAAAGTCAGTAAGATCCGATCGTGAAGGAGAGTTCTTGTTACAAAAATTTGAATCAATCTGTGAAGAGAAATGAATTGAAAGGTATTTCACAACCTCCTATAGTCTACAACAGAATAGAGTAGTAGAACGAAGAAATCAAACAGTTATGAATATGGTTAGAAGTTTACTCAAAAGCATAATGCTATCTAGAAAATTTTGGGCTGAGGCTATTAGACACACTGTGTATATTTTCAATCGAGTACCCACAAAAGCTCTGAGAGAGAAGACTCCGTATGAAACATTAAGTGGAAGAAAACCAAGTCTAGAACACTTGAGAGTGTTTGGTTGCTTGGTATATACAAAGGTGCTCACTCATCTAAAAAAGTTAGATGACAGATCAAAGGGACTGATATATTTAGGAGTTGAATTAGAAACTAAAGCTAGCTGGTTATATAGTCCACATGAAGATAAAATTATGGTAAGTCGAGATATGATCTATTGTGAAGATAAAACATGAGAGTGGGAGGCAAAATCATTAGAAGAAATCAATCTGCAGAAATAGCTTACTTTTTCAGTTGAAGGAGAAAACAATAGTGAATAGATCAATCACTTCTACAAGAACCAGTTACACCCATGATAAGTACATCTACTAGTCCATAAGAAGCTGCAGAGGATACTTCATCCTCTCCTCAAGCTGAACAAGAGGAGATAGAAACTCCTCCGAGTACAACACCTGTATATCGAAGTCTAGCTGAGATTTGTGCTCAGACTGAGCCAATAGAGTTGGACGAAGAACTCCAGCTGACAACCTCAGATGAACCTATAAGTTCAGCTGACAATTTCGGCCGCATGTCAAGATATTTGGTTGATGAGATTACTTCATGAATTGACTAAACAGACCATCAAACCTTTCATATTATTTGTGGACAACAAGTCAATAATAGCACTTATGAAGAATCCAGTGTTTCATGGGAGAAGCAAACACATTGATACTAAATATTATTTTATTCGAGAATATGTTGAAGAAGGACTGGTGACTGTTGCACATATCTCAACAAAAGAACAGAGGGCTAATGCACTCACAAAGGCGTTAGGACAAGTCAATTTTTATCGTATGATTAACTTATTCAGCGTCAAGAAAGTTGGTTAAGTCGGCAAGGATTAGGGGGTGTTTGTTGAAAATAATCCTGTCAAATCCGTTTCAGAGTCTATACCGAGTTGAGTCCAAGTCAGTTTAGAATTAGAAATTTATGTTTTAGATTCGATGTCTGCATCTGAGTCTAATTTGTAAAGTTGTGTATAAATAGTGGAGAAAACCAAAGGAAATATGTGGCGATTTAAGCACCATCAAAAGAATTATATCTATTCTATCACTTAATTGTTCTCGTGTTATCGTCGCCGTGTTCGTAAAACAGAGTACCAAAGGAGTCTTGAGTACTCGGGAGACTGTGAATACTATTCATGAGTACTGTAGCACCAGACAGTTATTATAGCACTCGTAAAGTTACTGTAGCACTCATAAAGATATTGTAGCACTTGTGGCTACTGCAGCAAACAAAGGTTACGACTACTACTCGAAGTCAAAGTTAAGACGTGATCAAAATCGAAACATTCATCCAGTAGTCATAACCATCACAATCATTGTTGTTTCCCTCTTCTATCTCGTTCAGCCATATCGCCCCTATTAGTTCAGTGCTGCAGAAGCCATCGGCCTTACAAGTTTTGGGTGAGATATCTGGACATGCCATTGCAAAGTAGAATTCCACCGACATCATTAACTGGTATCGCTGATACAGAAGTATTGTCTCACTTTTTGGGGTGAGATATCATATATGGACATGCCGCTGCAAAGTTCAGAATTCCAACGACATCATTAATTGGCATCACTGATAAAGAAGTATATGTGCTAATTTGTGTTTAGTACATCAACACAAAACAGCAACTTCCATTGCAGCAATGGAAACATTTTTAACACGACAAAAAGAAATTGCAGGAGCTTCTTTTCGGGAATAAAATGTACACATGAAACTACAAAAGGACACATGTTATAGTCTTTCACGACAGTCGTTTGTTGCACAGAAGATGCTACTGCCTGCAGCACATACGGGGCAACATGAAAAACTCCACCAACATAAATCTTGACCACTTTGGCACAAATATGCTATGGGCTACACCAAATTTGGTGTAATAATGTTATGACTCCTCTGATAAATCTTGATCTCTCTGAATTTCTTGGATTGGAAACATTTAGTATGGTGCATAGTGCATATATCGCCTAACACCATCATGAATCTCATTCATTTTCCCTGTGCTCAGGCTATATGAGAGGAGTTTACCTGCTAGGAAGTCACGAAGGAATATATGCCCTCTCTCCAAGTCGGAAGTCTCAATGTCGTAATCACAATACCAGAATCCATCACAATCACGTCGAAGAAAGACGTCCCTTCCAAATGCATCGCTCATGCTAAGACGGTATTTCACATTCCAACTGCTGTGCTCTAGACACCAAATTAGAATTGTACAACCATCCCTTTCTGGCTGCGCATAGTGTAAAACACCTGATGACTGGCCAAGGCACCCATATAAACAATCATCCAAGGGGGAGCTGGGCTTGTACCCTGGTAGCTCAATGGTCCAATGAAACGGCCACTCTCTAAGGTGAAATGCATCAATCACCAAAACTCGATCGTCTGATGTCTGCACAAACAACTTTCCATCAAGAAGGAAGTGTGGCCTACAAGTGACGTTAGCCTCATTCTTAGGTTCCCACCTATCATCCACAAACCATGTGAAATCTACAGACGAAAAGATCCCAACTGCAGTGACACCTACTATTCCTTCGCCTGGGAATACTTCTCCTGGAAGTTAAAGACAGAGAAGTGTGGGGACCATGATGGATTGAAGGCTAACATAGCTGCATAATAAAAGCCGTTTGGTTCTAGATGAGTTTCAGGTAACGCTATCCACTGTCGTGTTGCTGGGTTGCACACAATGAACTGGGAAATGTCTGAAGCGGACGAGCTGCTTACGTATTTACACAGGACTAAACCATTGCAGCAATCCACAAGTTCTAACTGTTCATAGTGTGGCAAGAAACTCAAAGTTGCATCAATTGATCCGTCATCTGGGCATGCACTGGCCAGTTTGATGGCATAGCTGCTATGCTCTTGGTAGAGAAGACCACCAGTGATAGTTTTGGGCAGCTTTTGGCAGTAAAATGGATCAGCGGAGAAGGAAAGCCAAGCCTTGCAGACACATTTGAATCGGCAAAAGGACCTGTATGGGAGCCGAGAGAGTACCTCCACCACCAGATCATCAGTTAGCTTACTAGCAGCTATCGCATTCTTGGGGTTGGACTTGTTGGGGTCCATCTATCTTTTGAAGCTGACACCCAAGTAAAAGTTGACTTATCTGATAAAAAAAGAGGTGCGAGTGATTTAAAGAAAACACTCTTGTTCTTTCTTTTTTAATTCAACATTACATATTTTCATAAACAAAGTACTTGAAACATAATTCAAGAACATGAGATATCCATTACACTGACCTAAGGTATTCATAAGAAGCAGAAAACAAAATATTTAACAACAAATCTACACTTGCATAAATAAAAGACGTTCCACAAAAAGGAAAAATGCCTTTTCATAAAATATGGTTGTGAATATCCCAAGCTAAAATTTTGTTTGAATTCACATAAGATGGGTTTTAGGCGAGATGACCTCAACGTATCATGCGCCAATAGAAACAAAATGATCAATTTACGGAATAACACAACCATGTCAACTCTACGAACTACTCCCTCTGTTCAAGAATATATGACGCTTTAGACATCAACACAGTCTCCAATATGCAACTTTAACCACTACTTTTATATGAATAAATTCATTAAAAATACAAAATTATTACATTATGAAAATATTTTTCATAAGCAATATAATGATAACCAATCTAAATAGTTTTTATATATAAGTAGTCAAAGTTACAAAAGTTTGACTGCACGCTTTCTAAAACATCATACATTTCTGAACGGAGGGAGTAAGACTTATTTGTAACTAACTAGGGTGTAAAGATGACCAACTCCATGAAATAGCTACATTTTCTTACCTCTCTTGAACTCGAGTTATATCATCAGCTAAGAAGTAAATATCCAATATTGGACTTCTGGTAAGAGGCATGATTATATTTAGCACCTTATCTATCACTGTATAGTTGCATAATTATCGTAATCTTGTTGGTGGCTTCTATTTTCTTCTCTTATGGTTTTTGTTTGTTGTTGTTGTGAGCGTGCATGGATACACGTTGACTTGTTGATGCTGAATTTCTGTGGCACACAATTTAACCATTGTTTGCTTCTGAACAAAAGAAAAAGAAAAGACTGCTAGTAAGAAATATGCATACAGGCGAATCACCCTCCTTCCCCTCCCTCTCCAAGACTACTACGTTTTCCTCTCCTTTTATAATGCAAAACAGCTAAAACTGAAGTATTACATGCTGGTAGTAACTGATGAGTAATGCTGCTAGAAACTGATGAGTAATGCTGCTAGAAACTGCTAAGTAATGCTGCTAGAAACTGATGGGTACATGCAGACTTTGATGAGTAACCAGGAGCTTTAAAACAAACAATAATTATCCAACATCTAGCTCCTCTAAATACCAGTTTCCTGTAATCCTCCCAGCACTCATTGACTGGTGGTTACTCTCCCAGTTCCTCAGCTAATTTTGCATCTATGTTGTCAATCCCAAACTTCTTACCCGACGGCCGTTACATCCTCACTGCGCATTGCTTAAATAAAACCGTGCACAACTTGGTTCAACAACCCTGCCAGAACGTGCAATAATCCATTAGTCTGAACATACCCAAGCGCTCAGTTTTGGCAACAAGGTGAACATACCCAAACAGTGCCCAATCCGGTACCTCCGAATACCAAGATTTGCTCTGGAAGAAAAATCGAGGTTCGCTAATCGGCTAATCGCGGAGCTAACGCATAGATTTTCTCCAACGGGAACACGACGATGCGTATTCCAAGAACTAATCAGGATTCGCCATCCATTTGAGAGAGTAAGCGAGCACGAGCAAGTGGAATAGTAGATCGGGAAAGGGTTTGGTTTTGGTGGGCAAGAACAAGAATATTGTACCTTTGGGGTCGGCGTGGAGAAGGTTGCGGCGAGGCACCCGTTGACGGCACACCGGCAGCTGCGGGCGGTGGATGGTCAGCAGTGGGAGGCGGCGAGAAAGGAGAAACCCTTCGCTGCGGTGCCGCTCCTCTCGCACCCGAGGAGGCAATTATATGTGTGCGCTCAATCAATCCTCGGAATGGCCCGGATCGACGTGGGCGATATTCCAAGGGCTTCAGTTATCCTTGGTATTAGCCTCGAGCGTCGGATGTTGATCCAACGGCCCACAAGACTGTGCGGCTGGTTCCTTTCCGAACTCAGAGGGCATATTCATATTAGGTTTGTTTTTCTATCTTCTGCTTGGAATAATTAGAAGCTCCTATAAACATTTTATTTTTTAAAGTAGTTTATCTACTTCTCTCATTTCAATTTCATTTTGAAGATAAGACAGAAATCATAGGTACATCACACATCTCACTTCTCTCGCTCCTATCTCACATACACATTTCTCTCTCACTTTTTGTATCATTCACAGTCTTCTTCTAAAAGCCACTTCTTACAACCACCACTATTTATTTTTAGCCAAAAGCTATTAGCTACAGGGGTCGTTAATATTAGCTTTTAGCTTTGGCTTTTAAATAATAACATCTTGTAAATAGTATTGTAGAGATAGATACTCGTGTGCGATTTTAGCCGATATAAATTAAATCACTATAGTGTGTACTATAATCGACTAGTAGATCCTGTATTGAAAAACACTTGTTTAAAAAATAGGTACTACAGAAAAGCCATTTACGAAGAGGGTCTGTACGGTCAATATGAACGTGCCATGAGTTAGAGTCACTTGTGTAGAGGAGAGAATTGGATCTCACTCTCGATCAAGAAGGATTCAGATCCCTATTTATCTGATGAAACTGAGCAGGGTTGTACCTAACATTTTGAGAGGCCCTAAGCTAAAATTTAGGGGGTGTTCAGAATAGCATTGGCTTATAGGTTTTTTTTATTGTAACTGGTTTATTTTTATACTGTAGCTAAGTTGGTTTATTTGGCGTAATTAAATTTAAAAATTTAAAATAGAAAAATATGTTAGTCTATCATAGACAATGCAAAGGAATACAGGAAAAATGTAAAAAAATCAAAAAAATATATAAAAAACAGAAAAAAAAATGAAATTAATAAATAGTGAAAAAAGTAGAAGGCAAAAGCTAAATTGAACAATGCCTTAGAATTAGGTTATAAACTTAATAGAAATTAATTAACAAAATAATAATTTGATATTACAACTGTAGTACAATTTTTTCTTACAGTACAAAAGATTATGTGATATGTTACACTAAAAAAATTCTATATATAATCTTTTCTACTTAAAAAAAATTAATATTAAGTATATTCATTCTTTCGTTCCCCTCTTCCTCCTCTCTCTCTCTCTCTCTCCTCTCACGATTGCAAAACCGACCTGTGTACCACAGCCCCATCCTCCTCTCCCTCCACCCACTCCGTCGTCGAGTCCCACCCCAACGCATAGGCAACCTCCCTCTCCCTCGCCTTGTTCGCTGCTCGCCCAATCCCTAACCGTACAACCTGCCACCGCCGTCGCCCGCCTCACACGACCGCCTCCATCCCCCACCCCATCTCCCTCGCTGTCTCCTCCTCGATCGCCTCCATCGACATCCTCTGCGATTCCCTCCCCGATGGAATCCCAACTCCCAGAGCCTCGCTGCCCTCCTCCTTTCCCACCCCCTCTTCCCCGCCCCCGATGCCGGCGTGGGCTGACGCGGCGCTCCTCCTCGGCCCTCCATGCTGCTCCTCCTAGGTCCGCTCGCCTCCTCCTCCACCACCATCCGTCGCCGCGTCAGCCTATGCCACGGCCACCTCCCAGCCCGCCTTCTCCGTACAGCAACGCAAGCCTCACCGGCCATACCGCAGATCTCGCCCCACCCCATTCCAATGCCTAAGCGTGTCCCTAGCCTCCTCCTCCTCCCCCCTCGCCGTCCTCTCCATCTTCGCCCCTCTCGTCGCCTACGCCACCAGGGACCAAGTCAGCATTTCTCACTTCCCGACCAGGCGTCATCTCTTCCGTATTCATGCTGTCCCGCGAGATCTCTTTTAACTTTTGCGTGGTTCCTTTCTTTTCTTCAGGATGAAGATGGCGCCGCCGGCAATGCAACGCCCGCCTGGACCGCCACACCAAGGTGACATAGCATGCTACACGTCTCTCTCTCTCCCCCTCTCTTTGCGTGGATTGTATTTCGGGAGCTGGATTGGTCTCTGATGATCATGCCTGTCCCATCTATTCTGCTTCTCAAATGTTCCTCCGCACGGCATGGCCGCGCGGTGGTGGAAGCGCCGCGGGGATGGAGGAGGCAGGACTGGGGCTCTTTGATGCCTTCTTTGCCAACTTGTCCACGATAATCGCCAACGAGGTGAGTTGGGATGCAACTCCAGTGTTCGTGAATCTGCTTTCTTGTCTGCGTATAGATGTAGTATTTGTGTGCTTATTGGGTGTTGCGTGTTTCTATCTTGTTGGGTGAAGAGATGTTCATCATTGCGGCTCTGATGGCGATGCGGCATCCCAAGTCAACGGTGCTCTCGGGGGCGCTCTCGGCGCTGGTTGTTGTGACAGTACGTGAAACTGCAGCTTTTGCAGTAGCTGATTGTTGGGGGAAAATGGGATTGCAGTTTAGCCTAACTAATCCTTCTGTGGCTATGCTCTTCTAAGTATTATCAACCGGGCTTGGCAGAATTGTCCCGAATCTGATATCAAGGGAGCACACTAACAGCGCAGCAACTGGTAGGAGTTATCTGATTATTAGCTTGTTGTGCATGGATAAAGCTGGTCTCGCGTTAGATGTCTGATTTGAATTGTGCATGGAGGCCCTTCATGTTGGAGAATAATAATGACAAGAACTGTAGCAGTATCACCCCAACTGTTCAAAACATGCTGACAAACGTATTAAAAGCAAAATTGATGAACATTGAACCTTGCAAGTGCCTGAACTAGTGCACTAGATGTTCATCGTTGTCATTCTTCTCAGGGCTACAAGCCTACAACATTATATGAAACCAAATGAGTTACTTTAATGTCCGATCAACTCAAAGTTCAGATGTTAGATACTTACAGCTGCATTGCTAAAATCCTTTGACACTAGAGTTCTTGCTCGATAGGGTGGTATTCTTGGTGCTGGGGTTGGTGCTGATGGTGGGGTGCACACGCTTAGCGAGTCTGTAATGTTCCACTATGGTTAAGAATTCAAGTTAAGAAGCAAGGGTTTGCTCGATCTATCCGGTAAGGGACCTGATTTCCTTTGGTATTGATGTGGTTATATATAAATTCACATTTGACAGGAGTAATGGTCTGGTTTAAAGTGAACTGGTATTAATCGTAGCAGTATCATCATGTGGATCAAGGTTTAATTTCAACATACTGTTATTAGTTCAACAGTCTGCATGTTGACTGAACTATGTTCTTCCTGCTTTTTTTTAATTTTGATATGCTATTTTTGAAATTGAGATATACTGTTGCTAAGGTCAAATGGTTTTCTTTTGTTTTTTATTTATAGACTCTCAAATGGCTTTCATTGAGAAATACTAAATCTTCAACTATATTGCTTTGTAAACTGTATGCTATGGTTCAAATACTAGCACATTCTTTTGGAGACCCTTTGATGCTCAGCGACAGTAGAGTAGTAGATGACACTAAGCATATGATTCCCTCACAAAAACCCAAAATTAAAATTTTAATCCTATTTTACTCACTTGCATTCATCTGCATTTGCTTTCTTGGACTCTGCATTACTATTTAGCAGTGCTGTCTCAGTGGCTCAAAGGTGAGGTTCCTGCATTTCTGTTCTTTGGTTTCTTGGAAGGAGAAGTTGACTGTCAAGCTAGGTAACTTAATTGACTTGATTTTATTCTACAGCTGAAATCTTTGCAGCTTTCCTGCTTAACCAGTATACCTTGTAGTATTAGATGCTGAATTAACTTTTAGTTAGTACTGTGTGCTAGCCTTGTAATCATGTGGCACAGTGGCAGAAAACATGAGTTACCGCCATACCACCAGTTGTATGCTCTAAATCTAATCTTTATCTGTGAGCAATTTCCTCATGGTTCTGTTCAGTAGCGCTTTTTGACTGTAACCTGTCCTGAAAAATCATAGTGCATCAATTGTTGTCCAATCTTTACCTCCTGAGCTATATGATTTACTGATTAATAAAAGGTTATGTGTCTTGTGCTATTAGCTGTTTAGTCACCAATAACCTTGCCTGAAGACAATGAATTTTGGTCCTGTAACAGTTAATAATAAGATATAATTTTTCTCAGAGCTAGGGAGGCATTAACATCATAATTTCGTGTAAGTGTGAGTTTGTTGAAGAAGTCTATTTGTGGATGTTGGCTGTAAACCTGCATCTGTTAAGATGCACAAGAGGTAGATACCTGGATGGCTAGATGCAATGTTATCATGTTAAACCAGCAAACTAATGAACTCTGTGAATATATATACCTAATTTAGCGGTCTTGTACTCTTATTATCCCAAGGAAGAGAGTACTTGTATTATTGACCAAAACTGCTATCTTAGTCTCACTATAATTTATTGCTTTTGTTGCAGATAGATCTAGCAAACTTTGGTGGAGAACTTCTTAGGCAGGTAAAATTTGTCTTCAAGTTATATGCTTGAAAACAATCACGAGAACCTCATAATATACCAAATTTTGTCTCGATATGTTGGAATAGTATTATTCTTTTTATTCGTTGCAACGCACGGGTATGCAACTAGTCTTTTACTAGAGAAGCACCATTCTTCTTAGTATTCATTGAAACAGAGTCTTAAATTATCCTTGTAATTAGTCTTTTCCAAATTAAATCAGTTTCATGTGCTATTGTTAAGTCTTTCGTGGTTCATTATAGAACGCAAGTACAACTTCAAATTCAATCTATACAAGCTCTTTCGTGGTTCATTATAGAACGCAAGTACAACTCTAAGGGAAAGACAGGAAACAGAAGAGTACCAGATACCATAGTCTAGAGTAGCTTGAAGGTACTTGAACATGTGCTTCATCGTCTGACAATGAGATACGCGAGGAAAAGCCTGAAATCGAGCGTATAGGCACACGGCAAAGTGTTTGTCTGGCCTCAAAGCAGTGAGGTACATGAGAGAGCCGATCATACTACAAGTACTTCTGATCTATACGCTCGCCACCCTCATCAGGATCAAACGTCTCAGGAGGTCTCACGTGTACTTGTCTTGATGCAAGAAAGTACCTTATTAAGTATGCTTGATCTGGAAGTCGGAAAAGATACTCAACTCGCCTATTATGCTCATCTCAAGCTATATACTCATGACATAAGAAAATTGGAAAACAAGAGCATGAGATTAGCCACTAAGGATAATATTATCCACATAAATCTGGACGAGTAAAAAAAATATTTCCATGCCTACAAATGAACAAGATCTTATCTACCTTATCTATCTCAAACCTATGACTCAAGACAGGATTTAAGTCTCTCATACCAAACTCTAAGGGCTTACTTAAGTCGATATAAGATTTTGAAAAAGCTTGATGACATGGTTTGGATACTAGGGTTCTCGAAACCTGAAGCTGTCTAACATTGACCTTTTTCTCAATATACCTATTGAGAAAGGCGCTCTTGACATCCATCTGGTACAGCTTGAAACCTTTAGACGCTACGAATGCAAGCAAAATTCTAATGGCCTCTAACCTAGCTACAGGGGTGAATGTCTTCTCAAAATCTAAACTTTCAACTTGGATAAAGTTCTAAACTAATAGTCTAGCCTCGTTCCGAATGACTACCCTATCTTCACTCTACTTGTTCTTAAAAACCCACTTAGTTCCTATGACATTATGATAGCAAGGGACTTAGCAAGCGATCCGACCTTATTCATCTCAAAATTCTCTAACTCCTTATGTATAGCATTGACCTAAGACTCATCAGGCAGTGCATGAAAAATATTCTTGGGCTCAAATATAGCTACATAGGCAGAGTGTAGATAGAAGTGAGATAAGCTAAACTTCAAGTGCGTGACACACTCAAAGAGGTCACCTATGATCTGCTTAGAAGGACGAGAATATTGAATATATCGGGGGAGATCTTGAATGTGATGTAGAAGTGGCTTCTACCTTATGAGTTATGGAGGTACAAGCAGAGCCACAAGCCTTAGAAGAGCTAGAACATAAGGGCTGGTCTCCCTGAGGTACAGTGGTAGAAGCAGGTACCTCAAGATTAGATGGGATTAGATCAGGTAGAAAACCCTCGTCTCCATCATCCTCCTAATTGACAAAGATGATCTTGGACTGCATAATTGGATCTGAGATATCGGGCGTAGTAGCAGGACTATCCTCATCTCTAAGATCCTATTTGTCTCATAGTTCTTGACCCTATAAACTCGCGAAGAAGTTAAGTAACCTAGAAAGATGCCATTAGATGAGTGAGATTCGAACTTATCTAGATTTTCAGACTTCATAATAAATACTTACAACCAAAGATATGAAAATGTGAGACATTGGGCTTTTGCTCATACCTCAACTCATATGAAGTGCAATGCAAGTGTGCTATAAGAAAAACTCTGTTTAAAACATGGCACGCGGTAGCTATAGTTTCGACCCAAAAATTTTTAGGTGTACCATACTCATCTAGCATTATCCTAGGTATCTCGACCAAGGTACGGTTTTTCCTCTCTACAACGTTATTTTGTTGTGGAACGTGTGGAGAAGAGAACTAATGCTTTACACCTCACCCATCATAGAACATCTCAAAGTAGGAGTTCTTGAACTCCGTACCATTATCGTTGTGGATCACTCGTAAGGCACTAGGGAGCCCAACGAACAACCTACTGACCAAGTCCCAAAAATAACTGGAAGTCTCTTCCTTCGAGGCTAAGAAAAACACTTAAGAGTACCTCGAGAAGTTATCGACCACAACAAACAAATACCACTTCTCACTAGCTGACTGCACTCTAGCTGAACCAATGATGTCCATATGAAGAAGTTATACTGGTGTGTCGGTCATAGTCACAGTGACTGGAGGATGGAAAGCAGCAACCATATTACCATGCCGAAGGAGCACAAACTAAATCTTTGACTATTTTAAGTTTAGGCAAACCACGAATAAGGTCATAGCCGCTAACTCGGGTCAAATGATCAAAGCTAATGTGACCAAATCTTCTATGCCAAAAGGAGAGATCATGGAATTCTGGAGCAACTAAGCACCAGAGAGAATCACCAAAAGACTCAACAAAAATTGCATGAAAGATCCTCTCAAATCTAGAAATCGCGTAAACTAGACTTCCCGTAGAATAAAAAATTTTACAAGTATTTTTTTAAAGGCTTACATCAAAATCATCATCGGTAAGCTGAGAAATAGATAGTAGATTATATTACAGCTTACTCACTAAAGGCTACGTCCTTAAAAATGAAAGATCATTAATACATAGCACCTTTAGCGATGACTCTACCTGACGAAGCGTCTCTAAAGGTGACCATCTCATCACCTAGAGCTTGAACTAGGGAGAAGAGAACTAATGTGAATTTCTGGTCATATGGCGAGAACAATCGGAGTCTACAAGCCAAACATCTCCCTTTCCAGCCCAACGAACCTAGGACTAGATCCAATCTTGGTGGTGGTGGAGACGCATAGACAACGATGCAGACGACATCGTGGGCGACGGTGGCTACCCCAAAGATGATGGTGGCGACCCAAAGAGGTGCGAGCAGGCGATGACGTGACTGCCCCTAGGAGTGAAGATTGATCCTCCTAGGGGCAGCAACAGCGGAAGAAGAATGAAGGTTAGGGTTTGAACTTTTGTTCTGATACTATGTTAGAAGCGTGGAAAGATGAACATATAAATGTTAGATGTATTGATCTCAGCCCAAAGGGATATATATAGTACATATGACACACAAGGTTAAACCCTAGAAACTAGAAAATACCATAAATATCTTTATATTATTAACAAAGACAATGTCTGAAGTTCATAAGTACTAATGAGGCGATGGGGTCCTGATTTTCCGATAGGATGATAATTTCGATTTGGAGGAGAACGACTTTGACGATGCAGACTTCTAACCGGTCACGACCAGAACACTAAGCAATCGCTAAACTACACTCCGAGTCGTTATCAACCGTGCCAAGAACGCGGTTGACCTGACCACGAAAGTCTATTCCTGCATACAACCGAAGAACACGCAAGAATAAGATAACAAGCATCTCAAATTGCAATTAGGACTGAAATACTCAATATGTGGGATTCTGAATAAGGATCTTGACTGGGTGGTCTAGTCGATACATGCTAAAGATACAAGTTGTAACGAAGGTAAACAAAACATAAATGAAATCAAAGAAAACTAGAGAGGTGTGGCCTCCTTAAATAGGGGAGTGGAAGCCACACAAAACTAAGAAACAAGGGGGTGGTACTATTTATTACTATTCACGTGAACAATAGTACGACCATGAATAGTGGGGGTAGCACCTTCCTCTTGGGCACAAGCGTTATAAGGTTCGATTTGGCCCAAACAAGTGGTATAGCAATTTCTTTTGATGATTGCTTAGCGTATAGAAGGAATTTGCAGGTAAGGCTGGATCTGTTAGAAAGAGGACGAGAAAAACTTTCCATTAAGTACTCATAGACCTCAAACAGACTCCGTATGTGAAAGTTATGGTCGTTTGAAGTTGGACCTGTCAGGCTGAATCTGAATTGATTTAGAGGTCGAATTGGATTTCAAAACGTATCCCACTTGAACTCTTGCTTGAACTGGTCTAAAAGTGATGTGGTAACCATAAGGAAGAGTTGGGGGAGATGTCGACATAGTCTTGATATGTTGGTTGGCTTCTCTTTTGGTAAATCCTAACCACGAGTTCGTAGTGTTGATGCAATTCTCCTTGTATAGATACGTAAATATGCATTTTTATTATTAGGTAGCATCATATAGTTCATATGATATAAAGGCAGTCCTAAAAACAAGCTCACCTGATAATTTAAGTGATACGTAGAAACTCTTGTAATTAGAACAACAAGCATTGCTAATATGATTGTATCCACCGGGACCATATCCTTATCATCCTCCCCTTCTTGAAAATAAAGTCGTCCTCGACTTTTGATACGCTGAAAATAGGGTAACAAAGAAGCCAAGGTGAATGCATGGTATATGTATATGTCATCCGTTTTAACAATTCTTCGTTGTTGCACAATTAATGTTATAAAATAGCAGTGATTATAAAAACTCATTGTATTAGTTACCCGGGAGTTAATGATCAAATCAAAATTTCTCACACAGTAATTATTGCAACTTATTTTGCAAATGTAAATGATGCATTTGTGCAATTCAAATATTTGAGGTTGTAAACTTGCATAGGTAGCACATGTGGGCAAAACTACAACTTTTGGAATCAAACAAAGTTCATCTAAGTAATTAGATTTCAATCGAGCAATAGCACATTTATTTAGCAAGGGTGAAAAGATTTGTAAATTTTTTCTTCCATCAACTTCATTTTTCAGATTGATGGTTCAATAAGAGATGAACACATAAGATTTGAATTGTAACTAATTTTTATTTTTCTTTCAAAATGAACAAGATTCCGCACACAAGAATTGTTATTTAAAATAACAAACTTCAATTCATCCATGTGATAATAAGTTATGTATATTCGATATACATGAAATTGATTGTCTACACCATAATCTCCAATCAAATTGAACTTATATATGTATACATGAGTACTTGTTAATGATTCTAAACATGAAATTTCAGTAAGATTCTCAATCATACTAGATCTCTTTAGAATAATCGAACATGATATAGTATAAAGAATCTTCAAGAGATATTCTAGTAAGAACTTTCTTATGAGTAATCAATTTTATATTATGTAAATCAAGTAAAAAAATTTTAGAATATGAAATTTTCAATTGAACACAGGAATTCTTATAATTACTTACATTTTCATATTTAAATTCAGCACCATATTTATTATCTTTATCGATGTCCTCAGTTGATGTAGGTGTTGTAGGTATTAAATCTTTATGATGAAGTAAGAAGACAGTAAATACTTTATTCTTTTTTAATAATGTTTTATTAACTAACTCTTTTGGGCATGCGATAACTTTCCCCGACCCAGTCACGGAGCATGTTGTTGCTCACCGCCCATTATTGTCTTCTATGTCAACGTAACATCACCAAATTCTCAAATATTTATAAATTATTAACAATTACTAACTTTGAGCAGCCATTTGACACTTGTCCAATATCTTGAAAATTGAAAGTAATAATCAACGCTTGAATTTTTTTTTTGCAAATAACCAAAACGTAATGCTAATGTTGATTTTTTAAAAAATATTTAAATAAAATTCAAAATTCTCAAAGGCCAATACAACCTTTTCTAGTCGTCCAAAACTTTGGAAAACCAATTGAGAGCTTAAATTTTAAAAACTCCAAATGTGAGGTCAATTTTTTATTCAAAATATATTGTAGTTCAAAATTTCCATTTTCTGAATTTATTTGCATTTTCTAATTTCTGGAATTTTTTCGATTTAAAATTTCCCTGAAAATTTAAATTTTGCTTTCTCCTTTTTAAGGCGTATTCCTGCTACACAACTATCTCCCTCTGTTTCATTGCTCGCTGCCAACCCCTCTTGGGATACCCATCTGGTCAGATGATGGACACACTTAAAAATAAAGGTGTATGTTCGGACAAATAATGGGAATCGTACCCATGTGGGCGAAGGGATGATGCTACCTTTTTACAACTCTTTACGACCGGACGGGCCAGTTTCTACTGTTGGTCGACACACCTCCACTCCACACCTATAATCGAATTCGATCATTCAAACCGAGCTTGATTACCCAAGAGAAATGTTAGCACCTGATGTTTTTTCGTTTACTTTTAATGTTGCACGCATCATGTAGACAATAGTCAGTTGAGTCATGATGTACAATTACTTGGGCACATTAGGCTGCTTCATAGTTGGTTGCACTGCTGTGTTCATCTGTATGTGTCGCATCAATTAGTGCAACGCGAGTGAGCCACGAGTGATGCAATGATTTTGCTGTTAAGTCTGCAATAGTTTGCTCTTGAATTTACACTAATATTACTATTAAATTTGTACAATTTGCCTATATATAAATTTTTATTGATTTTCTACTAGATTTGTACTGCTTCGAAATCTACACTAACTTGCTCCCTAAATTTGCATCGATTTGTCAATAAACTTTCAATAACTTTCTGTCAAACTTGTATTACTCTGAAATTTACACTAAATTTGCTCCCTAAATTTTCATTGATTTGCACCTAGAATTACACCAATTTGCTATCAGAATTATTCTGATTTTGAAGGACTATGTGAGAAGATCCAGAATACTGTTGTGATGAACCATTGCAAGTTTAATGAAGTGGTTAAGTGGTTTTGCAAAGATTTCATTTGAGTTGGACTGTTTTCAGGAAGTCTCACAAAAATAGGGTTTTGGAGATTTGAGTCATGGATTGAGTTGGGGTGACCTGAGATGATGGAGCCAAACAAATTTGCTGAAATTATCAATAAAACTCACATAGTACTTATATCTCCCAATAGAAGTGAGTGCTGGCCCCCATACATTAGAGAACACAAGTTCAAGTGGTGAGACAGATATATTATTTGACAAAGGAAAAGGTAATTGATGGCTCTTTCCACATTGACAGGCATCACACACAAAAGTGAATTTATTGTTTTTAGAGCAAGGAAGCTTATTAAGTTGAATAACTTGCTGAACGACTGCAGAAGAGGGGTGACCAAGCCGGCAATGCCACTGCTCGTGCGAGGTCCTGATGCTGGAGAAGGCACTACTGGTTGTGGTAGCAACCTTGGATGGCAGAGGGTATAGGCCACCTTTACTGCGACCTCGAAGAAGCACCTTCCTCGTGGCCAAATCCTTAATGGAAAAGTGATTGGGATAAAATTCAAACATTACATCATTATCAAGGTAAATCGGTGAACTAATAGAAGGTTCTTTGAGGCTTTTGGAACATGAAGAATATTTTTCAATTGGAGGGTTTGGCAAGGAGTATGCAACTGTGAATGACTGATATGGGAAATATGCAAATGGCTACTTGTACTTGATCCTTGCCGCCATACTTCTCTCGAAAAGTCAGACGATCAATCTCGCTGGTGATGTGGTCAGTCGCACCTGTATTAGTGTACCAGTTCGTGTCGACTGTGTATCTTGGCGAGGCGTGCGCTGCAGCGGCAACCTTGGTCTCCTCAGCCTGGTATGTATGATCAAATTGATGGTAATATTTGAGGGCAACGTGCCCAACTTTGCCACATACTTGGCATGTCGGCTTGCTTGTGTTGTAGTTTTTTGATCCTTGGCCCTACCGTTCACGACTCTGGCCTTGACCACCTTGGCCAGTGCCGTGTCCATGCCAACTATGACTGCATCCTCCTCCACGCCCGCCACGAGCTGCAAGGTTCGCCTGCATCACAGCTTGGTTCTGCTCATGGCGCATCTCAAAAGAAAGAAGGTGAGCATAAGCATCATTGAGGGTGACTGGTTCCGTCTTGGTGGGAGCGATGTCATGATCGGGTCGTAGTCAGCATCCAAACCGGTGAGCATGTACGTCATGATCTCTTCTTCAGATAGGGCGACGCCGCAGGTGCTCAACGAGTCGACCAAGGATTTTACCTTTCCAAGGTAATTTGCCATGGTCATGTCCTTCTTCTAGATCATGGCGAGTTGGCGATGAGCGTGCATGATCCGTGCCCTTGACTGCGATGTGAACCTACGCTCAAGTGCAGCCCACACCTCATGGGACGTGTTCAGAAGCAGTACCTGAGAGAGAAATTCTGGAGCCAATGACGAAAGGATAGCACAGAGGACAGCTTGGTCCTGTTGCAGCCAGATCTGGTACACCGGGTTGGGGACAATAGCTGCGCCGCAGTCAGTGTTGGTGTTGATCATCTTGTCAGGTGCACCGTTGGAGCCATTGACGTAGCCTAGAAGCTGTTGACTCTGAAGGTAAGGCATCATTTGTGCCTTCCAGAGGAGGTAATTCTCCTGGCCAAGCTTGACATTAATCAAGTGGCTAAATGATGGCGTCAGGAGTAGGCCGATAGAGACTGATGTGGCGCCGGCGATGACTGATGCTGTGGCACCGGTGGAACCAGAGGAGTTAGCGTTGGAGGTTGACATTTTGTGGAGAAGAGGAGGCTCTGATACCATGAAAAACTTAATCAGAGAAGAAAGAAGTTTGCAATCCCGCTTAGCTTACAGTGCTGGGTGTGCCGTATATATATATTTGTCAGATAATGTACAGTCGTGTACAATCAGATCCTACATTCATGGCATTAGTTGCTAAAAGTACTGGGAAGCGTGAACTAGTGCTAAGCCTGAAGATTCGGACTAACTGAAGAATAGGACTTGCTAATTGAAGGTTAACTGAAAGACAAATGCAACATGTGCATATTTTTTACACTCACTAGGTTAATTAAGGCCATGAATGATCAGCTGATCGATCACCACCACTACATCACGCTTTGTTCTTACCATTCTAGTTCTGCTTTAAACTCCCTACGTGGGACTCATTCCACTTGTAATACACCTAGGCATCATGGTCTACCTCTACTTCGGCAATGGCATTACACTGTCCCCACCGGCCAACAGCTCCTCTAATTTAACATATCATATTCAATGGACAAATTTAGCTCAAATTCGAGTTACAGCTAGCGGAGCAGTGTATGGATTTTTCTAGGCTTTCAAGTTATAATTCTTAGTGTCGTTTTTAGAACAAGGGAAAATTTCCGATTCTTATGAGAATTGAATTGTTTAATGTGAAATTCCTGTAAATTTGTACAAAATTGTTGTATTCCAAGCAGGCCATTGTTTGAAATGAAAGAGAATACTACTCAATAACAGTTTCTAACCTATAATGGTTGTTTAAAGTTTATATTTATTGAAGAAAAAAAAGCTTCCTAGGATAGAAGCAAGTGATTAAGCCGGTAACATTGACAAATATGTTGACGAGGGAGCGGACGAGAGTGGACAACACAAAAATAATGATATTAGTACGGATGAGGGAACACGCGAGGGGGACAACATGGACAGCGTGACAATTGTGCGAAGGATGCAGCGCGAAAGAAAAGATAGATGCCTAAGCATCACTAGTTTCATGATTAAATTAACATGAATTAACGTGGCATATTTGGAGCACATAAAATTTTGTAAAAAATACATAATTGCTATGACTATGTCAGGAGGATTCACATAAAATTTCGTAATTTGTGGAGGTCATTTGCTATATGTAACAGCTCCTACGAATATCAAAATCGTATGAATTTTTTAGCAATATTTACAATGGATAAAATTACTAAAAAATTATATATTTAACTACGTTGTGTCAGAAGGTTACATATATATTTTTTGTAATTTGTAAGTTTATTTACTATATTAAAAAGTTTATATAAATTTTAAACAAAAATAAAAAAATAGTAGGTGGTTAAGTCGGCGGCCTAATCACCTGCCGTCTGCGCACAGGGTGGTAGGCGGCCTGCGGTCTGCCCGCGGGACGGTAAGGGCCACGTATCACCCCTCCGTCGCTACCGTCCGGCTACCGGACAACAAAAACGATATTTTTTGCTAATACGGTTTGTATATGACTATTTTTGTAATTACGGTTATAAACAGTATCAAATCTGACAAAAATTCCCCTTAGCACTTCCGTATAAATATACGGATCTAGCAACTCGTTAAACTATTCTCCGTCTCCATCGTTCCATGTTTCTCCCTACTCGTATCCAAACTGCTGAGGAAGTCGAAGACCAACGAAGCTAGTTCTCTCCCTAGCTAGTGTAGCTCCTGCTGCTTAGAAGAGGCCTCCGTGAAGAAGACGACGACGGTTCCTCTCAGGCAAGGAGTGCCGCTTGGCACTCGTTGCTTATCAATCGGGTTGCAATGGAGGGCGTGCTGTCGATGATCGGCGGCATCTCCTCGTCGCGTTGGGGTCCGCCCTCCAACAAGGACTGCAGAGACCCCACACAAACAATAGAAATTATTTTGCTCTGAAAAATAGAAATTATTATGAAAAATAAGACAATGTCTAATATTGCAATCTAAGGGCCTGTTCTTTTTGACTTCGGCTGATGGCTTTTAGCTACGGCTGATGGCTGTTTGCGACAAAGATTGCGGAAAGAAAGATACTTGCTTACGATTTTTGATAGTACAGATATTAGTTTTTTTAACATGTACTATAATTAACTTGTATACCTCATATTTAAAAAATACTCTGTTTAAAAGTAATTACTATAACAAAAACTAAAAACGGTTTTTAGAAACCGCAAAAGAACGGAGTCTAAAATAAATAGTCCTTCATATTTGTTATCTGTTCGCTCTTTCCCCTCCTCCCAAGTGTCAAACCATTAAGTCAACAAACAATCCGAGCTATCCATAGACTGTTATACAATCCGACAGATCGTATCGCATATGCCAACTGGCCCCACCATCTGACAGATGAAGTGAGACGGAAAAATCTCCCGTCTCCATCGTTCCATGTTTCTCCGTACTCATAACCGAACTGCTGAGGAAGTAGGAATTCATGAACGTACGCACGCGCCTAAAGCAGGCGGTTTTTAGGAGCCGCACCATAGTATAATCAAATCAGCAATTACGTCGTACATAGTAGGTGAGGTGAGGGTGTGCGTTAGATTGCGTGCATAGTACGTGAGGGTGTGCGTAGGAATTCATGAACGCACGCACACGCCCAAAGCAGGCACGTCCTTTCAAAATACCCGCCTCCACTGATCCAAGTTTCTCCCTACACGTATCTGAACTGCTGAGGAAGTCGAAGACCAACCAGAAGCTAGTTCTCTCCCTAGCTTGTGTAGCTCCTGCTGCTTAGAAGAGGCCTCGGTCTAGAAGAAGAAGACGGTTCCTCTTGTTGAAATTAGGCTCAAGGTCTATTTTCTATAATTCCAAAGCATGCAAGATTTAGTACCATATTGTTTAGACAAAGTGGAGGAGATCAATTTATAAGGTGGAGTCCATCCCACTCCTTGAATTATGGAAGTGGATGGTGGCTTTAGCTAAACACACACGCGCGCACGCACGCGCGCGCACGTATTTGCGTATTTTCGCGTGAAAATCGCGTGACTTGTGACGCGCGACCGCGCCGTGACGTGGTGCGCCACTTGGCAGACCATATCCACCTTGTTTTTGCTAAACCTTGTACCGTCTCTCTCTTTTTTTACTGGTTATGAGACTGTTTATTTTTCGGTTTGAATACGAGCAGTTACCAGTGAATAATGGAGTCAGTTACCAGGGAATAATGGAGTCGATTACCGGTGAATAATAGCGTCGATTACTAGAGAGTAATTGAGACGTCTATAAAGGCCCGAGACGTCCAGTTTGAACCGATCTCCTTCACTCCTTTCTCCCATTGTCTTCTTCCACTCTTGTACGGCGTGTTGAGCTATCGAACCTCGTCGACCTTTCTTCTCGGCGTGCACGGGAAGAGAGGAGAGCGAGATCTCGAACCATTGTCGCAGAGAGAACGCACGGGCGGCAATAAGGTTTCGGCAGCGCATCTGCGCGACCGCTCCTACTACATCCCGCATGCGTCAAGTCTTCATCGCATCACGCTGCGCCGCTTCTCGTTCTTCATCAAGCCCAACAGTAAGTCGTTCGTGTGATCGTACGACTTTGATACTATATTTTTCTTGTGTTTATTCCGAAATATGATGAGTAGCCTACTGTTAGTAGTTAGTTGTGCATCACTAGTATATTGTTTTTGTCTCCTACTAAAACTTGGAATTAAAATATTGCCTACATATTCAACACCTCTCTGGCAAGGAGTGCCGCTTGGCACTTGCTGCTTATCAACCAAGCAGCAATGGAGTTGGCTGTGGCAAAAATAGTGTTGATAACCGGGCGCGGGCTCTTCGCCGTTGCGTTGGCACGGAGGCTGGAGCTGGAACGAGCGAGGGGCCAGTACTTGTACGGATATACAACACCGGAGGAGGAGCCGCTTAACCTCTGCTTGGTGGGCGAGGCGTTCCTGCAGCTGCTTGCCACGGGCTTCGGCTTTCTCGCCTCTATCTGGGCCACAGTCGTACTGCTTGGCGGCTTCGCCACCATACTTCAGAGGATGGATTTCTGGTTCGCGACGGTCATTGTCTTCATACAATCTGCAAGGCATGTATACAAGAGTTTCTCGATTTCTCGTTGTGTGATTACTAGTACTCACTATGTTAAGGCCGTGAATGATCAGTTGACAAATTATCTTCCTCTACTTTAACATATTATCTGTTATAAATAATACGATATAAGCATATATTTAGATATAATTTCAACATAATTAAAGAATATTTTCAACGGTATACAAATGACATAAATTGTATATGTAATTGTACCATGTCAACAGTAAGCATTAACAATACTGCCGAAAAGAACATGTCTAGCATTTGCTTGAACCAATAAAATAACAACACCAGTATAAAGTTCAAGCTTTGAATGATTAATGTGATGAAGTGCTCTTAGATATAGGGTTATGTACAAGATTTAATCTTGGCCGTTCCACCACTATGTTTAATGTGAAATTCCTGTAAAATTTGTACAAAATTGCTGTATTCCAAGCAGGCCCTTGTTTGAAATGAAAGAGAATACTGCTCAATAACAGTCTCTAACCTATAATGGTTGCTTAAAGTTTATATTTATTGAAGAAAAAAAGCTTCCTAGGATAGAAGAAACTGATTCGATCTTGTTGTTTGCCTCTATCTTGACACGGCTCATATTGAATTTTGCTACCACCATTTAACGGCAGAATCATTGGCTTCAACCCATATCCCGAGGCAAAATTTTTCTCCGAAGCTCCGCAAGCCTACATCGATCTGTACATTGAACCATTGACGCAAAAGGATCGCACTCGGCCAGCAAGTCGTCGAAATCCCGCCGAGCAGCTTGGGAGATTCTTCCTGTTTGGGAGATTCCTGGCAAGGGCACCAGACTTCATGGGCCAACTGGCCTTGGCATTATTACTGATCAGCATAGCTCCGGTGGCTGCAGCCCTAACCTGCATCGTGCTATCCATCGTTCGCCTCGTGGCCATCGCTGGGGAAGACTACGGAGGCGCCAGCACCGACGCGAGCAAAGCGAATGTGAAGCCGGCACTCATCTTCTTCTACGCTCTAGTGCTTACCCAGGGTGCATTTCTCTACCTGTACCTGCAACTCCGGTTTCGTCGTTGGCAAGTTGCACGTTCACTGAGGAAGAAGTGTGGATTTGACACGCCGGACACAACAAAACTGATCGATAAATACATGGGTAACACCCTTGACAGATGCATCCAAGCCGGCGTGTCAAACACCATTAAGAGGAACTTAGTTTCCTTTGCTCAGGACCTTCTGAAAAATGAATCCGATGATGGTCACGTCACCGCAGTCTCCGTACTGCACACACTGATGGAACAAGATGCCCATAGAGCAAGAGCAATTTCCCAGATTCAATCTTCAGAACAAAGTATTGGCAGGCTAATTTGGATGCTGAGCTCAAAGAGCCTAGTTGATAACAAGACCAAGAAGTACACGGCTGCGGTTGTCGCAAAGCTTGCTAGAGACATGCACCTAGCTGATATACCCGGAGCAATACGATCCATATCATCCCTGCTCGACCCTCCCTTGGTGAACAGGGTGAAACAAGCTACTGACGTTAACCATGGCCAGCACCAGCAGGTACAGAATCAGAATCCAGAAAGCAAGGCTCTCATTGCCCACGGCCTGCGGATTCTTTCTAGGCTTTGTGGTAATCCGGATGACTCCTCAGAGAATCAGCAGGTACATAATCAGAATCCAGGCACAACCAATACAACAGAAAGCAAGGCTCTCATTGCCCACGGCCTGCGGATTCTTTCTAGGCTTTGTGGTAATCCGGATAACTCCTCAGAGAATCAGCAGGTACAGAATCAGAATCCAGGCACAGCCAATACAACAGAAAGCAAGGCTCTCATTGCCCACGGCCTGCTGATTCTTTCTGAGCTTTGTGGTGATCCGGATAACTGCACAGAGATACGCGAGAACAAGGGCCTCGTATCCAAGATCATAGCACCACTCCGTAACGGCTTCTATCCAGGCAGCAAGGATGACCCTGCATCCATTGAAATAATTAAAGAATCATTAGGCGTGGTGACCAAGCTTGTCAGGGGCACTGGTGAAAACGGTAGAGTGATGGTACGGAACATCACTGGCAATAGCATCAAAGAGATGGTACGGAACATCCCTGGCGACGAAGAGTGGTCAGAAACTCTGTTGATAGATATCGCTAAAACTCTAGCTCTGGATGAGGCCAGGAGGGGAAATTTTCAGCACATGAGTGACTTCGTCGATGAGCTGTTGCGTTTGTGTTTTGGTGACGACAGCCACAAGGGGAGAATCATCGATGCGCTGCTGCTTTTGTTCCTTCGTGCCGACAACAGTGAAGACGCGACAACGGCGGCGGCAGGGCAAGCACTGACTGCGCTCGCAAGAAGCAGTGAGGAACTGAGGATAACCGTAGGATGATTATGGGAACACCGACAGGGACAGGGCAAACAGTGATTAACATGCTTGCAGGCATGCTTGGTAGTGTTACTCGCGTAAAACACCTTACTGTGATAGCACAAATGCTGTCTCAATTTTGCACAATGCCCATTGCACAAGAACAAACGGATTGCCTCGAACTACTTCGCAGAATATTTACAGTGGTAAGCATGATGCAACCATACTTAATTTCAAGCAGATTATTGAAGAATAAATTGCTTTATCAAAAAAACACAGTACATCAGGCTCTCTTCCTCTAATGGAAAATAAATCTCGAATACAACATTCTGCTGTTTGTTTGACCTGCTGTAATGTTGCGTGGTAACTGGTGAACATTCTGCTGTTTGTTTGACCTGTTGTAATGTTGTTTGTCAACTGGTAGACATCATCTTCTTAATCCAATTTTTCTAACTGAGATTTCTTGTGATAGGTTCTGCGAGTTGTAAGTGGTGCCGAACCAGAGACAACGGATGTACGACTCCATGTTCAACCAAATCCACAAGACAACGAGACATATTGTGTAAGCTTCGTTCTTTTTTTGGAGGCTCGTGGAAATGAAGTTCGACGAATATGGCGTAAGCTTCGTTCTTTTCTTGAACCAACGCATGAGCTTCCTGAAAGTCGTCAAAAGCAAATGGAACCTGACGAAAGGAAGTTGCTGGCAGCCTTATTAAGCCTTGCTGTGCAGATGATTACCTCATATTTGGTCCCAGCAGACAGCCCCCTGCTTCCCATTGCACCCGACGGATTTGTGAAGCTGCTGAAGGAAATAGTAGAAAGGAACAGCGAATCCACACCTGATTGTCTAGAGATAATCAGGGCCACGGCCCGGCTGTCTTTCCGTTTAATGGAGGGGAACCACATCCCTAGGCAGTCCTTCCAGCAAGAAAGGATTGACGAGGTACTGGAAAACGCCAAAGAAACCATGCTGGAATTGGAACGGTGCATACTTCTCACTGGCAGTGTCGCTGACACGGCGAGTTATGTGACCCTTTCATCCCTTGTGAAGACAACGAATGATCTCATTAAAGACAACGATTGATCTCACTGGCAGCGTCTTATGCCACATCCTTAGACAGCAACATGGATGTGCACTAGTATGAACAGTAGTTTGCCTTATGTATGCTTGTGTGCAAGAAATAATCGAACTTCGCCCTGTAGATTGTGATCTCATTGAAGTTTTATTGTATTCAACTATGTCCATGTTTTTGTTTTGAAATGTTATTCAACTGGGTGATCATGTGGATGTTGTATCCCCTATCTATTATATTTATCGAAACCTGAATAATGCATTGTTCTGTGAGCTCGAGAAACCATCGCTTTATTCATCAGCATGTACGCAACTTACTTCTACAACTCTGTTTGCTTGTTGCTGGCAGCCTTACTACGCCTTGCTCTGCAGATTTATGACACAGATTTTTTACCGCGGGCTAGTTTGCAAGTGCCGTTTCCAAATTCCCATTGGTCAGGATAAATTTGTGGAGAAGCTGAAGGTGATAGTAAAATGGAACAGAAAATCGACATCTGATTATCTAGAAATGATCAAGCTACGGTCGAACTATCTATCTGAAAAAAAAGAGCAGAACCGCAGCTACAGCCAGATCTTCCGAAAAGAAGGGATCGATGAGAAACTGGGAGACAGAAACCTTGTTGGAGCTGAAGTGCTGGCTCCCAGTTCCTGCCTACAAAAATCAACAAACGGGTCTTATTATGGCACTCTTTCGTCGCGTTTAGGAAAATCTAGGGTTTGGATTTGGTCGCAGAAATATGCAAGTATCTAGGGGCACTACGGATCTGCAGTTCATTGTCTGTGTTTTGTGTGGGAAGAAACCAACAAAAAAAGAAAAGAAATTATAGCTCTATGTTTGTGATCTTCTCGAATTGAGTAGAATTTGTCCATTGATGAACTCCGGTACGATTCAAAGTCCTATGAGAAACCATATTTTCAAAGAACATAGATACAAAGACCTCTCGTGTGACTTAGGTGTATCTCTCTCCCTGACTACTTGAAATGATTCTTGGAAAGATTCTACACTCGGCGATACTGCAAGAGCATGATATATCATTTCACTTCCTATGAAGTTATGGAGTAATTACAAACTACGTAATTTGATATCTTACCAAGCGGTGAGACACTTCCTCATCTATAGGGTTTCGAAAGGAGATAGTCCCTGACGACATAGTAGATGATCTTGCTCTTATACAGTTTCGGATGTGCACATCAGGGATCCTAACAAGTGGTGGGGAGGCGTCCTACAGGATTGCCTGCTCATCCTTCTTCCTCTATTGTAGGACTTTACACGCATACCTAGCTTTGTCGAGCCTGTGGGGTGTGTGTTTTTTGCTTGGAGGGCTCTGTGAGCCACACTTGCACTCTTAAAATTATCTGTCATCTTCATCGTCATAAACTCTTCCAATAGTGGTTACAGGAATAGATATTTGTGGAAAGGTGTCAGATACTTCTCCACGTATTGCCTGACAAGCAGGCTTTTGAAGTTTTTCCATATTTTGCACACCGCTAGCAATACATGTCATTGCATGGAGTCCTTGTGTTCTTCTAGGATCTCGAATTATGCAAAAATTTTCATCAGCAGCTCACTTTTTCGAGCTTCGGTCACGGTCTTCCACGAATCGAATGTGATCTCAATCTATTTCTGTGTAACTATTTTAACCATTCTCCAAAATACGGACACTGCTCGACTGTAACATCCTGTTTTTCTACTATTTTTAAAGTCAGGATTTTAAAAATAAATTTTCTAGAATTTTCTGAAATTAAATCAAGTTCCAAATGAATTTTTAGAATTTTAAATAATTTAATATGATTAAAATAAATATTAACATAAGTTAAAAATATTTTATTTGGATTCTTCAGGTTTGAAGGAATTTTTTTGGTATTTTTGGTGAATTTTTGGGATTTATTTGCTATTTTCTAGAGCTTGTAGAAGTTTATTTGAATTTCTGGTTTAAAAAGAAAAGGGGAAATCAATCTCGGCCATCCGATCTTCTCTCTCCTCCACGCGTCGGTCATCCATCGCCTCCCCGCCGCCGCCGTACCCCTTCCCGCCTTCCCGCTCCCCGCGCCGCCCGATCAGCCGCCCGGACGCGTGTCGCGCATCCGCGCTGCCATGCGGAGGCACCAGCCGCGCCCGCGCGCCTGCGCCTCGCCTCTTCCCTCAACCGCCCGATCCGCCTCTCCCCGCGTCGTGACTTCATCTCCGCCGTCCGTTCCCCGCGCCCGCGCGTAACCCTAACCGTAACTGCCCCGCGCCCGCGCCGTTTCCCCGCCGTTGGATCGTCCGCGCTGCATCCTGGCCGTCCGCGCCAAACCGAGTTCGCGTCCGCGCCGCCCCGTCCCCGGATTGGACTCCCTCGGTTTGCGTGCCTTTTAAACCCCGCCGTCCTCGGTTCGCGTGCCAATGCATCGCCGCCGCCCTCGCCGCCGCTTCCTCGCCTCGCGCCGCTGCCGACGCTGGAGTCCTCGCCGTCGCCCGCGCCGTCCCTGTCGCCGCCGTCCCCGCTGCCGCCGATTCGGATTCCGGAGGAGCAGGTTCTACGTCCGAAGACCAGGAGTACCTCGCTGAGCATAACCAAGGCAAGTCGTGTCCTTTGATCATGTTGAACCCAGTTTGTAATCTATTATTTAATTATTTTATTTTAAATTACATTGCATCGCTACTTTTATTCAAACCCTTGTATTGGTAGTTATTGTCCCAATTGAGTTTATCTCTCTTTGATAATTTGAAATGCCATGATACCATTGTCATCATAGGTTGAAAAACATACTAGTAATACTAGATTATTTATCACATGGGTTGTTACGATTAGACTGTTTAGCCTTGCTTAATTTACGAATGGTCTCATCATCACATGTTAATAATTAATTTGACTTAATGATATATGGAACTGTGGTTGGTGCCACATTTATTAAAATTTGTGCCACGTCATTGGTGTGTCGTTGGCTTGGTTATACAAATTGGTTTTACGCTCGGGCGAGTGATCTTGCAGTAAAGGGGGAGGTGCAAATGCACTTCGGGGGATGTGGTAGCCTCGCCTGGGTAATGTTAAGGACTTAACTTTGTGCGCTATTGATCTGAGTTTAATCGTGCAAACTACATGTCTAGTATGGGATAGATCTGGCTGATTAATTTGTAATATTTCAATTTTAATTCTGCCATTGTGATGAACATGGTTGCTGATTTCCATGTGGCGCAAGGGGGGTGTGATGCGAAACCCTAGCGGGCAGGATTGGGTTGAGGTAGAGTTGGTAAAGGCCTTGTTGTGATTTCCTGAGATCGAGGCTAATCACATCGTGTGGGTACAGTTGTGCAACCTCTGCAGAGTGTAAAACTATTCGAATAGCCGCGTCCTCGGTCATAGACAATGCTCGGTGATTTCACACGAGGGGTAGTGTTTTCATTTATAACTTGGTGGTTGATATTGGAGGTGGACAGGTAGTTCACTGTTGGCTTACCTTGTGAATTGGTGTTCACAAGTGGTTCATGATTATTCATTTGATTATTTATTATTATTGTTTTTCAGTTAAATTTTGCTTTCAATCTATTTGTTATATTTAATATGAAATACCTTTTATGCAAATTAACCTTTCAGCCTTCCATTGGTAAGCCTTGCATATTATATTGCATTCATTTGTTACAAACGACTTGCTGAGTACCAATGTACTCACGGCTTGACGCCTATGTTGCTCAGTTGAGGGCGAGGAGTATTATCAGCAGGAGGTTCCAGAAAGATAGTACTACGACGGCTTCACGGATTAGGCTTTGTTCTCCACTCGATAGCCTGTGAGCTTGTCGATTGGCCGCTACGTTTTATTTTGGATTTCCGATGCTATTTTGTTAAACCCTTCCGGCTAGAGATATTGTAAGCTTGGCCATAAGGTCTGATCAGGACATCCCCATTACATACACATCTTCCACTCCAAGCATGCATGAGAATGTCCAAGAACCTGTGGGCCCATTGACGAGGGCAAGAGCCAAGCTTTTAAACAAACAGGTGTTTTTGTTTCTTAAAGAGTTTCCTTTAATTGATAATAAACTTGGGATACTACCTCATGCTAGTATTTAATGTATTCTTAGGTATGACTCCTGTGAAGACTTGGGAGAGCTAAAGTGAGTAGCCCAAGAGCTTAAATTACAAGTTTTGGATAAGATTATTCAGCCAAATTCATACCTCCCACAAGCCCAATTGGATTCAAACTCGGATTCAACTCAGAATTCAATTCGGACTCGGTTCGGGACAGCCTGACAGGCAGTCACTAAAAAAGTCATAACTTTCACAAATGGAGTCCGATTCAGGCGTTCTTGTACTCGTTGGAAAGATAATTTCAAGGGCTACTCAATGGATCTGGCCCCAGTATCAAATTCGTCTCAGATCAAAAGTTATGACCAAAACAATATGACGGCTGTAAAATCTAATTTCCTTTTCGAGAGAGTTCGTATCTAAAACCATATAGGGTTGAGTTGTACTAGGTTTGTCGACTCTATGGATGTTCCAAGGTCCTATATAAGCCATGTATTGGCAGCCTAAGGGCTCAGATCACATTTGAGAATAATCAATCTATTAAACTTTGTTCGAGTTTATCATTGCTGTTGAAATCCCGTGAGGAAATTAGGAGTGTTCTTCAATCAAGATCGTTCAACCTTTCCGCTGGGAATTGGGTGCACGATAGATCTTCGTTTGGTGGTCGGCGAAATTGACGTAAGTGTGTTTTGGCGGATTAAAGAGTGTTCGTCCTTTGCATTGGCATTGGAGGATCATTGCGATTCATCAAGACTCCCGCGAGTATCCATCCTACGTCGAGAAGATCGGGCGACCCCGTATCATCTAATATCAGAGCGCGGTTTACTCGGTAGGATATTATCCCTTTACTTTTAGATTGATTTATTTTGTCCTATAGTCCATTAAAACGAAAATTACCTCACAAAAAAAAATCCAAACCCTAGTTTCGCATCTGTTATTTTCGTGAGTTTTATTAAGTTTTAATCCATTAGAAATTTTGTTTACGTGCTGATCTTAGTGTCCTTTTGCATTGCTTCATCGTTGCGTCTTTAATCCTTGAAAATCTGCTAGTTGATCTTTCAATTAGCATAAAAAAAGTAGATTCGATTTACTTTTTGAAATCTTGTCCTTATTGTCCACGTAAGATCTTTGCGCATCTTGAAAGAATATCACATCCGAATATATCTGGGTTTCCTTTTTCTTCATTGATTTGGCCACAAGAAACCCTAGTTGTCACAAGTTTGCGCCGCAAAGAATCTTAGTTGGACACATTCAGACCGTCTGAAATTGTTGCGGTTTGAATTCTGAGCGTCTGTTAAGATCTTCATTTAAATCCTTTGAATCTTGAGACTAGTCTTTGATAATTGCTTTAGGGCTGTTCTAGAATTATCTACACATTGCTGAACAACTTTGGACTTACGTAGAATCTACGAACAATTAAACCTAGTTCGGCCTTTAGTATAAAAAAAGAGCAAAAAAAAAAGAAGACAGCCAATTGAAAAAAAAAGAGAAGAGCCACGGCTTGAGCAAAAAAAAGAAAGAAAAAGAAAGCAAGAAAAGAAATCATTGGTCGAATTTGGGAGAGTTAATCTTAGTCCATAAATTCAGATTGTGTAGTTAATTTCTTTGGACAATCTTGTGCCCTCAAATTCATATTATTGCAATTGGCTAGCGTCTCTCCTAATACTTGGTGCAAAACGAGCTAATATTCCCGATTGTTTCCTTTAGCTCATTCCTTTTGTTTGCATTGAGTCACATTGATCATTGCGTGTGCGTTTATATACTTCACTTATATCATTTGGATCGGCACATAGGCAATACTTTTTAGTTTGGATTATTACTTAATTTTACAATATCGTGAAATTCAGATTGTGTAGGATAAATACTTTCTAACCAAATTTCACAAAATATCCTTTTTCGTGCAATTGTGAGTCACTTTTAAATCCGCTTGATCATCACTTGCTATTGTAGCCATCACCAAGTGTAAGTTTCCTTTTGGCCTCAATTCATTTTGGAATGGTAAGAACTTTACTTAGGAGAGGAAAGAGTGAGATTGAGTGAATTCCACATATCATACATATCTTGGTGTTGTTTCGTGTTTCTTTGCACAATCTAACTATATCAGCTGGAGATGATAATATGGACGAGGAGCATGATCTGAACGTTCCGGTGACTCGACTCCACTTCCAAGCTTTGAGGGGAACTTTGCGCAATGAGATCGCCGCAACTACTGACATCTTGGAAGGGCAATTCAAGGAGCAGATCAACAACTCTGTGCAAGATATGCACATTGAGATGAACCAGCAAATGATTGTACTACGTACAAACATTGTTAATGATATTGTGCGCGCGCTTCGTCCACAACAAGAGGAGGGATGCGGTCATCGTGGGGGAGCCATTCCTCCACGAGATGAGGGAACAACCGCTCCTCGAGGTGGCCAAGAGGCTCAACAAAGGCAAGATCGCGTGATGGTAAATACCATTCGCCCACCTCTACCTGGGAGAGGTGAAGGGGTGGCTTCCATGGTCCAGGGAGGGGCCATGGACATGGAGGTCGTGGTGGGAGAGCAACACACTTCGACAACGATGACTTTCTGCACTACGACGATGGCTACCACCGTCGTAATCGTTACGACGATGAACGACTAAATGAGGAGAAATTTGGTAAGCTTAAATTTACAATGCCATCATTCTCAGGTACACATGAGCCCGAAGAATACCTCACTTGGGAGCTCAAGGTGGACAAGATGTTCCGTTTGCACAATTATTCTGAAGAGAAGAAAATTCACATGGCGGCACTTGAATTCGTTGATTATGCGTTGATTTGGTGGGAACAAGTGCAAAATCAAAGGAGAGAGAACAATGAACCACCCATTACTACTTGGGAGGAGATGAAGTACCACATGAGAGCAATGTTTGTTTCTAAACATTATAAACGTGATTTATTTGACAAATTGCAGCAGATGAAGTAAGGCACCTTCACGGTAGATGAATACTATAAAGTGATGGAAATGGCCATGATTCAAGCTAATGTTTATGAGCAAGAAGAGCAAACAATGGCACGATTTCTTGCTGGTTTACACCCTCCTATCAAGCGCATCACTGAATTTCAGCTTTACAACAACATGGTGGAATTAGTACATCAAGCAATTAAGGCTGAAAGACAAGTGCAACAAGACATGCGGGCAACAAGAACATCATCCTTCATGCCTCGAACAGCACCTACAGGAGGTAAATCCACATCTCATTCCAATTCATTTAAAACTAATCCCTCTAGTGGAAGTTTTGCTCTTAGTACACGTGCTGCCCCAAGTACAAAGAATGCCACTCCTTCCTTCTCAAAGAAAGGACCAAACCCTTCTTCATTATCTTCTGTTGGTTCTACGGCCAAGAGTAGCTCCATCCAATGCTTCAAGTGTCTTGGTCGCGGACATATGCAAAAGGATTGTCTAAATAACAAGTTAATATTAATAACTGAGAATGGAGACTATGATTCTACTAGTGATGAAGATGGAGAGTGTCTAGCTGATTTCGAGGCAAATGGGGATGGCCATGGGGGAGAAAGAGGCGAGGACACGCTTGGGGATGGGTATTGTGACCCCGAGTCCGGTCCTATCTTTGTGTGCACTCCTTTGGTATTGAGCGTTTAAGCCAAATTCAACCATGAACAGCGCTGCAACCTCTTCCAAACAAGAGCTCAGGTAAGCAAAGATGGTAAGTGTTGCAAGGTTATTATTGATGGAGGTAGTTGTCATAACCTAGCTAGTAAAGAACTTTGCAACAAACTTGGATTGAAATATAAGAAACATCCACATCCATATCAAATTCAATGGTTAAATAATGATGGTTCTATGAATGTTGGATATACTGTTGATGTTAGCTTTCAGATTGAAAATTACCAAGATACAGTAGAGTGTGATGTGATGTTTGTCATTTACTTTTGGGGAGGTCATGGCAATATGATAGGTCTGTGATTCATGGTGGTAGAACAAATCAATATAAATTCATATGGAATAGAAAAAAAATAATATTACAGCCTATGACCCCTTCTCAAATTGTCATTGAAAATGCTCAAAAGAAAGAAGTGCAAATAGGGGGTGAGAGAGGGAAGGAACAAAAGAGTGAAATTTCACATAAGGCGAGTGCAAGAGAAAAATTGAAATTGAGTGGGAAAGCTAATATTGAGGGATAGAAAAAGTTAGTGATGATGGCAACAAAATCTGAGTTGAGGGAGATGAGGGAAGACCCCACTATGTTTCACTTTGTGTTGCTATATAAAGAAGCTTTGATGACTACTAATGACTTAACCTCTCTTCCTAGTGTTGTCTCCCAAGTTTTGCAGGCTTATGGCGACGTGTTTCCGGAGGATGTACCCGCTGGACTACCACCCATTCGAGGTATTGAGCATCAAATTGACTTGGTTCCGGGAGCCCCTCTTCCAAACCGTCTGCCCTACCGCACCAACCCCGAGGAGACAAAGGAGATTCAGCGGCAAGTGCAAGCACTTTTGGACAAAGGGTACATCCGTGAGAGTCTTAGCCCTTGTGTCATTCCTGTTATTCTTGTTCCTAAGAAAGATGGTACTTGGCGAATGTGCGTAGACTGTAGAGCTATAAACAACATAACTATTCGCTATCGTCATTCTATTCCTAGGCTAGATGATATGCTTGATAAATTAAGTGGTTCTACTATTTTTTCTAAGATTGACTTGCGCAGTGGATACCATCAAATAAGAATGAAACAGGGAGATGAATGGAAAACTGCTTTTAAAACGAAGTTTGGCTTGTATGAATGGTTAGTGATACCTTTTGGGTTGTCCAATGCTCCTAGTATTTTCATGCGCTTAATGAACCATGTTTTAAGACATTTTATTGGAAAATTTATGGTAGTTTATTTTGATGATATCTTGATATATAGCCGCTCTTTGGATGATCATGTTGAACACATCAAATAAGTGTTAGAGGTGCTTATACGAGAACAATCGTATGCTAATCTTGAGAAGTGTACCTTTTGCACTAGTAAGGTTGTGTTCCTAGGCTATGTTGTTTCAGCTCATGGCATTGAAGTAGATGAATCTAAAATTGAAATTATTCGTAATTGGCCTACTCCTGTGAATGTTAGTCAAATTCATAGTTTCCATGGACTTGTTAGCTTTTATCGATGAATTGTGAAAGACTTTAGCACCATTGCTGCCCCATTAAATGAATTAACTAAAAGGGGAGTCACTTTTAAGTGGGGAGAAAAACAAGACAAAGCTTTTGCTGAGTTGAAGAAATGTTTGACTGAAGCACCATTGCTTGTTTTACCTGATTTCACCAAAATCTTTGAGATTGAATGTGATGCTAGTGGAATAGGTATTGATAGTGTTTTGATGCAAGAAAGAAAACCTGTTGCATATTTCAGTGAGAAACTTCATGGTGCACAATTGAATTATCCAGTTTGTGATAAAGAATTATATGCTTTTGTGCGTGTGCTAGAAATTTGGCAACATTATCTTTGACCTAAGGAATTTATCATACATTCTGATCATGATGCTTTGAAATATTTGAAGGGCCGAGCAAAATTGAATCGTAGACATGCTAAGTGGGTAGAATTCATTGAAACTTTTCCTTACATTGTCAAATACAAGAAAGGTAAAGAAAATGTGGTAGCTAATGCATTGTCTAGAAAATATGTGCTTTTCACTTAATTGGAAGTAAAAGTTCCAGGATTAGAAAGCTTAAAAGAGTTATGTGCTTCCGATCATGACTTTTCAACACCGTATTATAATTGTACAGATGGCAAAGGGTGGGATAAGTTTCATGTTCATGATGGTTTTCTTTTTCGCATGAACAAGCTATGCGTTCCAGAATCGTCCATACGTTTGCTACTATTGCAGGAGTCTCATGCAGGAGGACTTATGGAACATTTTGGATGAGAGAAGACATATATGATGTTAAGCGATCACTTCTATTGGCCGAAGATGAGGCGAGATGTCGAGAGGTATGTTCAACGATGCATCACGTGCCATAAGGCGAAGTCGAAACTCAATCCACATGGTTTGTATACTCCACTTCCAGTTCCTAGTGCTCCTTGGGAAGACATTAGCATGGATTTTGTGTTGGGATTGCCTAGAACTAAGAGGGGGAGGGATTCTGTTTTTGTTGTTGTGGATAGGTTTTCTAAAATGGCACATTTCATTCCGTGTCATAAGAGCGATGATGCGTCGCATGTAGTTGACCTTTTTTTAGGGAGATTGTGAGATTGCATGGTATGCCCAGGACTATTGTTTTAGATCGCGATGTCAAGTTCATGAGCTACTTTTGGAAGACTTTGTGGGCCAAGCTTAGGACAAAGTTGTTGTTTTCAACAACCTGCCATCCACAAACAGATGGACAAATGGAGGTGGTGAATCGTACACTCTCAATGCTGCTGCGGCCAATGATCAAAAAGAATTTGAAAGAATGGGAAGATTGTCTACCACATGTTGAATTTGCATATAATAGGGCAGTGCATTCTACAACTCAACTATGCCCATTTGAGGTGGTGTATGGTTTCAAACCAATCACGCCACTTGATTTAATGCCACTTCCCTTACAAGAACATGCTAATATGGAGGCTTCGAAGCGTGCTGATTTTGTGAAAAAGCTCCATGAAAAGACTAAAGAGGTCATTGAAAAGAAGGTACGTGCTTATGCTTCTAAGGCTAACAAATCTCGCAAGAAAATGCTTTTTGAACCAGGTGACTTAGTGTGGGTCCACCTTCGCAAAGACCGCTTTCCGGAGAAGCGAAAATCCAAATTAATGCCCCGTGGTGATGGTCCTTTTAAAGTACTTGCAAAGATCAATGATAATGCATACAAGAGAGAGCTTCCGGGAGACGACTATGGGGTGAGCACTACTTTTAATGTTGCTGATTTATCACCATTGTTTGGGCAAGAAGACATAGAGTCGAGGACGACTCTTTTTCAAGAGGGGGAGGATGATCAGGACATCCCCATTACATACACATCTTCCACTCCAAGCATGCATGAGAATGTCCAAGAACCTGTGGGCCCATTGACGAGGGTAAGAGCCAAGCTTTTAAACAAACAGGTGTTTTTGGTTTCTTAAAGAGTTTCCTTTAATTGATAATGAACTTGGGATACTATCTCATGCTAGTATTTTATGTATTCTTAGGTATGACTCCTCTGAAGACTTGGGAGAGCTAAAACGAGGAGCCTAAGGACTTAAATTACAAGTTTTGGATAAGATTATTCAGTTAAATTCGTACCTCCCATAAGCCCAATTGGATTCAAACTCGATTCAACTCAGAATTCAATTCGGACTCGGTTCGGGACAGCCTGACAGGCAGTCACTAAAAAGGTCATAACTTTCACAAACGGAGTCCGATTCAGACGTTCTTGTACTCGTTGGAAAGATAATTTCAAGGGCTACGCAATGGATCTAGCCCTAGCATCAAATTCATCTCAGATCAAAAGTTATGACCAAAACAATATAATAGCTGTAAAATCTAGTTTCCTTTTTGAGAGAGTTTGTATCTAGAACCATATAGGGTTGAGTTGTACTAGGTTTGTGGACTCTATGGACATCCCAAGGTCCTATATAAGCCATATATTGGCAGCCTAAGGGTTCAGATCACCTTTGAGAGTAATCAATCTATTAAACTTTGTTCGAGTTTATCATTGCTGCTGAAATCCCGCGAGGGAATTAGGAGTGTTCTTCAATCAAGATCGTTCAATCTTTCCGCTGGGAATTGGGTGCACGATAGATTTTCGTTTGGTGGTCGGCGAAATCGACGCAAGTGTGTTTTGCCGGATTAAAGAGTATTCATCCCTTGCATTGGCATTGGAGAATCATTGCGATTCATCAAGACTCCCGCGAGTATCCATCCTACGTCGAGAAGATCGGGCGACCCCGTATCAAGGTCGTGCTTTTGAGATTTTATCGGTATTCAAGTTTTCCTTTATTATTATCGTGTGTATGACTGTGATTACATCTATGTTTAACTGTGTGCACTAGCGTGATCCTGGACTAGTGCAGATTACACAGAGAGACCGAATTTGCATATTCGGGTCTCGACAGAGATGGTATCAGAGCTATATCGACTGTAGGACGAAACCCTAGTTAGAATGGTCATTTAGCCCAAAATTTTTATTTTCTAAATCAAACCAAACAAATTTGATATTTAGTAATATCTCTACCCTCTTACCTCATTCTTAAGGTTTCTTGTCTCTCGCCCCATTCTTGCAAAATTTGTTTTCATAAAGTTATAAACTGATCTTTCCTTTATAAATGCATTAGATGTCCCAAGCTTCTTATAGCCCGACAGGAGAATGGAGAGCACTTGTACGCATACTGTTGCGGAGCCTCGGGTTGAAGAGATTGCCCGTCTACCTCACCAAGGATGAGAAGCATAAAGGACAACGCATCGGGAGCATCTCCAGACTGTACTTCACCACCCGAGTCGGCAAGCAAGTTTTACATCACAGTTTCAAGAATGCCAGTGTCAGCGGAGAGATGTCAGCACAAGGAGTTGCGCACAAAGCCATCCGTCGCCTTTGTAAGCTATACCAGATCAACATGGCCAGACTCATCCGGAAGTTTAAGGAGCACTACGGAGTCACCCCTAGACTACCGGAGCCAGTCAGGGAGGAGCCCCGACCACAGTCGGCAGTACTTTTACCGTCACCTACACCGCCGAGCCCAGAGCGGAGACGTTGTATCACCGATGATCGTCAAGCGTATCTTCGGCAATTCCGCCCAGCTCCAGTTCTAGTCCCGGTCAGAGAGTAGTTGCCGCCGGTCCGCAACTCGTGGGTTATCTACAGCGATTCAGAGGATGATAGTAGTGTACCCTATTTGTCAGGACCCGAGTGGGAGCCTTCAGATTAGATAGTTCGAGTAGACACGTTTGATTTTATTTGTAGATGTGTGTGATGTGAGCTGCAAATATTGCCCTTAAAAGCATTATATTGCGATCATGTCAATATTTTAATGGAGTTTATTTTGTTCAGTTTCTTTGTTAGCCTTTTTGGCTAAGTGTTTGTTTAGTTTAGGTTTCCATTAGTAAAACCCCCGTAGACGTATTTACCTCTTATCTATGCTTTTCCCCCTCGTCTTTGGCTTTTGGTCAGTCAGCAGTTGTTTTCTTTTCAGAGCAAGATGGTTGATAGCAGGAACTCTTCGAGCCGCAACCAGGCGAATCAGGACCCAGAGAGCAGTGTGGCGCAGCCAGTCCCGCCGACCTTGGACCCCGCTCTCAGTCGGTTCTTGGTGTCCCAGACTCAGATGATGCAGTCCATGATGCAAAATATGCAGGTTATGATGCAGCGACAGCACCAAGAGCCAGTACCACCACCAGCACCTCGTCAGCAGTTTAGCTATGCAGAGTTCATGAGGACAAGACCACCTGTTTTCTCCAGTTCATCAGAGCCTTTGGAGCTAACGATTGGATTCGTTCAGTTGAGAAGAAACTGAACTTGGCTCAGTGCACCGACAGGGAGAAGGTGTTGTATGCAGCGCACCAGCTGGAGGGACCAGTAGCAGAGTGGTGGGAGAACTACTGTACCGCTCATGAGGATCAGAACAGCATCACATGGAAGGAGTTCACCAAAACCTTCCATAACGCCCACGTCTTGGATGGAGTGGTCAAGATGAAGAAGGAGGAGTTCAGGGAATTTCAGCAGAAGAATCTGTCAGTGAGTGAATACCTCAACAAATTCACTCAGTTAGCTCGCTACGCGCTAGAGGACGTAGCCACAGATGCAGCTCGTCAGAAGAGGTTCAAGAAAGGCTTGAACACAGCTTTGAAGGTGCAGGTCGTAGGCAATGACTATGCCATTTTTCAGCTATTGGTGGATAAGACCATTCTCATTGAGGAGAGTCGTCGCGAGCTCGAGGAGTCTCGCAAGAGGAGGATGATCTAGCAGGGGTCACAGTCACACCAGTCTCAGAGGCCTCGCTTTGGTTCTTACCAGCCTGCACGAGTGCCTCGAGCGGCGGCGATCGTCGGCTTCGAGACCCCAGCCAGCGCCGCGCCATTTGATCGGGGCGGCGTCCTTGAGGTTCCAGCGGTTAGCAGCAGAAGAGCAACAACCCAGCAGCGTCTGTCACTTGCTTCAAGTGTCATGAGCCAGGACATTATGCTAGCATGTGCCCACAGAGGCAGGCCCCGACACCAGTTCGCTTCGACCTGGGAGCCACACCCGGTCGGACTCCTACCCCAGGAGCAGGACAAGGAGCACCCCTGGCATCAGGACAGGCCAACAGACGCCGGTGGTGAGAAGTCAGGTGAACCACGTCACCGCAGAGGATGCCCAGGCAGCACCAGATGTCGTGATCTGTATGTTTCTAGTACATTCCGTTCCTACCACAGTTTTATTTGATTCTGGAGCTTCGCATTCGTTTGTTTCTTGGAGTTTTGCTTTAAAGCAACAATTGAAAACTGTTGCTCTTGGATCAGTTCTTTTAATCCAATCCCCCGGTTCCGAGTTGAGATCCAACCTAGGTTGTCCAGGAGTTAGGATAACCATTCAGGGAGTTGAGTTCAGGGCCGACCTGATTTTGTTGGATATGCAGTCCCTAGATGTAATCTTGGGGATGGATTGGCTTCAGAAGCAGCAAGCAATGTTAGACTGTGGGAGCAGAGCAGTAACCTTAACCAACTCAGATGGGGTTAAGGTGCGGTTCGCAGCCAGTGAGTGTCAACCAGAGTCAGTCATGGTTTGCCAGAGCAAGGTGATCCAGTTGGAGGATGTACCAGTGGTTAGGGAGTACCCCGACGTATTCCCAGATGATCTTGCAGGTATGCCACCGGAGCGAGAGGTGGAGTTTCTGATTGAGCTGGTACCAAGTACCGCTCCGATTTTCAAGTGACCCTATCGGATGCCAGCCAATGATCTAGCGGAGTTAAAGAAGCAAATTCAGGAGCTTTTGGATAAGGGATACATCAGACCGAGTTCATCCCCGTGGGGAGCACCAGTGCTATTTGTCAAGAAGAAGGATGGTAGTTAGCGCATGTGTGTGGACTACCGAGCCCTTAATGAGGTCACCATCAAGAACAAGTACCCTTTGCCCAGGATCGATAGCCTGTTTAATCAGCTTAAGGGAGCAGGAGTTTTCTCCAAGATTGATTTGAGGTCAGGATATCATCAGATGAGGATTCGCAAGGAAGACATACCTAAGACATCATTCTCAACTCGTTATGGTTTATACGAGTTAACCGTGATGTCATTTGGTTTGACCAATACCCCAGCTTATTTCATGTATCTGATGAATAAGGTGTTCATGGAATATTTGGATAAGTTTGTCATTGTGTTCATCGACGACATTTTGATTTACTCCAAGGATGAGAGAGAGTATGAAGAGCATTTGAGATTGGCATTGCAGAAATTGAGGGATAATCAGTTGTATGCTAAGTTCAGCAAATGTGAGTTTTGGATGAAGGAGGTTGCCTTCTTAGGTCATGTGATGACAGCAGACGGAGTTGCAGTTGACCCTGGAAAAGTGAGAGATGTTTTGGATTGGCAGTCGCCTACTTCAGTTATCCAGATCAGGAGTTTTCTGGGTATGGCACGATACTACCGTCGCTTCATTGAGGGATTTTCCAGTGTAGCCAGACCTCTCACGCAGTTGCTCAAGAAGGAGAAGAAATTCACTTGGACGCCAGAGTGCGAGAAAAGTTTTCAGAAACTTAAGGAGAGCTTGACCACAACCCCAGTGCTTGTGTTGCCTGATATAAATAAGGACTTTGAGATTTATTACGATGCCTCTCGCAAAGGTTTGAGTTGTGTCTTGATGTAAGACAAGAGAGTGGTAGCCTATGCCTCACGCCAGTTGAGACCGCATGAGGAGAACTACCCTACTCATGACTTGGAGCTAGCAGCCGTAGTGCATGCTTTAAAGATTTGGCGTCACTATCAGATGGGTAATAGATGTGAAGTTTACACGGATCATAAGAGTCTGAAATACATCTTTACCCAGTCCGAGCTTAACCTCACGCAGAGGAGGTGGTTAGAGCTGATAAAGGATTATAATGTTGGTATATATTATCATCCTAGAAAGGCCAATGTTGTTGCAGATACCTTGAGCAGAAAGGTATATTGCAATTCAGTGATGGTTCGAGAGAGTTAGCCAGCATCGCATCAGGAATTTCAGAAGCTTAGCCTAGAGTTGGTTGAGCAAGGATTTTTGGCAGGTATGTAGTTACAGCCTACTTTGGATGGTCAGATTCGTCAGGCTCAGTCAGATGATGAGGCTTTTCAGCGGATCAGGAAGAACTTAAGTGAAGGAAAGGAGTCAGGATTTTCAGTGGATGACCAAAAAACCTTGTGGTTCAAACAGCAGTTGTGTGTGCCCAATAAGCAAGAGCTAAAGGATGTGTTGTTAAAAGAGGCTCATGAGTCGTTGTACTCGATTCATCCAGGCAGTACCAAGATGTACCAGGACATTAAGGATAAGTATTGGTGGCCAAACATGAAGCGTGAGATCACTGAGTATGTGGCCCTTTGTGATGTTTGTCAGAGAGTTAAGGCAGAGCATCAGAGACCAGCAGGCTTGTTGCAGCCATTAAAAGTCCCTGAGTGGAAGTGGGAAGAAATTAGTATGGACTTCATAGTCGGTCTGCCTAAGACCAAAGAGGGTTATGATTCGATTTGGGTCATCGTGGATCGATTGACCAATGTTGCTTATTTTATTCCAGTTAAGACAATCTACAGTGGTGACAGATTAGCAGAGCTATATATGTCGAAGATTGTCAGTTTGCATGGTGTGCTCAAGAAGATTGTGTCAGATCGTGGATCGTAGTTCACCTCCCGTTTTTGGGGCAGTTTCCATAAGGCTATAGGAACTCACCTGAACTTCAGTACAGCATATCACCCTCAGACAGATGGTCAGACAGAGCGAGTAAATCAAATTTTGGAGGAGATGTTGAGAGCATGTGTGCTCGATCATGGGTCCAAGTGGAACAGTTGTTTGCCTTTTGCGGAGTTCTCATACAACAACAGTTATCAGGCCAATTTGCAGATGTCACCATTTGAGGCACTTTATAGCAGGAAATGCATGACCCCTCTCAATTGGAAAGAGACGGGGGAAGGACATGTTTTCGGTCCAGATTGTTTGAAAGAAGCTGAGGACAAGGTCTGTTTGATACAAGAAAGATTGAAAACTGTCCAGGCTAGACAGAAGAGCTATGCAGATACCAGACGTCGAGAGCTGAGTTTCGAGCCAGATGATTTTGTGTATCTCAGGATCACACCCTTTAAAAGTGTGAAGAGGTTTCAATTAAAAGGGAAGCTTGCACCGAGATATGTTGGTCCGTTCAGGATTCTGAAACGCATGGGAGAGGTTGCTTATCAGTTGGAGCTACCTGCGTCCTTCAGTGGGGTACATGACGTCTTTCATGTGTCCCAACTGAAGAAGTGTTTGCGTGTGCCAGAGGAGGTCGTGCCAGTTGAGGCCGTTGACCTGCAGGATGATCTGTCGTACAAGGAGCATCCTGTCAAAGTCTTGGAAGTGTCAGAGCGAGTCACCTGGAATAAAGTGGTCCATTTTTGTAAACTGCAGTGGAGCAACCATTCTGAGGAGGAAGCCACTATTGGAATACGCGTGGCTACGGAGCGAAAACAAAACTTTTCTACCGCGCACCCAAGAACATCATGCTAAGGAAGGATCATGGATCGTTACCACTTAGGCGCCGCAGCGCAGCGAAGAAGAATTGGAAACCGATCCAATCACGCGCGTCGAGTAGTAGTGGAAGTAGCCGATCGTCCCGACAGATCGTCTCTTCCACGCGCGCCGATCAAGATCGCAACGAGCGGCGCCTCACCGGTATCCACACGTCCGGGCCGAACGCCGATCGCGAGTGTACTAGCACTCGTGAGCAGCTAGGGTTTGGCTCGGGAGGAGGCGGCTAGGGTTTTGCTAGATGTTAACAGGATGAATCCCCTCCGCCCCGCGCTCCATATATATAGACCTCCTCACGTGGGCCTCGTGGACCGAGGCCCAATAGGAGTCTATTCGGATCTCTATCCGAATTGAGCCCATATCCGAATCATATTCGAATTAGTGTTCCAACCCGTTAAGCGTGCGACCACAGAGGTTCACGTATACTTGGTCGTGACCGGAAACGCCTTTCCGGTTACCATGTTAATAGCGGCCTCTAGTAAGACATATTAACCCCAAAGTATATGTAAAGATCATATCGGTTTGAACTGTAATGTTCTCTCATGTACGAATCCCTTTGCCTCACGATATAGATTGAGCTCAAGGCGAGACTGTGTCATCCTCTTAATAGCTCAATCACTCTCTCGATTCCGTGATGGATTATAAACTCGTGATTGACTCCTCAATCACCTTGGCATGGCCATGCACTTTCATAATCCATTACATCGAGGGCCAGAGATATCTCTCCCATAAGGAGGGCAAATTCTATCTTGATCATTCACATCCCACTACATGTTTCATGGCAAACCCGAAGACTACTTTTATGACTATTCGATTCGGAGTAGTGTTTAGTAGTCCCAAAATAAGCTACTACTCATGTTGGGAACCATGATGATCTCAAGTCTAAGGACTCTACATAAACACTACTTGAGACCAGCGATGACACATGGAATCTCTGCGGTGTCTCATGGCAGTCTATCCAACATATGTTCACTAACACATGTCCATATTATTGATTTGGTATCACCATACCATGATCCATGAGACATGATCATCAATCAATACATATGCTGATCTTTGTCTTTGAATCATATTTGTTCCTCATATGATATACGATCAGGGATCATTTAGAAATAGCAACATCTTAGTATTTAAGAGTCTCATGAATAAGTCACATACTCATTGATCAATAATGATGATGTCTATTCCAAGGAACAAAGTAATGTATCATAAACATAGTATGTGATATATACAACATCTCCATGTTGCCTCTAGGGCATATCACTATGAGTCTCCCACTTGCACTAGAGTCAACCATGTAGGTATCTAATACCCATTGCCCTAGTGTGAGCCTCATGCTTTGGCTGGGGAAGCGGCTTTGTCAACGGATCTGCAATGTTCAAATCCGTTTGTACTTTGCATATCTTCACATCGCCTCTCTCCACTATCTCGCGGATGAGATGAAATCGCCGTAAAATGTGTTTGGACTTCTGGTGCGATCTAGGCTCCTTGGCTTGTGCAATGGCCCCACTATTGTCACATGAGGTCCATTGGGCTGGAGGCACTAGCCATCACACCAAGCTCGAAATAAATTTCTTGATCCAAACACCTCTTGGCGCGTTAGAAGCTGCTATGTACTAAACCATTGTAGAATCAACAACCGTCTGCTGCTTGGAACTCTTCCAGCTTACCGCACCGCCATTCGAGCGAGAACACAAATCCAGTTGCGATCTAAAATCATCTTTGTCGGTTTGGAAGCTAGCATCGGTGTAACCATTTACAACGAGCTCTTCCTCACCTTCATAGACAAGGAACACATCTTTAGTTCTTCTCAAGTACTTCAAGATGTTCTTTCGGCAATCCGGTGACTTTCACCGGATCGATCGTATCTACTCGTAGCACTTAAAGCATCTGAAACATCCGGGCGTGTACAAAGCATGGCATACATAATGGACCCAATAGCCAAGCATATGGAATCGCATTCATTTTATCCCGCTCATCGGTGTACTAGGACACGATTCTTGCTAAGATTTATACCATGTGACATAGGTAGAAAACCTTTCTTGGAATCATGCATGTTGAACCTTTTCAACACCTTGTCAATGTACGTATCTTGGCTTAATCCAATTAGTCTTTTTGATCTATCTCTATAGATCTTGATGCCCAGAATATATGCTGCCTCTCCTAAGTCTTTCATAGAGAAACTATTTTTAATGAAGACTTATGATTCGAGCAAAGGAATGTCATTTCCGATCGGTAATATGTCATCCACATATAAGACCGTAAATACGAGTGCGCTCCCACTAGCCTTTTGTAAACACAAGGCTCTTCTTCGTTCTTGATGAAACCAAACCCTTTGATTACTTCATCAAAACGAATGTTCCAACTCCGAGATGCCTGCTTTAATCCATAAATGGATCTTTGGAGCTTGCATATCTTTCCAACTGATTGCGAATCGACAAAACCCGTGGGCTGTGTCATGTACACATCCTCACTCAGATTTCCATTAAGGAAAGCTGTTTTGATATCCATTTGCCATATTTCATAGTCGAAATATGCAGCAATCGCTAGAATGATCCGAATAGACTTTAGCATTACGACGGGCGAAAAAGTTTCATCATAATCAATACCTTGAATTTGTTTGAAACCTTTGGCCACCAATCGCGCTTTATAGATGTGAACATTTCCATCAATGTCTATCTTTTTCTTGAAAACCCATTTGCACTCAATGGTTTTAACACCATCAGGTGGATCAACCAAGTTCCAAACTTGATTACTGTGCATGGATTCAATTTCGGATCTCATGGCTTCAAGCCATTTCTCAGAGTCTGGTCCCACCATCGCTTCTTCATAGGTCTTAGGCTCATCGTTGTCTAACAACAATATGTCCCGTTGTTGAGTAGTCAAGAACATGTACCTCTTAGGTGCACGACGTGACCTTTCTGACCTACGTGGTGCTGGTGTGTCCACAACAGGTTCTTCAACAGTTTGTTCATCCTGTTGTGGTTCTGTAGGAGCTGAAACGTTATCAGGTGTTTCTTGAATTTCTTCAAGTTGCACTGTGCTCCCACTATCCCTTCTTGAGAGAAACTCTTTCTCTAAGAAGACACCATCTTAGGCGACAAACACTTTGCCTTCTCCTCGATTATAAAAGTAATATCCTTTTGTTTCCTTAGGATACCCGATAAAGAAGCATTTATCAGATTTAGGAGTGAGCTTATCAGATTGTAAACGTTTTACATAAGCCTCACATCCCCAAATCTTAAGAAAAGACAAGCTAGGGCGTTGTCTGTCCACATCTCATATGGTGTCTTTTCTCGATTTTGATGGAACCTGTTTAGTGTGAGCGCGTTGTTTCAAGAGCGTACCCCAAAAGACAACGGAAGATCACTTTGGCTCATCATGGGCGCACCATATCTAATAAGGTGCGATTTCTCCGTTCGATACCCCATTCCATTGAGGTGTTCTGGCGAGTCAATTGTGGAACAATTCCACAATCCTTTAGATGATTGCCAAACTCATGGCTCAAATACTCGCCTCCACGATCGGATCGTAGAAACTTGATTGTCTTGCCTAAATGATTTTGCACTTCATTTTGGAATTCCTTGAACTTTTCAAAGGATTCGGACTTATGCTTCATCGGTAGATATACCCATATCTACTAAAGTCATCGATAAAAGTTATGAAATCTCGAAAACCACCTCTGTTTGTTAAGCTCATTGGTCCACATACATCCGTATGTACGAGTGCCAATAAGTCATTTGCCCGTTCACCTTGACCGGTGAAAGGTGCCTTTGTCATCTTGCCAAGTAAACAAGATTCGCATGTCTCTAATGATTCAAAATCAAATGAGTGCGAAATACCATCTCTATGGAGCTTTGCATGCGTTTCTCATTTATGTGACCTAGCGGCGATGCCAAATAAGCGTGGGATTCAAATCATTGGACGTTGCCTCTTTGCATTAATGTTATAGACCGGTGACCCTTCAAGAGTAAGAACGTATAACCCATTCACCAATGGAGTATGACAATAGAACATATCTTTGAAATAAAGAGAACAACCATTGTCCATAGATTTAAAGTCATAACATACGCTTGCAAACATGAAGCGAAATAATGTTCTTTGAAAGAGATGGAACACAATAACAATTATTCAATTCCAAAACTAATCTCGAAGGTAAAGACAATGGCATGGTGCCAACAGCTACCGCAGCAACTTTTGCTCCATTGCCAGCGCGAAGATCCACTTCGCTCCTCCTCAAACTTCTACTTCTTATTAGCCCACAACGATTTGCAAATGTGAGCAACCGATCCGGTATCAAATACCAAAGAATTAGTGGAAGAAGTAGCAAGATTGATTTCTATAACATTTATACAGGTGGAAGTCATACTTCCCTTCTTCTTCTCAAGATCCTCCAAGTACTTTGGGCGGTTCCTTTTCCAATGTCACGATTGCTTACAGAGTAACAATGCATCGGGATGAGCATCGCCCTTCTTGTCTTTCTTGGCCTTAGAACCGCTTGCGATCGCATCAGAGCTTTCTTTCTTTTGACCGCTTCTCTTGACATAGGGCTTGCCCTTGCTTTCTGCATCATCATCACATGATTGCTGCTTTTCTTAATGCTATCCTCGGCAGATTTTAGCATCCCATGCAACTCGGCCGGGGTCTTGTCCAGTTGTTCATGTTAAAGTTCATTATGAATGGCTCAAAGCTCGGGGAGCGGCGGAGAATCACATCGATAGCCAACTCTTGGCTAAAGGGAAAACCAAGCTTTCCGGACTCTCAATGTAGCCAATCATCTTAATGACATGAGGGTGACGGATTCCCTTCGCAAGCACATGCGCAAATAAGGACTTTGAAGTATTGAACCTCTCGGCCCTTGCTTGATTCTCAAACATACCACGTAGCCCCACAATGATATTGTAGGCATCTGTGTTCTCATATTGCTTCAAGCTCGAGAGGACATTGTGGCAAGCATGAGACAGCTCACATCAAGGCAATCATTCGTTTGCTTCTCATAAGCTCTCCGTGCAGCCACAGTAGCATTATCGAGGCAAGTCTTGGGTAAGGAGACTCAAGGACATACTCCTTGCGCTCTTGCTTGAGAACAATTCTCAAGTTGCGATACCAATCCAAAAGTTTGTTCCATTGAGTTTTCTTTCTCAAGAACAGATCGCAAAATAAAAATCTTGGATGCGCGTTAGTGACATGATCTACAACACAAGAATATGCAAAGTTTAGCACTATGTTTATGTTCATCTTTTATTAAACTATTTAGCAAAAGACTCCCACTATGAGTTTTGCAACAAAAACTCCTCTAAGTTACATAGTGGGTAAAGATCCTCATTTCACTAATTCCTAGTGAGCTTTGGCATCACGGCTAGAAAACTAGTGACATGGGTAAGCAACACTTTGCTAATCACATCCCTATGTGACTCTACATTGGGTGACATCGGTATGCCTCGGCCCCAATCTATGCCCCAAGGTCCAAAACTATTTTGATAACCTTGTTAAGTAAACCAAATGCTTCCGCATGTAGATGTCCAACATCTACCCCAAATGATGATGATAACCGATGGCACTCTACTTTGGTAGACCTACCATGCGGTGATCATTATCTTTGGTGCAACATATGGAAGGGCATTAACACCTAATTTTAAGAGGATTCTATCCTACCAAAGCAACATATCACATATATCATTGCATAAGAATAAGATAGATAACATCATAGATAAACACATTTAAGCGTGAAGTAGTATGGCCCAAAAATGGTGATATCCATCTCCAAGTAGGTGTAGACGATCTCCATCCTCCACATCACTTCTTTAGGCCACCATGCTTAAAAGCTTGTAACCTGAAAACTAGGCTACTACCTATAATAGCTAGAAATTGAAGATTACAAAGATAGATTCAAGCATTAAGGTCGACACGCAGGTCGTTAAATACAATATATACAGCTAACAATAGCTGAAATAATCATGACACGCAGCCATGAGCAGATGTTACATGCATCACATACATCTCATACATTCAAATAAGCTATAGGGCCATACTATTCACATCATTCTCTGCAAAAACAAGTTAGACGTAGAACCGCATTCTACCTAACGATGTGAACCCAAGACGCTATACAAGGGGGGGATACACACGGCGGTCCCAAGACGCTATACACGGGGGATACACGCTACCTCACAGAATTACATAGATCGCATCTATGAAATCGCTATGAAAATCTTATCGAGCCGATCAAATCAACCCAAATCCGAGCCATTCAAAATGTCTCAATTTTCATTAGATCAATCATATTGATCATCGCGATCGGTATACTTGAGGAGACCACAACACAAGACCTCGATCTGTTGGCTCGATCTACTGATTGTGCGCGCAGTTAGCCCCGATGGTGATTCCAGCTGGTAGGGGCAAGTCGCGCGTACATCAAAGAAGGAGCACGAACTAATCTTTTTGGCCTTATGATGCTATCAACTCATACCTATTTCAACCCCTTATGACCGATTGATCTCATCAACCCGTGCTACCTGATTTAGACTGTAATAGATCCAATCTACTACTATCGCATATCAACATATGCGCTGATCCAGATTGCAAACTAAGCAAGATGGCTCTGATACCACTATTGGAATACGCGTAGGCTACGGAAGCAGAAAACAAAACTTTTCTACCGCGCACCCAAGAACATCATGCTAAGGAAGGATCATGGATCGTTACCACTTAGACGCGCAGCGCAGCGGAAGAAGAATTGGAAACCGATCCAATGACGCGCGTCGAGATAGTAGTGGAAGTAGCCGATCGTCCCGAACAGATCGTCTCCTCCACGCACGCCGATCAGCACTGCAACGAGCAGCGCCTCCACCGTATCCACACGTCCGGGCTGGGCGCCGATCGCGAGTGTACTAGCACTCGTGAGCAGCTAGGGTTTGGCTCGGGAGGTGGCGGCTAGGGTTTTGCTAGATGTTAACAGGGATGAATCCCCTCCGCCCCTCGCCTCCATATATATAGACCTCCTCACGTGGGCCTCGTGGACCGAGGCCCAATAGGAGTCTATTCGGATCTCTATCCGAATTGAGCCCATATCCGAATCATATTCGAATTAGTGTTCCAACCCGTTAAGCGTGCGACCACAGGGTTCACGTATACTTGGTCGTGACCCGGAAACGCCTTTCCGGTTACCATGTTAATAGCGGCCTCTAGTAAGACATATTAACCCCAAAGTATATGTAAAGATCATATCGGCTGAACCTGTAATGTTCTCTCATGTACGAATCCCTTTGCCTCACGATATAGATTGAGCTCAAGGCGAGACCTGTGTCATCCTCTTAATAGCTCAATCACTCTCTCGATTCCGTGATGGATTATAAACTCGTGATTGACTCCTCAATCACCTTGGCATGGCCATGCACTTTCATAATCCATTACATCGAGGGCCAGAGATATCTCTCCCATAAGGAGGGGCAAATTCTATCTTGATCATTCACATCCCACTACATGTTTCATGGCAAACCCGAAGACTACTTTTATGACTATTCAGATTCACGGAGTAGTGTTTAGTAGTCCCAAAATAAGCTACTACTCATGTTGGGAACCATGATGATCTCAAGTCTAAGGACTCTACATAAACACTACTTGAGACCAGCGATGACACATGGAATCTCTGCGGTGTCTCATGGCAGTCTATCCAACATATGTTCACTAACACATGTCCATATTATTGATTTGGTATCACCATACCATGATCCATGAGACATGATCATCAATCAATACATATGCTGATCTTTGTCTTTGAATCATATTTGTTCCTCATATGATATACGATCAGGGATCATTTAGAAATAGCAACATCTTAGTATTTAAGAGTCTCATGAATAAGTCACATACTCATTGATCAATAATGATGATGTCTATTCTAAGGAACAAAGTAATGTATCATAAACATAGTATGTGATATATACAACATCTCCATGTTGCCTCTAGGGCATATCACTAACAGCCACCTGGGAGCGCGAGGAGGATCTCAGAGCAGAGTTTCCGAACCTATTCTCTTAGTTGGCCCAGATCTCGGGGTCGAGATCTCGTTTAAGGGGGTAAGGTTTGTAACATCCTGTTTTTCTGCTATTTTTAAAGTCAGGATTTTAAAAATAAATTTTCTGAAATTTTCTGAAATTAAATCAAGCTTGAAATGAATTTTTAGAATTTTAAATGATTTAATATGATTAAAATAAACATTAACATAAGTTAAAAATATTTTATTTGGATTCTTCATATTTCAAGGAATTTTCTGGTATTTGTGGTGAATTTTTGGGATTTATTTGCTATTTTCTAGAGCTTGTAGAAGTTTATTTGAATTTCTGGTTCAAAACGAAAAGGGGAAATCAATCTCGGCCGCGCGATCTTCTCTCTCCTCCACGCGTCGGTCATTCGTCGCCTCCCTGCCGCCGCCGTACCCCTTCCCGCCTTCTCGCTCCCTGCGCTGCCCGATCAGCGCCGGGCCATCAGCGCATCATGCTGCCGCATAAAGGCACCCGATCGCGCCATACCCGCCATATACGCCTCGCCTCTTCCCTCAGCCGCCCGATCCGCCGCTCCCCGCGTCGTGGCTTGATCCCCGCCGTCCGTTCCCCGCGCCCGTGCGTAACCCTAACCGTAACTGCCTCGCGCCCGCGCCGTTTCCCCGCCGTTGGATCGTCTGCGCTGCATCCTGGCCGTCCGCGCCAAACCGAGTTCGCGTCTGCGCCGCCCCGTCCCCGGATTGGACTCCCTCGGTTCGCGTGCCTTTTAAACCCCACCGTCCTCGGTTCGCGTGCCAACGCATCGCCGCCGTTTCCTCGCCTCGCGCCGCCGCTCGAGTTCGCGCCGCCGCGCCGAGTCCCGCCGTCGCCGCGCCGTCCCGTCCATTGCCATTCCCGCTGCCGCCGATTCGGATTCCGGATGAGCAGGTTCTACGCCCGAAGACCAGGAGTACCTCGCTGAGTATAACCAAGGCAAGTCGTGTCCTTTGATCGTGTTGAACCCAGTTTGCAATCTATTATTTAATTATTTTATTTTAAATTACATTGCATCGCTACTTTTATTCAAACCCTTGTATTGGTAGTTATTGTCCCAATTGAGTTTATCGCTCCTTGATAATTTGGAATGCCATGATACCATTGTCACCATAGGTTGGAAAACATACTAGTGATACTAGATTATTTGTCACATAGGTTGGTACGATTAGACTGCTTAGCCTTGCTTAATTTACGAATGGTCTCATCATCACATGTTAATAATTAATTTGACTTAATGATATATGGAACTGTGGTTGGTGCCACGTTTATTAAAATTTGTGCCACGTGATTGGTGTGTCGTTGGTTTGGTTATACAAATTGGTTTTACGCTCGTGCGAGTGATCTTGCAGTAAAGGGGGAGGTGCAGATGCACTTCGGGGGATGTGATAGCCTCGCCCGGGTAATGTTAAGGACTTAACTTTGTGCGCCATTGATCTGAGCTTAATCGTGCAAACCACATGTCTAGTATGGGATATACCTGGCTGATTAATTTGTAATATTTCAATTTCAATTATGCCATTGTGATGAACATGGTTGCTGATTTCCATGTGGTGCAAGGGGGGGTGTGATGCGAAACCCTAGCCGGCAGGATTGGGTTGAGGTAGAGCATTGTAAAGGTCTTGTTGTGATTTCCTGAGATCGAGGCTAATCACATCGTGTGAGTACAGTTGTGCAACCTCTGCAGAGTGCAAAACTATTCGAATAGCCGCGTCCTCAGTCATGGATAATGCCCGGTGATTTCACACGAGGGGTAGTGTTTTCAGTTATAACTTGGTGGTTGATATTGGAGGTGGACAGGTAGTTCACTGTTGGCTTAGCTTGTGAATTGGTGTTCACAAGTGGTTCATGATTATTCATTTGATTATTTATTATTATTGTTTTTCAGTTAAATTTTGATTTCAATCTATTTATTATATTTAATGTGAAATGCCTTTTATGCAAATTAACCTTTCAGCCTTCCATTGGTAAGCCTTGCATATTATATTGCATTCATTTGTTACAAGCGACTTGCTGAGTACCAATGTACTCACGGCAGCGCCTATGTTGCTCGATTGAGGCGAGGAGTATTATCGGCAGGAGGTTCGGAAGGATAGTACTCACGACGACTTCACGGATTAGGCTTCGTTCTCCACTCGATAGCCTGTGGGCTTGTCGATTGGCCGCTACGCTTTATTTTGGATTTTCGCTGCTATTTTGTTAAGCCCTTCCGGCTAGAGATATTGTAAGCTTGGCCATAAGGTCGTACTTTTGAGATTTTATCGATATTCGAGTTTTCCTTTATTGTTATCGTGTGTATGACTGTGATTACATCTATATTTGACTGTGTGCACTAGCGTGATCCTGGACTAGTGCAGATTACACAGAGAGACCAAATTTGTATATTCGGGTCTCAACATCGACGAGAATTAAAAGGTGTCCCAAATGCATGATATCCGTGATGGTAAATCGGCCCTTGAGCTCTTTTGATAATTCTCTTCAATGGCGCTTGGATTTTGCTGAGGATTGTGCAACGCACACATCCAGCGACGATGATGAAGAATCAGCGGACGACATGTTAGCCTTGTCATATTAATTCCAGATCTGAGTGGTTTTAGCAATATTTCTATTTTAATTCCAATTATAATTAAGCACAAGTAGCATATATATAGCAATACGAAAATAGCATGAAAGTACATGTATTATTTCTCGAAGCATATATACAAATTAGAACATTAACATATTGCAATATGAATATAGAACAATCATGTGAGCATATATTCTACATAATGCACAAATTTAACATTTGATATATTGCTCTCAGGTGAGGAGTTGCACAAGTAAATAAAAACTTAGCATTCTACCACTCTTGTTAATTTTCATAATCACAGTGACAATTTCTCAAAATATTACCTCTGTGTATAGCAATGTTATGAGCATGTAAAGTCAACAAATTTCGGTGACAATGAGAAATATATAACTGACTTGAACTAATGCAAGTTTTTAGCAGGGTTCCACCATGCCATGCAAATATCACGTTGCCCGCCTCGAACTCCAGGTAATGCATCCTGCAAGCCACTCAGAAGACTTGGGTTTCGGTCAAGCATAGGACAAGAGATTCAGCATCACATAAAGATAGATGTTGCGCTTGCACAAAGGTAAGCGCATATGAATTAAACAAGGCTTAAACACCTGGGACATCCATAAGTTACACATGATATGCTAGTAAATTAAACATCACCGTGCCTTGCTTTCAGAAACCACATTATGGTTGACCAGCCAAGGTCTCGATCAGAAGCTGGTAGCCCTCAGGTACCTTGCTTTGGTTTCTTACGCATGCAGCGAGGTAACTAGCAACCTGGAGAAGCAAGTGGAAGTCAGAGATCCGCTTAACAAAATGGCAGATGCTTCGTACGCTCCAGGTGGCTCCCAAGTGTGCCCATTGTTATAGGACTCCCACGGTTCTCTATAGAAAGGATTTATTCATCATATACCCTCCCCTTAGATGGAAATTCAGGATTTACCCTTCTGGCCCACGTGTCAGTGACTTGTGATGACCCCACATGTCATTGAGTGGGGAGGGTAAATCCTGAATTTGCCAAATATGGGGAGGGTATATGATGAAGAGGGAAAGCCCGTTGAGAGTGGCCCCTGTAGACAAAAAGCAGACACAAGGATAGTGCATCTAAAGGGGTAAAAAGTATATGTACAATCAACTTAAACAAAAAGGGTGCGATGAACCATTTCCCCTATTCCCCGGGTGGAATTTTGTTGATGTGGTCAATATGATATATGGAACAGTAACTGATTAAGAAGCTGAAACTCTGTTGATATTAAGTTTAACATCTCATAAAAAACAAAGATGTGTGGTTTATTTGGGAAACAGAAATACAATTTACAATAATTTCACCATCTGTAATTTACCATGCCAAAATTGTGAGAATTGTAGTATCCAATTAACTGTGACCATACAAAACTGCTTGATTAAAATACATAGCATGGCATGCTTTTTGCATGATTGTAGTGAGAGAATTGTAAGTAGTCTGTTGGAAAACAAAAAAGAAGAAACTCACAATTACATGTGCTTCGCAAGTTTAAAATTTTGGGGTCCTACAATCTGGCATGGTACATTATATAGGTCTTAGAATAATGCTAAGTAAAGTTCACATAATGTATGGATATGTTACATAGGTCTTAGAATATCTTTTCGGAATTTTATGTTAATTCGATGCCTAAACCAAAAGGTTTTGCTCTAGTGCACCGAATTGTGCTTGTGCACTAGATATCTCCCCGTTACATAAAACTCATGTGAATCCAATGTTCTAATTCATTGCTTCATTGTTAAAAATTCCAGAGACTAGACATAATTTTTATAAATAATGTTAGAAAATTCCAGTTGCTTCATTGTTAAAAATTCGCATCTAGATCACATTGCAACCTTTGGTTTCTTTCCACCGAAGGTAGAGAATCACGAATTGCACAAAAAGGTAAGATTTTAGAGCTTTTAGAGGGTAGATCCCCTAAGATGGAGATTCTGATATTAGATCCATAGAATATTTGAGAAAAAGAAAACCTTTAGTGCACGCCAGGTCAAAGATGTCAATTTTCCCTTTCTTCTACAGGCTCACTTCAAACATTTTTGTAAACACAGTTCTACATGCAGTGCTAGAAAACGGATCATCCCTTACGGTTCAAAACCGTCAGGAAAGTACAAAAAATCGACAAGTTAAATTTCCCTGACGGGTTCCCGTTAGGCAAAACCCCTCAGGGCTGGCTGGAAAGGAAAATTAAATTTTGCTGACGGTTACCCGTCAGGGAAATTTAACCTGACGGTTTTACCCGTCACGGAAAACTGTATTTTCCTGAAGGGCCAAACCGTCAGAATAATGCATTAACCTGACGGTACTAACCGACAGTCAGAAAAATACATTTTGCTGACGGTTCAGTCACCGTCAATATAATAGCCTGCCCCGCAACAAAAAAAGATTTTTCTGAGGGGGCCAAGCTGTCAGGAAAATGGATTTCATTGACTGTTTGTGTTACCGTCAGGAAAATGCATATCATTGACTGTTTGAGTTACCGTGAAGAAAATATAGGCTGACGGTTTGAACCGTCAAAATTGGTAGAAACTACTAACAAATAGCAGGTTGGCAGAAACTACTAGCAAAATTGGCAGAAACTACTAACAAATTGACTATTCAGCTACAAGATAAGCATTGATATCTAAATCACAACACCATCCTTGCATCAATCAAGAAACATATAATAACAAACATATAAAAAATTCAGTTTTCATAAACAATCCCTAGATTGATTCATGTTCACACAAGCATACCAATTCATAAACTTCAGTTTTCATAAACAATCCCTAGATTGGTTCATCCATCCAAAAGACATCTATAATGAAGTACCACATACAAAAGTCTTAAGTCTCTATTTCCATTACATTGAAGTTTAGCTAGTCAAAAGAACTACAAGAGATCACTGAAAATCACATGGCAGCATGGTTGTCGCCATCAATGTCGCCACTGCAATTGTCCATGTCGTTTACATCAACGTTACCATCAACAGCACCGTCATCCGGTTGTGAGCCCACATGAGAGGATCCAGTCCCAAGCCCAGTCCCAGTACCAGTCCCTTGCTGCAAGGTGAAAATATTATGTCAGAAGGAAACAGAATATCATGTCTTGTACAACATGCACAGTAGCTAGTTTTCATAACTACACAAAATACCATAGCAACAAAAAAAGGATCTAAGTGTTCTTGTTAATTCAACATAAAATTGTGCAAGGAAGGTAGCTATACTTTTGCTAGCAGTAGGTTGGCATATACTCAAGATTAGTTTAGCCTCATAAACATCTCACAAGTATGGGTGTACCAACTAGTAGAAAAGTCATTTGCCACCTTACCATTAACTCTAAGTAAATGAGATTCAGGTTATGCCCATATTCAGAACATTCAACATGAGTCCACTCGCTCACTGCTGTATTGCTTGTTGACAGTCTGACACACCAAAAAAGATTAGTTGAATAGTACAATGGTCCTCCGTATGACAAAGGTGACAGATGGAAGTTGAACTCTAGAAGAAGGCAAAATAATAGTTCATAGGAAATTTTGTTTGTACACAAAGCAATAATTGTAGGTATTAAATGGTATTACCTGTGCTTGTGTAGGTGTTCCACGGCGTAGCATCTCTGATGGTGGTTGTTCACCCATCTTTTTAAAAAGCATCTACAGTTAGAAAGTACCATTTGAAGTTGAACTATATAATCTGTACTAACCATGCAATGCAAGCAAAGACATGCACAATCTGTACTAACATGGCAATGAGAATTTTATTTCTAAATGCATAGCAAAGTTATGCTGCACGCATATTTATTGTTGACTAATCATTTAACACTACAATTCATGTCAGAAGGAAACAGAAGGCATTCAAAATATACAACACAACAAACATCAGTTTGCAGCCTGAGCTTCTTGTCCAAGGTGTTGTCTTATTCCTTATAGCAATATCTGTTGTGACACAGAAATATAGATACAGTACTAGAAATTGCCCATAGCTAGAACACACATTGACTAAATTGAATTGGTTTGGAAAAAATTGTATAACATATGGTCACATGCTAAATTATACCACAGAGGAAAGCTTTTGTGTCACATTCAAGTGGCTGACTGAAACATATATTTCTTAAAGATTAGAACAAAGCACCTAGGGAACTAGATCTAGATGAACTACCCACTGCAAGCAGATCCATAGTGAGATGGCTCCTTTTGCTCACATTGTAATTTGTTCTGGTGAGAATCTGGGTCTATATTTTATAACCAAAAGAAAATATGAGAAAAGTGTAGTGCTTTATTGCTGTGTAAAAACTGTGCAACATACTGACAGCAGCACCCTTTCTATTATCTTTATAAAGTGGAGGCTCACTAGCTTAGTCGCTTAAAATAACAAAAAAAATGATGGGCAATCAGATGCTAGGAGGTTTGGGCAGCCCTGGCACGCTGTCTCATGCTTATGTACAGCATCCTCCATTATGATGTGACATACCAGACATACAGGGGCTATTCTACGATGATGCAAATAAGTTCCTTATAGCTCCAACAGCTGATCGGGTATATGAACACCCAATCAATTCACTTTTCCATTTTTGTAATGAATATGGTTATTACGAAGTTAATCTTTCCAATTATTGCAGATATTATACTGGAAGATAGCTCCATCTACTCCATCTGGACCTCCAAACTCTGATCCAGTTAATGAAGGATCTGTCTTATCAGTTTGGTATTCTCTGGATCAGAAAGCAATAGGGGTTCAACAATCCAATCATGAGATTGACTTTAGAAATAGAGAAACTGGGTCCAGGCAAGTTGAAATCATGATGTAGTTATTGTAACACACATCAATTTTCACATATGGCATTCTGAGACCCTCTAACAACTTTTTTGAACGTAGAAGTCCTCGGACAACTTAGACTACAGAGGCAAAAGTTCATGAATTATTTGTATTACATCGTCATAGTGTGCAATTGACATAATGTACTGTGACTTCATAGCTAGCAAACGAGCAACAGCAGACAGACTTGAATGTGTTGTGTTCTCATAGACTAGTTCGTCAGCTCTAGCGACCATTCTATAGAAAACCTGAGCAGAGGCCGTTGGCTCCTCATCAATTCCTGGTGGATGGTCACCGCCTCGTCAATCAGCAGTTGTCCATCCGATTACATTCATTGATTTCCTCGTGATCTATTGAAGGGTCATGTTCATCATGTGTTGTCCATGTTTGATAGTTTGACCTAAACCCATATTTACTTAAGTGCAACTCTACAATACGCCTGTTGTACCTAAAATACTTCCTGCACATTGCACATGGACACTTAATGGTGTCACATTCAACTATTCTAGGATTTGAGAATGCATGATCTAAGAACTGTGTAGTTTGTTCAATCCATTCATTTGAGGGAGCTTTATCACGCTGCCAGCCACTATACATCCATTCATGGTCTGCCATGAAATAGTTCTGTGTGCATAACATGAATATATCAGGCATAAAATTATATTTATTAAAACTAGGTATGTTGCATTTGTATACAATTGTATATCAGCCACTATATTTGCATTTGTATATCAGCCACTATACAATTGTTTCAATGTATCAATTACAATGGTCGATGGACAGGTATGTGTATATGAATATACCAAAGACGAGATCTCACCGGTGGCTCCTCGTGGTGGGGATGCCCCTTGGAGAGGGTGTACGCTGCCAGGAGGGTGCACATCATGATCCCAACGTAGGTGATCTTCTCCCACTTGGCCTTCTCATCTGCGAGAGAAGATCAAAGGCGAAATCCAAATCAAAAAAAAATACTCACAATAGCCCCTCTCGTTGAAAGCTACTCATGATCTGCTTTTCTGGATGCAACATTGCTAATTTAGCAAACGCTGAAGTTGGTAGCAAATTTAGATACCCTAAACCCTCAATGTTGACCATAGCTCCATTACCAAAAAGGGTACTCCATTGGACGGGGTCCTAATATATAACTCCGCCTGCTGTTGAGGGTTCCATCGCCGGTTGGTCTGGGTATTAGGAGGTTTGGGTGGAGGGGCAGGGGCAAAGAGCGAGGAGTCAAAAGTTCAACCGGATCGATGTTGGGCGGTTTTGTTTTTGGAAAGAGCTCGAAGCACAAGAGTGAGAATTTCATAGCGGTTGCTAGAAAAGTGGGATAACCAAATTGGACCCGAACTTACTTAGAATTGACGCTTCGTAGACTTCCTTCTTCCTTCCAATAGCGGGTGTCGGCCAGGCCCGATTATGCCCCTCAATCTTACATTTTCATATAGCTTCACGAACTTCCATACACCGATTGATTGTATGCTTGCTGTTCTCAACTGGGCCTCTGAATCTCCTCTGGTTTCACCTTTGTGAGTCGAAGTAATTTTCGGAAAGACACAGAGGAGCTCTCATGCTAAGGACAGCTTCTGTGCAAGAAAGATGGTGCTCAACAGCTCAAGTTTCATGATTTCATCACAGGAGATAAGAACATTTCACAAGGGAGAATCAAGTAATTGTTTGGTAGTCAAATATATAAGGCAGATCTCGAGTACCTGGATGCCTGGATCTAGATCTGGAGGATGACCTGGCCGAGAGGAGGATGACCCGGGCTGGCGGCCGGGTGGGAGGCCGACGGGCGGCAGGCGGCCAGGTGGGAGGTCGATGGGTGGCAGGCGACGGGCGGCAAACCGATGGATGGAAGAAAGAGTGGCATCGGTGGGAGGGAGAAAGAGCGGCGGCGGCGGGGCGAGGGGGGGGGGCGGAGAGATCGGCGGCGGCGGGTGGGACGGGAGATGTGGCGGCGGCGGATCGGGAGTAGCGGGCGGGCAGGAAGAATGAGCGGTGGCGGCGGGAGGCTGGGAAGAAAGAGCGGCGTCGGTGGGAGGGAAGAAAGAGTAGCGGGCGAGCGGGGAGATCGGTCGGCTGCGGGGGGGGAGGGGAGATGTGGCGGCGGCGGATCGGGAGTAGTTGGCGGGCGGGAAGAATGAGCGGCGTCGGTGGGACCGTGGGAGGGAAGAAAGAGCGGCGGGCGGGTAGGGAGATCGAGCGGAGGAGGCGGGCGAGGGGATGGGGAGGAGGACGCGAGCAAGGGGATGGGGAGAAGGACGCGGGCGATGGGGGCGGAGGAGGCGGGCGAGGTTGGGGATCGAAGGAGACGGGCGCGAGGGGATCGATGGGGGGCGCGGCGGCTGCGAAATTTGGGAAAAGGTTGGGTCTTAGAAACCCTAGCGCGCTGCACGAAATTACGGGCGGGCTGGATCAGAAGCCTAACGGGCTTATGTTCCAATTATCCTCATGGTTCATGTAATACCGTCACAAAAATATTTTATTTCCTTGGTGACTTAGAGAGCCCGACAGGAAAATGTATTTTTGCGACGGTGATACGTGGGCCCGTCACAAAAAATGTTTATTTCCTTGGCGGCTTAAGGAGCCTGACAGGAAAATTTATTTTGCGACGATAATACATGGGCCCGTCACAAAAAATGATATCTCTCACGTTCTCTGCGGGCCGGTCAGAAAAATTAAAGCCCGTGAGGGATGAGATTTTCTAGTAGTGATGTAAAGCACATGCCAGAACAGTTATCTTGTGTGTTGCAAATAATACACAGAAAAATAGAGACAAAATACACGAATTTTTACTTGGAAAATCCTTGCGGAAAAAACACAGGCACTCAAAGGCAAATCACTATAACGAGGAGGGATTACAATAAAATGCTTCTGATGGGGCATAGGGCATGCGCTTCCTATAGACTACTGGAGTACATATATAGTATGAGGGAAAAGAGTCCCACACGGAGAGGAAACCAAATCAAAGTCAGTTGTTACAGATTGATACCATGTCTGATACAAATTATGCATACATCTGCCATGCCACGTCTGGTATAAGACGATGAAGTGTCCTACATGGACACGATATGAATCTGGATATCTTTTCAACAATCTCCACCTTAAACCGAAATCGCTCCCGTAGTCGAAAAATGTGCTAAACTCCTCTAACAAAATAGCATGAACATCTTAAGCGTCGAAAGTCCAAAGGACTAGTGAGTAATACTAACTATGTCTGAGCAAAGCTCAAACTTAGATTCTGAAATTGGCTTTATCAACATATCAGCTGGATTATTATGAGTACTTATCTTGCAGACTTTAATATCACCATGAGTAATGACACCTCGAATGTAGTGATACCTGATATCAATGTGTTTTATTCTCTCATGAAACATTTGATTTTTTTGTAAGACAAATAGCACTCTGGCTATCACAAAATATTGTAGTGCAGGATGTACTTCCACTACGCTCAGTGAATAAACCTCTTAACCAAATAGCTTCTTTGCAAGTTTCAGAAATAGCCATATATTCAGCTTTCGTAGTAGGCAAGGCAATGGTAACTTGCAAACTTGCTTTTCAGCTTACGACATACCCTTCAACAGTGAACACATAACTATTGAGAGACCTTCTTTTATCTAAATCTCCAACAAAATCAGAATCCACATAACCAATGAGTCCATCTCTTGTCCTCTCAAACTGTAAACAAGCATTAGATATGCCCCGCAGAATGACAAAACCTTCTAGTTGCTCTATAGAAATATCTTCTTCTACTTTCCCATGTAAGAATGCGGTTTTCAAATACAATTATTCAAGCTCATAATAACAAAAGCCACAATGCTGAGTAAAGTACGAATAGAACTATGTTTCACAACAGGGGAAAAACATCCGTGAAATTAATGCCTGGGATGTGACTGTATCCTTTAGCAAATAATCTTGCTTTGTACCTAATCTCTCCGGTTGGTGAAAAGCCTTCTTTTTTCTTGAAGATCTATTTGCAGTGAATATGTTTCTTCTCAATTGGTAACTTGATCAGCTTCCATGTACCATTCTTGTCAAGAGATTCTATCTTATCGTGTATGGTAGCCATCCATCTGTAACACCCCAGGACCCACATTACCCTAGGATGTCACACAACTACACCACAAGGTAGCTAATTCATAAGATAACATAAACTGGCAATAATTTCTAAATCATGATAAGCTAAGCGGAAGCATAATAAAACAAAGATAATGAAACACTATTAATTAAAGAACAACTGCTAAATTTTTTTTAACCAATTAAAACGAACTACTGTCTAGCATTATTACTTTGAAACAAACATCAACGAGGGAAATAAATCCATGACTAAGACTATACAATTATTACAACATTAATCATGATATAATGTGTGACAGTGATGTGCCGCTCTACCCTTCCCATGCATGCTCGAGAATTACCTGGAAGGGGGAAAAAGCAAAAGTCATATAAAAATCTCAACAAGCAAACTATTTAACAAGCTGATTAAACTACAATGGTTTAAGCATCAACATTTATTTTTCACAATAACCGCAATTATAGTCTTAACCACTTTACTACCAACAATAACAAAATATTAGCAAATAAATCTTGATTGACTACTTCATATCCACAACCACAACCACTATCAATCAAAGTAAAGTATTAACATGTTTTACCTCACTATCTTTATTATTTCTCATATCCACAACTGCTATCAACAGTTACCATAAAAGAAAAAATCTCATGCCACAATCACAACCCCTACCATACCACAAGAGATGAACCTCATTCCATGACCACAGCCATATTCCTCATACCACAAGTGACTCTCATGAGCCAATTCCACATTACAACTAAGAAGTTACATTTGTTTAGAAAATAACTCCACCACAATACATTGCATAAGTATGCAAATGATCTTTCCACAATGGAATGCGTATGATCCACTACACCCTTACCCAACAAAGTAAGAGTGTGCATTATACTATGGCAATATACGATGCTGTACCGGTACGGTCGCGGCTATAAACGGCGACATCCACAATACAAATGTCATGACATATTATGAATAATATGATAATCATAATCCACAAGAATTTAACCTTATAGAACAACATCATATTCATCATAAATTTAACCACAAAGAACAACAACATATTCAACATAAACGCTACCTCATAATCCACATATGATTCAATAAGGATATTACCACATAATCCACATAGGCCACAATTTATCCGTTAATAATACCGCCAACTAGCCCACAATATGATCATTAAGAGTACTACCACCAAGATCTCAATATCCTCGTAAGGAATACTACCCCACAACCACTTTTGTTTTATTAAGAACTATACCACATAACCACAAATATTTTATCAAGGCATAACCAATTGATTGCTAAATTTCTACCACATAGACCACATTAAGAAAGCATGTAACCATGGTATAACATCTCAAATTAAGAGAATTAACTAGTGTGAAGGTAGAATGATTAACTAGTTAAACAATAACACATCCGCTACGTTTACTTGCCTCTATCATTGAAGCGAAGCAATCACGTGCATTCAGGAGCAAAATCACATGTCCAAAAGTACCTCTCAGCACAATACAATAGCAATGAAAAGTACCCCCGCTACGGTTCTACACTCCGCCCGCTGCAGCAGCGTGCTTAATTTTTTGTATCTTTAAGATTATTAAACCGTTTACAGAGAAAGATATATTTCTGGATTCCTCACTGAAATACCTTCACTTTTCATGTAGATCACTTATTTTATTTTCTTACTAACAAGGTGTTATTTAATGCGCAAAACGGAGGACGTTCTCTGTTCTAGCAATCTGAGCAGCTAGTTTCTAACGCACCCCAACCACAGTATCAGGCTCTAAAAATTATGATTTTTATACAGTGGTTAGATTACTGAATTCCCTATATTTTTCTCAATTGTGACCAAAAATATAAAAATCATCTACTACTCCTAAATCACACCTGAACAGCAGTCTGCCCCAATTTGCACCCCTGACAGACAGCAAGGTTCCCGATCTTTACAATTTTCCTTTTGGCCAGACCTGCAGAAAAAATCATTTCGTAGGTCTAAACTGCGCAAATAGTCGCACTGCACGGATTGATCTATAGGCAGATAGCAGGAATTCCCTAATCAGAGAATCAAATTGCTAAACCCCATCAATTCCAATGCTAAGAACCCTAAATACAACAAAAACAAAAGGGTTTGGGATGAGGGAGAGTTATCTAGGGGATCCCCTTGGGATCACCCCTCTTCTTTTCTCTTCTTCTTCTTCCTCCTCCCTTTCTTCTCTTCTTCCTCCTTCCTTCTCGCTTTCTCCTAGCACCAAGGGGCAGCAGCAATAGGGAGAATGGTGGAGGCACAGGGAGGGGATGGGGGTGGTGGCCAAGGGGGAAAAAGGGGAGGGGGAGGCGCCCAAGGCCTTTTATAGGGGGTGGGGGCGGCTTAGGGTTAGGGGCGGCCCTTGGGCTAGGTGGCCCAAGGTGGCAGGCCCACCCTCCGGGCAGCCCACTAAAAAGTTTTTTATTTATTTTATTCTTTTTTCATTTTAAGCTATTCCACTATTTTATTTTCCCTTCCCGTGATTTACCGAAAATCCGGGCGACTCCGCGATCAATTTAAAGATCGATGCCGAAACGACGTTTAGGATATTACACCATCTTTTTGAGTCACTAGAATAGATTAGTTCTAAATAAGAGGAAGGCTCTGCAATACCTTCAATTTTTTCTGCCATATTTAAACAATAAGCCACAATATTGGCTTCTTCAATCAATCTCCTAGGAGGCCAAATATTCCTCCTTTCTCTATTAACTGCAATGGAACATTGTGTTGGTGGTGCAATAATAGGAACTTCTGGAGTATTTTTCTTGTTAATTTCTAGTGTAGATCCTGAATCAATAATATACTCTACTTGCACACTTGATTGCTTGTCAACGGGAACATCAATAGATGGTTTATTATACAACATAGCAGACTCATCAAAGGTAACATCTCTGCTAATAACCATCTTTCTAGTTTCAAGATTCCACAATTTATATTCTTTCACACTAGTTTTATAACCAAGAAAAATGCACTTAACTACTCTAGGTTCTAATTTACCATTGTTGACACAAGCATAAGCAGGACAACCAAATATTCTTAAGTTTGGATAATCTACTGGAGAGTCAGACCATATCTCAATTGGAGCCCTCTTATCAATAACCAAATTTGATGATCGATTAATCAAATAACAAGTAGTAGAAGCAGTTTCAGCCCAATAACTCTTTCATAATCTTGAGTTTGATAACATGCAATGTACCATCTTCATGATGGTTCTGTTCATACATTGAACCACACCATTTTGTTGAATAGTACCTGGAATGGTATAATATCTCACAATACCTTCTGACTTACATAAAACTCTAAGCTATTTTTGGTACGAAACTTCTTGATATGCTTACTAGTTTGTCTCTCAATCATAATCTTTCACTCCTTAAATGTGTTGAATACATCCGACTTATGTTTGACGAAGTATGCCCAAACTTTTCTTGAGCAATCATCAATAATGGTTAGCATGTAGCTTGCACCTCCAAGTGATGGAATGTGGGATTCTTCTCACAAATCGGAGTGAATATAATGCAATATGTCTTTTGTAGAGTGAGTCGCAGTACTGAATTTCACCCTCTTTTACTTAGCAAAAATACAATACTCACAAAACTTCAACTTTTCGATGTTTTTACCATCAAGAAATTCTCTTTTGCATAATTCCATCATTCTACGTTCACTCATATACTCCAGACGCATATGCCAAATATTAGTGGCATCAGAATCGAATGATTTATTTTAGACAACAGCAACATTACCTGAAATTGTAGTACCTCACAAATGATATAAGTCGGTAGCTTTCACCTTTCACCACAATAAGAGAACTCCAGTTCCACCGAAATACTTATACCCTTTAGCATTAAGAGAACTCAATGAGATAAGATTTCTTTTTAAATTCGAAATATAACAAGCATCCAACAAAGTTTTGATGTGCCATCAAACATCTTGATCTCGATAGCACCAATGTCTACAACCTTGCATAGTGTATTATCACCCATCAACATGGATCTATTTGGCGTAGCTTCATAGGTAACGAACCACTCACGGTTTGGGCTCATGTGGAAAGTGCAACCTGAATCAAGAATCGATTCATCATCAGTTTTGTAATTACCGGCAAAGACAACGAGAACATCGCAAAGGTAACGAGAATATCTCCATCAGAATCTTCTTTGGTTATAACGGTAGCTCTAGCTGCATCCTCTTATTGATCCTTCTTGAAATTATTATTCCTCTTGTCTTTGTTCTGCAACTTTCAACGCTCGGATATGTTATGACCATCCTTATTACAATACTTGCATGACTTTCTGTTCCTAGATTTAGATATGCCTCTATATCTGCTTTTGCTTCTACCTCTTGAATTGTCGTTTGAACCCTTCTCATATTGCCTGCTATGAACAAACAAACCTTCACATGCGTACTTGAACTTCCATCAGGAACTATAAGTTTCATTTTTTCTTTAGCATGCAGAGCTTTATAAAATTCACTGAGAGTAAGAGTATCTCGGCTATATAGAATAGTATTTCTAAAATGAGAGTACGAACAGGGTAGAAAGCATAACAACATATGACCTAAATCTTTATCATCATATTTTATCTCTATAAACTGGAGGTCAGCAACAACTTCCTTAAAGGTTGTCTGGTGGTTCAGTAATAAGGCTCCCTCTGCTATCTTGTGTGAATAAAGCTTTTACTTCAAATGCATCTTACTGGTCAGATCCTTGGTCATACAAATCTGCTATAGCTTTAGCCATAATGTGGCGGCAGATGTCTCCTTCATAACATCCTATAAAATATTATTTGATAAATGAAGATGAATTTGTAATAAGGCCTTACGATCTTTATCTTACTTCTCATCGACGGACAGTGTTGCTTGCATCTTGTCGATCCCCAAAAGTGCATCATTTAAATTAAGTTGTGATAAAACAGCCCGTATGTTGGCATACCATAGAGAAAATCTCATGTTGCGATCCAACAACAAAAGATCATACTTCAGACTCGCCATGCGAAAAAAATTTCTAGTATGAATTTGTGTATACCTAGCAAAATTCTCGCAATTTGAAGAAATCCTGGTACGCTCTTGGATGCCCTTAGCAATTTCGGCCAGAAAATTGCACCAAAAGATCAAACTAGCCCCTGTTGCTCTGACGCATGTGAGTTCCTTTCTCTAGTTTTGCTTCTCTCTCACGAGATGTTGCTTTTTGGTTCGACTGCTCCTCACGACGTCTTGCCTTTTCTTTTCACGTGAAGCAGGCTGCTCTCTTGATTGATGCACTGCTTGACCGAGGCAAGGAGGCTGCGTGCGCAAGAAGGAAACACTGCCATGTTTTGCTGTCGCGCTTGGTTTAACAGGGACTAATGATCTGTTGCCTTGGCCTCAGGAATGCTACGCGTGATGAGATGATTTTTTCCCAACTTGGCTTCTGCGTTGCGACGCCTCCCTTTTATCGCATCTGCCTGGCACCAACTCCGAGGCGAAAAAAGAAAAAGAGAATGAAGCTGCACGGATTTGCTTTGCCTCGGAGATGAAATTTTTTTCTTTTGACTGGAACTTCTTCAGATGTGCAGGCTGAGTCTGACGGCTCGAATAATATTTTCCAAAGTATGATTTTTTTCTTCCTGTCAGTTCTTGCCTGTGAAATCTGCTGCCTTAATGCCGCGATGGGATGGCCGCCCCTGATGTCGACAAAATCCGTGCAGATGATCGGTGTTGCATCGGGTGATGGCTGCCCCGGGGTCTCCTCCTCCTGGGTAGCGGTTTTGATCTTAAACTCTAAGCTCTGATACCACTTGTTGCAAATAATGCACAGAAAAATAGAGACAAGATATACAGATTTTTACGTGAAAAACTATTGCGGGAAAAAAACCATGGGTACTCAAAGGCAAATCATTATAATGAGAAAATATTACAATATTATAATGAGAAGATATTACAATAGAGCGCTTCTCATGGGACTTGTGCTTTCTATGGACTACTAGAAGTACATATATAGTGCAAGAGAAAAGAGTCCCATATAGAGATGAAATTAAATCAGAGTCGGTTACTACAGATTGATACCACGTTTGATACAAATTGTGGATACACCTGCCATGCCACATCTGGTATGAGGCAATGAACTGTCCTACACAGACACAGTACGAATTTGGATCACCTTTTCAACATTGTGATTGTTAGCTGATACACTAACATCGCTTTTTTCCAAAAAAAAACATAATCAAAGAAACCCTCTGTTTTACAGCATGGCAGACGTCCCCCCAACCACCCACCCCCACCCACAATCTCTTCCTTACACAAGAAACGGTTTTACATCAAATACACTAAGCTACTGGTAGAATGGGCCCATAAATGAGGCCCATTTTTCTTAATTCCAAAGCATGCAAGGTTTAGTATCATATTACTAAGGTAAAATGGGGGAAACTAATTTATAAGCTAGAGTCTATGCCACTCCTTGAATTATGAAAGTGGATGGCATAAGGATGGCTTTGGCTAAACACATGCACGCACACACATGCGTACGCCCGTATTCGCGTATTTTCATGTGAAAATTGCGTGATTTGTGACTTGCAATGCGCGACCGTCATGTGGTGTGGGTGTTGACGTGGCGTAGCGTGGCGCGCCACTTGGCAGACTAAGTCTACCTTTATTTTTGTTGAACTGTGCATCACTCTCTCCTTTTAACTGGTCATAAGACTGCTTAATTACCATTATTTGGTTTTGAATTTTATCAGTACTTTGATCAGTTACCAATGAATAATTGAGCAGTTACTAGTGAATTATTTTAGTTCAATGGGGGCAATTATCAGAGAGAAATTTTCACATCTATAAAAGGCCTGGAGATGTCCAGGCTTGTGAGATTGAACCTTTTATTTTCCTTCTCCTACTGTCTTCTTCCTCGCTAGTGATATTGTGCTGTGGTATTATACCGTCTGAACTTCGCCGGCCTTTCTTCCTGGTGTGCATCTGGAAGGAGGATGAGCGGTATCTCTGAGCCATTACTGCCGTGAAAACCTGCACGGGGGTGGCAATAAGATTTCTAGGTAGCGCATTTGCACGACTGCTCCTACTTTACTTGATGAAGACATAGCCCTGGTGGATACAACCATATTAGCAATGCTTGTTATTCTAATTACAAGAATTCCTATGCATCACTTAAATTATCAGGTGACCTTATTTTTAGAAGTACCTTTATATCATATGAACTATATGACGCTACCTAATGATGAAAATACATATTTACACAGCTATACAAGGAGGATTGCATCAACACTACGAGCTCGTAGTTGGGGTCTACCAAAAGGGAAGCCAACCAACATATCAAGACCATATCGACGTTTCCCCTAACTCTTCCTTATGGTCAGCACATCACTTTCTGACCAATTCAAGCAAGAGTTCAAGTGGGACACATTTTGGAATCCAATTCAGCCTCCAGATCAATTTGGATTCAGCCTGACAGGTCCAAATTCAAACGCGCATAACTTTCACATATGGAGTCCGTTTGAGGTCCACGAGTACTTAATGGAAAGCTTTTCTCGTCTTCTTTCCAACGGATCTAGCCTTGCCTATAAATTTCTTCTGCACGCTCCGCAATGATTAAAAGAATTTGCTTCATCACCTATTTGGGCCAAATCGGGCCTTCTAATGCATAGCCTAAGAGGAAGGTACTACCCCCACTATTCATGGCCGACTACTGTTCATGTAAACAGTAATAATATCACCCTCTTGTTTCTTAGTTTTGTGTAGCCTCCACTTCCCTATTTAATGAGACCGCACCCCTCTTATTTTCTCGGATTTTGTTTATGTTTAGTTTGCTTGTGTTATAACTTGTATCTTCTACGTATGTCAACTAGACCACCCAGTCAAGATCCCTATTCGGAATCCCACCATATTGAGTATTTTAATCCTATTTATAATTTGAGATTGCTTGTTATCTTGTTCTTGCGTGTTCTTCGGTTGCATGCAGGAATAGACCTTCGTGGTCAGGTCAACCGCGTTCTTGGCACGGTTGATAACGACTCGGAGTGTGGTTTAACAATTGCTTAGTGTTCTAGTCGTGACTGGTTAGAAGCCACATCGTCAAAGTCATTCTCCTCGAAATCGATGTTATCATCCTATCAGAAGATTGGAACCCTGTCGCTTCATCAAGTGGTATCAGAGCTTCAGTTAATCAGTTGCATTTCTTGTATCCCTAGTTAGTAGATTGATTTTTTTATGTCCTATAGTATAAAAAAATTGCCCTACAAAAAGAGATTATTTTCGCTGTCCAAACCCCATTGTGCTTTTCTGGAACCTCTTTTGGTGAGCTGAATCTGTGGCTACGTCCTCTGGCGCGTAGCGAGCTAACTGAGTGAATCTATTAAGGTATTCACTCACCGACATGTTGTTCTGCTGCAGCTCTCGAAATTCATCTTTCTTCATCTCAATCACCCCATCCAAGATATGGGCGTGATGGAAGGCGGCGGTGAACTCTACCCAAATGATACTGCTCTGATCCTCATGGGCGGCGCAGTAGTTCTCCCAACACTCTGCTGCTACTCCCTCAACTGGTGTGCTAAATACATCACCTTCTCCCTGTCGGTGTACTGAGCCAGGTTCAGTTTCTTTTCAACTGAATGGATCCAATCGTCTGCCTTCAAAGGCTCTGAAGAACTGGAGTAGGAAGGGGGTCTCGTCCTTATGAATTCTGCATAGCTGGACTGCTGTCGTGTTGGCGGTGGTGCTACTGGCTCCTGATGCTGACACTGCATCATCACATTCATATTCTGCATCATTGCCTGCATCATCTGTGTTTGTGCCACCAAAAACTGACTGAAGACGGGGTCCAAGCTCGGTGGAACTGGCTGAGCGGCACTGCTCTCCGGATCCTGATTTGCCTGGCTGTGGCCTGAAGAGTTCCTGGTTTCAACCACTTGCTACTGCTCTGAAAAGGGAAATAACTGCTGACTGACTTTGCCGGGTTTTAAAGATGAGAGGGAACAGCATAGACGAGAGGTAAATTCGTCTAAGGGGGATTTTTCTAATGGTAACCTGAACTAAACAAGCACTTAGCCGAAAAAGGCTAACAACAAGAATGAGAGAAAACTCCAATAAAAGATTGACGTGATTGCAATATAATGCTTTTAAGGGCAATATTTGCAGCTCACATCACACACAACGGCAAGCAAAAGCAAGACGATCTACCCGATGCTAAAACTATAACAGGGCTTTCCTCTTATGGCTCTTAATTTTTACGGTAGTCTTCAATCTTGTCTTGGAACCTATTGGGTGCTTCCTTGATCTGAACTTCACAGCAACGTTCGAAGAATTCCGGGTCGATCACCTCTTTGATTATGGGACACTCGAAACATCTATAGATATTGTCAGGATAAGAAGTCAAATTAAGCTTTGAAAACAAATTCGCAGAGAAGGTGAGGATTAAGAATCCTACGAATAAGGTAAGAATAGATAATCACTAGCTATTCATTTTGTTGATTTGAAATTGGGCTAAGATGACCATTCTAACTAGGGCTTCGTCCTATAGTCGATATAGCTCTGATACCATCTCTGTCGAGACCCGAATATGCAAATCTGGACTCTCTGTGAATACTGCACTAGTCCCAGGATCACGCTAGTGCACACAGTCAAATATAGAGGTAATCACAACCATATACACGCTAAAATAAAAGAAAACTCAAATAAAGATAAATATCAAAGGTACGACCTTATGGTCAAGCTTACAATAGACTACCCCGAAGGGCTTAACAAAACTAGCAGCGGAAATCCAAAATAAAGCGTAGTGGCCAATCGACAAGCCCACAGGCTATCGAGAGGAGAACGAAGCCTAATCCACGAAGTCGTCGATGTACTCTCCTTCTGGAACCTCTTGCTGGTGATTCTCCTCTTCCTCAACTGAGCAACATTGGGCATAAAGCCGTGAGTACATTGGTACTCAGCAAGTCGTTTGTAACAAATGAGTGCAATATAGTATGCAAGGCTTACCAATGGAAGGCTGAAAGTTTAATTTACATAAATGACATTTTAAAGAAAATACAAGTAGTAGATTGAAAACGAACCTAAAATAAATCAATAATAAATAATAATCAAAGGAATTGAAATAAACAACTTATGGACATCCCATCCACAAGCTAAACCAATCGCTTATGGATCTCCCATCCATAAGCCAAACCATCCGTGAACCACCTGTTCACTTACAACCATAAACCATGAGTTTTCAAGAAATAACTATACCTCATGTGAAATCACCGAGTATTGTCCATGACCGAGGACACGGCTATTCGAATAGTTTTACACTCTGCAAAGGTTGCACAACTGTACCCACACGATGTGATAATCCTCACGTTAAAGATAATCACAACAAGGTCTTTACAAAGTTCAGTCTCAACTCAACCCCGCCCGCTAGGGTTTCGCATCACACCCCCCTTACGTCACATGGAAATCAGCAACCATGGTTATCATAATGGTGAGATTGAAATTGAAACATGCCAAATTAGTCAGCTAGGTCCGTCCCATACCAGACATGTAATTTGCACGGTAAAGCTCAGATTAATGTCGCACAAAGTTAAGTCCTTAATTCTACCCGGGCGAGACACCACATCCCTCGAAGTGCTCCAACACTTCCCCCTTTACTGCACGATCACTTGCCCAAGTGCAAAACCAAGTTTGTATAACCACACTAGTGACACACCAATGTCATGGCCCAAATTTTAATAAACGTGGCACCAACCATAGTTCCATATATCATTAAGTCAAATTAATAATTCACATATAATGATAACCCATTCGTAAAATAAGTAAGGCTAAGCATGCTAATCGTACAACCCGTGTGAGAACTATCATAGCTTCACTAGTATGTTTTCCAACCTATGGTGACAATGGTATTATGGCGTTCAAAATTATCAAGGAATGATCAATCAATTGGGACGATAACTACCACATCCAAAATTTGTATTTAAATAGCGATGCAATGTAATTTAAAATAAAATAATTAAATAATAGATTGTAAACTGGGTTCAATATGATCAAAGAACATGACTTGCCTTGGTTATGCTCAGCAAGGTACTCTTGGTCTTCAGGCGCAGCTCCTGCTCCTTCGGAATCGGAATCTAACGAGGGAGAAAATGATCGAAACAAGAAAAACTCATAAAATAATAAGCAAATGAACACTAAAAATCATGAAACTAGAACCAAAAGCTAGAGCTCCATTTTAGATGAATTTAAAAAAAAGAACAGGGTCAATCGGAGCTAGGACGGAGAAGAACGGGCTTTCGAAAAATAAACCCTAAAACAAAATCTAGAAACTCAAAAAAGACACTGTGCTGTGAACCCGGCGTACGGTAGGACAAGTCTACCGTGGACCTGGTGCACGAAACAGTAGGCGTGGGTGAGACGGTGCTGACATGGCTAGCCGAGAGGCTGACATGTGTTACCGGCTAACGAGGTAGGCTGACGTGGCCGATGACGTGGCACCCAGGCCAGACTTTTGCTGACGTGGCAGTGACACGTGGCTGCCACATGACGGTAGGGCTGGCGTGGCAACTGATGTGGCTAGGGCTGACGTGGCTCGGTCGGGTGAGGCGGCGGCGGCTCGATCCGACGGTGGAGGGGGTGCCGCGTGGCATTATCTGGTTCACCGGTTCGGATCTGGATGGACGGGTGGGATTGGGCGGCCAGCTGCGGGATGAACGACACGTGGCACGGTACGGTGGGCGAAGCGTCGCACGGACGCAAGGGGGGGCGAACGCGGGCGGCGGTTGGCTCGAGTCTGGCGACGACAGAAGGATGCGGGGAGACGCACGGGGTGGTTTCTCCGGCGAGGGTTAGGACGCGGGGCAGCGGCGCTCACCAGGGACGGTTCTTCGAGGACGGGTTCGAACGCGGCGACAAGTTCGAGTCTGATGGCAACGGAGGGAAGACGGCAGCGGGGACGGAGTGACATGGGGAAGTCTGGGTCGGCGGCGTCCGGCAGCGGCTTACCAGAGGGCGAAGACAGCGAAGAACGGTGGCAGTTCACGGGACTCCGACGGTGGCGGCGAGGTGCTCCAATGGCGGCCGAGCACGAGGAACGGCAGCGAGGTTCTCCGGCGGTGGCATGGCTCAACGGCGGCGGCGGCTATGGGAGCTCGGACGAGAGGGGCAAGGACGACGACGCGAGGCAGAAACACTCGAATCGAGGTTGGCGGCGGGATTTATCACACGAACTGAGATGTGTTCGAGACGAACACGGGCGTGGATTCCGCATCGGAGACGAAAGCGGAGGCGACGACACGTGGCATGTTCGAGGGATCGGACGGGCGAGAGGGAGTCCAGGCGCGGGTGGGCGAGCGAGCGAGAGAGGGCGGCGGGAGGCGTGGGCGGATGGGCGCCACGTGTGCGGGGCGACCGATCGGGCGGCTGAGGGTGAGCGCGGCGTTAGGGTTTGGGCAGCGCGCACGGCGAGGGTGGCGCGGGGCGCGGGAGCGGGTGGAGAAAAAGGGAAGGGGAGCGGATGGTGCAGATGGGGCGGGTGAGAGCGGCGGGCAAGGGGATAGCTGCCACGTGGCAAGGCGGGTGGGGGAGGTTCGACCGGTGCAGGCTGGGCCAGGGAGGCGGGGGAGTGTGGAAGATGGGCTGGGGATTTTGGCCGAAGGGAATGGACCGAAGAGAATTTGGCCCGAAGGGTTTTAAAAGATTTTCCCCTTTTGCTTTTTAACAAACCCGAGAAAAATCAAAACAGCTCTAGAAAATAGCAAATAAACTCCAAAAAAAATTCATCAAAAATACTAGAATATTCCTTGAGACACAAGGAACCCAAATAAAATATTTTCAGCTTATGTTAAAGTTTATTTTAATCATATTAAATCCTTTTAAATTTCTAAAAATTCTAATTAAGCTTTATTAATTCCAGAAAATTCAAAAATTTTATTTTTAAATTCAGGGTTTTAAAAATCTCTGAAAATCAGGATGTTACACAATACCAGATTGCATTATATTGAATTATCTTGTGTTCATCACTCCCATACATTGTTATCCACTTGCTTGGGCCTTCTCCTATCCTTGTTTGATTAGCAACATAGGTTAAGTGCTAGATACGAACTATAATTCAATTCTGTACAATTTTTAAAATTTACTAATTGTTCTCCATTGCTACATATCTGACCTTCCAAGCTATACCTTTTACTAATCGAACAGATCACGTCGAACCGGCTCTTGCAATCTCTATACATATCACTTAAGTCAAGTTATCACGAATCAGCCACCAGTTAGACCACCTGTTTAGCATTGGTAAGAACTTGTAAGAACTTGGTAAGAGCTTGAGAGATGTATGACTTGCCAAGCTCCACCTCTTAATAGTTTATAGGGACTTACATAATTCTTATGTATTTTCTTATTTTCTACTAATCATGACAGGTTCAAGATCACATTGTAGGAATTTTTGTGAGACCCACAACATGTTGGATCATTTTAATAAGACCCTCAGCACCATCAACAATAGAGTTGATATCCTTGATAAATATTCATCTCTAGCTACTCGACGTGCACTATTTGCTCCGAACTCTTCGTCGAATGAGGATGATGACATCGAAGATAACAACTACATCAGCCACATTAAAGTTGATTGCTCCGATCATTCTTGACTCCAGCAAAATCAATGAGGTATGTGTAGGTTACAAAGAGAGGTACAAGATGATGATGCATTAACTAAAGTCAACTATGCTTTTCCATCCTTTGCTGGTAAATTTGATCCTGATACCTATACTGACTGGGAGATAGTATTAGACAAAGAATTTGAATATTATGATTGGTCTGATAGGCAAAAGATTAGAGTTGCTACTATTATTTTTATTGATGATGCAATACTTTGGTGGAAGTATCTTGGTAGATATGGGAGAGTACCATGAATTTAGAATGCATTGAAAAAACTTTTGCAGGATGATTTTGTTCCTAAATATCATGTTTATTATTTACTAGCTAGATTGCAACGTTTAAAGCAACGAAATAGAACTGTAAAAGAATACTACCATAAATTAAAAACCAGATTGTTGCGTTGCGGTTTAAAGGAATATGCCGAAACTACGGAGAATAGATTCTTAAGTGGGCTTAATAAATAAATTCAAGATATTCTTGTTTATAAATAATATAATTCTCTCACTCATTTGTTTATACTTACTTGTAAGGTTGAAAGTAAGATTTAGGAGAAATTGAGAATTTTTAATGACAAGAAACATGAGAACAAATCCTTATTTGTGCCCTTTTCTCTGACTAACAACTTGCAGGAAGTTGAGAACCATACTGAAGAGGAGAGTAGACATTGAAGACAAGGAGTTGATTGTTCAACAATGGGTGCTATTGAATGCAAAAGATGAGGCGATAATCACGGTTGAAGATGAAGTACTTGCTATCTCCTTGCTTCATAACAAATATCTGATACCTACAATACCTATAATTCAAATCTTATGTGTTGATCTCTTATTGAACCATCTAGCATTGACAATCTGAACAATGAAGTTGATGGATGGAAAAACTTACAAATCTTTTCACCCTTGCTAGATGAATGTGCTATTGCTCGATTGAAATCTGATTACTTAGATGAACTTTGTTTGATTTCAAAAGTTGTAGTTTTCCTCATATGTGCTATCGATGTAAGTTTACAAACTCAGATATTTGAATTACATAAATACAACACTTACATTTGCAAGACAAGTTGCAATAATTACTGTGTGAGAAATTTTGAATTGTTCATTAACTCCTGGGTTACTAATACAATGAGCTTTTATAATCACTGCTGTTTTATAACATTAATTATGCAACAACGAAGAATTGTTAAAACAGATGACATATATATATACCATGCATACACATTGGCTTCTTTGTTATCGTATTTTCAACGTATCAAAAGCCGAGGACGGCTTTGTTTTCAAGAAGGGGAGAATGATAAGGACATGGCCCCGGTGGATACAACCATATTAGCAATACTTGTTCTAATTACAAGAATTCCTACGCATCACTTAAATTATCAGGTGACCTTATTTTTAGAAGTGTCTTTATATCATATGAACTATATGATGTTACCTAATGATGAAAATACATATTTACACAGCTATACAAGGAGGATTACATCAACACTACGAGCTCGTAATTGGGGTCTACTAAAAGGGAAGTCAACCAACATATCAAGACCATATCGGCATCTTCCCCAACTCTTCTTTATGGTCACCACGTCACTTTTGGACCAATTCAAGTAAGAGTTCAAGTGGGACACGTTTTGGAATCCAATTCGGCCTCTAAATTAATTTGGATTCAACCTAATAAGTCCAACTTCAAATGGGCATAACTTTCACATACGGAGTCTGTTTGAGGTCCATGAGTACTTAATGGAAAGTTTTTCTCTTCCTCTTTCCAACGGATCTAGCTTGCCTACAAATTCCTTCTACACGCTGCGCAATCATCAAAAGAAGTTGCTATACCACATGTTTGGACCGAATCGGGCCTTCTAATGCATAGGCCTAAGAAAAAGTTGCTACCCCCAATATTCATGGTCGACTACTGTTCACGTAAATAGTAATAATAGTACCACCCTCTTATTTCTTAGTTTTGTGTGGCTTCCACTTCCCTATTTAAGGAGGCCGTACCTATCTAGTTTTCTTGGATTTCATTTAAGTTTAGTTTGCCTGTGTTGCAACTTGTATCTTCTGCGTGTGTCGACTAAGCCATATCGTCAAAGTTGTTCACCTCCAAATCAAAGTTATCATCCTATCGGAAGATCGAGACCCAGTCACCTCATCACTACTTCATCTACATCCTGCACTGCATCGAGCCTACACTGCATCACGCCTGCGCTACTTCCTGATCTTCATCAAGCCCAACAGTAAGTCGTTCGTGTATTCGTACGACTTTGATACTATATTTTTCTTGCGTATATTCTGTAGTATTCTACAATCAATCGGAGTAAGGAAACTTCAAGTGAGTAGCCTACTGTTATTAGTTAGCATTACATCACTAGTATATTGTATTTGTCTCCAACAACTACAAATCCTTGTAAAAACCAGTAACTCCCAACGTTGTGAATTTCACCCACAGCCAATTTCCTAAGCACTAAATATCAGCCCTTGATTTTGCCACTGAGAAATAAAATAAATACAATCACATCTGATCCAAACCACAATTGCATAGTTGATAATAAGAACAAACATCTAATGCGCCATTCATGGATTCATCCGCATCTATGACCTGGGTTGAATCACTTAAGCATCGCACTGAAATCAGACATTCTTTTATCTACTAATAATCTAATATAGTGTGCTCAATTACTGTTTCCTGAAAAGACTATGTCTGCCATCAAATCCTAATTCTTAACTGAAACTGTAAATTATTGTGGTCGACAGTCCTAACAAATGAGGAAAAACTCATATATCCTTCCTTAGGTTCAACTAGCAGCGTGTGCGTGGCGACATGCCACGCAAGGTAGTGTTTGTTAACAATAGGTTACCATATGAATTTTAGTAAAATACTGCATTTTTTGTGGGGACGAATATATTTAGTATGTCTATTTGGATGGTTTGGTTAGATTGTTGATTTTACCGGATGACTTAGTTGAGAATGGAGAAAGATTAGAAAGTATAAATGTTTTGAATAATTAATTTATATGAAACGATCTGGTTATAAATTTTGAATCAAAAATAGTATAAATGGTTTTGTTAAACCAAGTGATTAACACAACTAATCTGAGTACTATATGACAAATATTTGGGAAAATAGAAGTAGCGAACAAAGTAAACTAATATGGTTAGTGCCTTTAATAATAGAACTTTGAAACAAACTGAAGTTATGAATTGGAATTTTTGATTGTTTTGTATAAGTAGGCTTACTATAAGTATACAAATTAAGTAAAAACTGGAATAAGAAAAGTAACACGATAGGGGGAAAAAAGGAATGGTACAGGGAAAAAGAGGAAAATTAGTGGTAAATAAAAAAAGAATAATATGGTGAAAGGCAGTGGTGGAAGCAAGAACAATAATCAAGTTTAGAAACAAGAAGTTAACGAAAACAAATTCCTATAGAGTAACTGTAAACTAAATATCATGCAAATAGCATTAGCAAAATTTTGAAAAGGCGGTGCAGGTAACCAACCATGTGTAAATTTAAGCAAGAAGTTGGTAAAGTAAAAAAAGAAGAATGGTGAAGTAACAAATCACAGATTTTAGTAAGTATATGAAACATAAGACTAATAGTATGTAGGAAAGTTTAAGCAGATAGATATGAATAAGTAGAGCAGTAAACTGCAGAAAGTATAAAAAATCATTAATTCATTGCATCAAGAATGAGACCACATGAAGGAATCAATAAGACGGCTAAATGGTTGGCACATAAGATGGTTTGATCAGAAGGTATAATAAAATAGAGCAAATTCGTAAAATCAAGTAAGGGAAACATTATGAAGAATGTATGAAGCTGAAGAATAGGTAACAAACAGAAAAGCAAGGAAGGAAATGAATCAAGTACACGAGTAGTAAACATTAGCTAAACGCAATATGGAACACGTCCAAAACATTAAGGTATATTGACCGGTAACAGAAAGAATAAATGGTAATATAAAGTAGTAGATAAGGGGAGCTAACAGCTATTAATCTAGACTTCAAGTAGTTCTGTACAGTAGTTCGTTTATAAGTTGTAAAGTGCAAACCTCATGTACTAAACGAAGCAAAACAAATGAAGAATGTAATTAACTAATGAGAAGGCAATATCGTATATATATTGTGGGAAACATCTATCTTTGCTCTAAGCAATCTTAATATATAGAAAAAGTGGCACAATAACCAGTCTGGTCAGCTTGAGAGAGTTATTATGGTAGAGTAAAGTAATAATCTATTCAAGTAAGTAACGTAAAGAAGCAAGGTAGGAAGGCATTAAAAAGTAAGGAAAGTAAGGTAAATAACGTATTTAGACTACGTAAATGATAAAGAGTAACTTAAATAGGAAGGTAGAAACCTTTTTAAGTTGTTCTTTGGATTTTGTAGAACGGATGATCAACCTATGTTAGATCGCGAAGCAATGACATTTTGTAACGGCATAGTGCAACCTGATGAAGTCTTCAGTTCAGAATGACCATTTAGTTTTGCTGAAGTGCGTGTTGCGTATGGCTCAAGATGCTGCCAAATGTTTGCTTGGTTAGTACTTCGTGTATACAACTAACAAAAGGAAGACTCCAGCTAAGTATAACATATTAGCGTTAGAAATATAGCAAAGAAAAGACAATAACATACCGCTATATGAACGGCCTGTATTCCAACACAGCTTTGATTGGAAGAACCAAGAAGTTTTCCTTCATGGACATTTAGAATTAACAACAATACCTCCAAACTTTCAGGTAGATGGAAAACAAGAGGTATGCTGTGATGTAGTCACATGAGAAATTAGTAACAATACCTCCAAGCTTTCGTGAAGCCCCCCATGACAAAGATCTTCCACGAGGATTGAATGGCATGGATTGAACACGTGGTCTAATATTTAAATAGAAACATCAACAGGTAAATAAAACGAATCTAATAAATGATTATTTTGGGCTGGAAAGTAGTTTCATATACTCAAACTTGAAATTATAATTTTGTTTTGTTATAGTATAAAGCGCAAGCCAATAGATGAGCTAAATTTCACATTCCCAACAAAGACAAGAGTAACAGTATTTTGCTCAATCCATCAAAGAGCCAAGTGTGTTCCCTCAGTTTGTTGCAACGTACTTTAGGCCCTGTTTGGCAAGCTCTAGCTCCCAAGTTCAGTTGGAGCTTCTAGACCAAATGGGATGGCTTCAATTTGTAGTCCCAAATTTTAATCCAAAATCTATAAAAAAAATATAGACAAGCTTTTTCTGTACTTTAAGTGCTCTTTAGAAGTTAGGCATAACCAAGTTTCCCAGTTAGACAAATTTACAACATATATGCCATAGATTAAAATTTCTTAGATATGGTTCGGGAAGAAAAACTGGAGTTTTAACTGAAACACTTCCATGAGTTCAAGTTTAGGACTGTAACTTTTCATCCAGAGAGCTACAGAAATTCAGATTCTCTACAGTAGAACCTGAAAGCAGAATTCAGCCAAACAAGACCTTAACTTCAAGATTGCTCTAACATATAATTGTTGAGGATATAGGTCTGAAGCAAGCAGAACATTATAGTAAGGTGTAATGGCGGTAGTTTCTAACACCAAAGGCATGCATAAGAAACAAAGGCAACAACATGGAATTTTCCAAAGGGGTCTAGAACAATAAATGAAGGTGAATGGTAGAACAGAAATAAGAAGGAATAGATATATGACAATAATACAAAAAAAGTTACCTTGAACATTATGGCACTTGCAAGTATTGTAAGCGTTGTGAACATTACATAATAAATTGGAGATACAATTGCTGTATTAAATGTGTCAAGTGCCTGCCATAAAAGTACAATTTACCCTGTTAAACTGTGGAGGACACCCATACAATAAGACTTGTAATCACTCTATGAACTCTTGCAATTTAGTGCAGTGTTGAACAAATATTGGAATTTACTTTATCATAGCAGTCTACACAAAATCACAGCAAGGAAGCCAGGGAAGGAGATTTTGGACACAGTGATAAGTACCACCGGTGCAAGTCTGGGGAGGTTTACCTGAAGTAGGTATCCTCACAGTGTAGGACAGTAGGCACAAGACAAACAAAATTAGCCTTAGGAAACAAGGTTAGTTATGGGAAGCTGAAGACAAAATAGCACATATATACCAATTTATCATAATATTCTTATTATTTTATTTTCCAATGTCTTTAGTTGCTGAGAAGAGTGACAAAATGCGGCGTAGAACGCACATAGCAATGATTTGATTCTAATGGACCGTGCCACTCCTTATCCTAATAAACAATGAGAAAATAGCAATGTTCATATAGTTCTTAATTTTATTGTTCATTTGTTCTAGTTATACTTATTTCCAAGCAACCCCTCTTTTATCACTTCTTTTTTCGAATCCATAGAAAATACAACATCTTGTCAACATGATGCCTATTATACATTGGTAAGGTTGAGCTCACAAATCATGCTCAAATTGGTCTTCTCTAGGACATACCATTTAGGTATTTATCATTTAAATTTCTAGAATTATAGTGACATACAGATGCAGTTACTGAAACAACATCAGTTTCAAAGAAGTTGTACAAACCTTATTTAGATAATTCATCTGTGTTAGCACGCAAGCAACCACAACAAGCATAAAGAACCAAGTCTCTGGGTATACTAACTGATTTGTCCCCTCAAAAGTCAATTTTAAGGATGTACCAAAAGCTTTAACACTCATCACCTATATAAGGAGAAGAAGTTAGCACCTTCCTAAGCAAGAGTAAAACTGAATAATTACATATAAAACATTAGAGATAACAGAAACTGCTGGTAGAAGTGACATTACCGAAAGAGAACCTATCAAAGAGCAAACTACAGTATAGATCAACACATTGGACTGCCCATAGAGAGGGGAGAAATGGAACACCAGGACAAAGACCACAACTATAACTAAAGCAACATACAGCAAGAAAGCCGAAAAGGCACATGGCAATATGTCAGCCATCAGACTTCACGTCCTAGAATCGCATATAGCAACAAAGGAAATTCTCACAATCAAGAGCGAACAATTGTACACAATAGAATCGCATCCATGATAAATTGATAATTCTCACCTGTTTGTGTCACCATGTTCCATATTTCCCTAACCGACATAATCTCTTGCTCCTGCGGCGCAGAAGGATTCAAAAAGCATTCACCTCCAAACTGCTTGGGCTTGGGCTTGGGCTCGGGCTGGGCCCTAGCGTCGATCGACGACGGTAGCAGCAGGAACGAGGCAGGCGATGAGGCCACGGACTCCTCGAGCTTGGCGTGGCCACCGAACCCTAGCCAGTCCCCGCTGCCAGCTCTGAGCTCTGCAGCGAGAGCATCTCCACCCGGGTGGGGAAGCCTCCCTAGAACGCGCAGTCGGCCAGATCGCCGAGTGGGTCAATCCGATCCCTCGGCGCTCGAGGAGGAGTGAAGGGGGTGGGTTGCTCGAGCAAGAGCCTTCAAGATGGAAGGGTGGGGAAGAGCAGAGGGAGAGGGGAGCAGTAATTGCGAATTGGAAAATGGAAGCTGCTGCGGCAGAGAGGCGTATGGGCATGTAACGCAAAGCCACCGCTCGCTATCAAGGAAACCCACACGAAGCTTCACGAGAAGACGACACAGGCGCGAGGTGGACGGGCGGATGCTATCGCTGGGGAGATCGTACACGCGCCAACAACGAAGTGACGAAACCGCAGCGTGCTATCGGGTGGGCAAGAGCGCCGATACAGCGCGCTCGCGCGTCCGTGCGGCAGGCGCGCACACACGTCGAGCCACGGACGCACGAAACCGACGTGGACACGCTCGCTGCCCAGGAACTCCCCCCACTTTGATATATGGAACTGCAAGTAAATCATTCACTCCTGTAAACAAAAAGGTTAATATTTTGCCATTGAATGGACAAATTTACATGTAACTCATGCTGTACATCTACTACTATGTTCACTAACTCTTTATGTTTCATGGCATCCAATTCAAGAGCACATCGACTTGGTTCACTTAAAAGGTTCAGTTTTTGCCACTAAATTCAACAACACAACGCCAAACAAATAGCTATCTGCTTTGGTCACCTAAATTTGCACCCAGTTCAACCAAACCATATCCAATTCAAACAGTGCATGTCCTATTTTCGCCTAGAGTTTGCTTTTTTTTAGCCCACTTAGTTCACCAAACTATAAGTCTATAACTATGCGATTGAATAACAACCTTATTCAATGTAATAACAACCTTTTTCAATTGAATAACAAACTATAAGTCTATAACTATTCACCAAACTAGGATCATCGTATTGCTAGCCTCGAAGATGGGTGATGGGGCAGCAGCACGAGGGGGCAAATTTGGCAATGGAATAGTGTGTTAATTGTGAAGACCGAAAAGAGGGGGTTGCATTGCAGCGGCGTAGATTGGGTGGTAACAACGTGGTGGAACAAGAGGAGAAGGCAACGATGGAGAGGTGGCAATGGTAGCTAGAAAATGAAATTTTTTATGGTCTGCTTGGAATCCAGAAATTTCGTAGGAATTTAACAAAACATGGTTCAATTTCTATTAAGAATTGTGAAAAACTCTTGCATAAATGTATTGTTTTTGTATAGCACTGTAACTACGCTCGTTCCCTTTCCTCCGCTCGGAGTGAAAGTAAAGACGACGTAATTAACCCTTTCGGATAACGTGCATATATGGCCCTTGTGCACGCCAGGCGGGCACACGATCGGAATAGGCCACGGCAACCTGTTCAGCTCCAGGCTCTTCAACTTCACCGGCAAGAACAACCCCACCGACGTCGACCCGTCCCTCAACCCATCCTACGCCAAATTCCACCAGGTAATCAGCTTTCTAATTGTATCATTATAATTGGATTATTGGAATACTCAGGTCTAGTGTTACGTATTAATAACTTATAATCTGCAAAACATGAGCGGCATGTTCTTTTAAACTGCGACTTACGACTTTTAAAATTGCTAAGAAAAAAATATGCTAGAAATTATCATAAAAAGCAAAACATGTAGCCTTTAATTTGATGGATCCAAATTATAATGGTTCAGACCAAAAGAAAGAGTTTTTATCGAGTACAATTTAAACTCAATCACACACAGTCATCATGCTTTCCTGAGAAAATCCACATGCCATCTGGCTGTGCTGGTTCCTCCAAGCTCTTGCTTCTTTTGTCGAACCAATAATTGTTACCTTGTTGTGTTGTTTAAAACTGAGATTTGTTAGTTTCAACTTTCAAGAACATGACGTGGCTATCGGCAAGTCGATGTTTTTTTTTAAAAAAAAGAAAGACTTGAAAGTATTTGAGTCAAGCACGGCAAGTGGCTCACTGACAGAACAAAATGTATCTTAAAAATAGTGGCTCACTGACAGAACAAAATGTATCACTAACAACCGGCTCACTAACAAAATGTATCTTAAAAATACTTCCATTTGCTGTGCTTGACTAGATGTTTTTCTTTTTGTAAATGTTTTTAATATATTTTTTTAGCAACTCTCAAAAAATATATCATCAATTTTTAGTAATGAACAGATAGATGTCTTATTAACTAACCCTTTTGGACACGCTATAACCTTCCCCGACCCAGTCACGGAGCACATTGTTGCTCACCGCCCACTATTGTCTTCTATGTCAACGTAACATCACCAACTTCTTAAATATTTGTAAATTATTAACAATTACTAACTTTGGTGGGCATACAATTTATTTTCAAAAATAGCCGCCTCCATCGATCCAAGTTTCTCCCTACACGTATCCGAACTGCTGAGGAAGTGGAGACCAACCACAAGCTAGTTCTCGCCCTAGTTTGTGTATTTCCTGCTGCTTAGAAGAGCCCTAGGTCTAGAAGAACAGGGTTCCTCTCTGGCAAGGAGTGACGCAAGGTGCCGCCTGTGTGTGTTGCTTATCAGCCGAGCAGCAATGGCGGAGCTCGTGTTGTCAATGATCGGGCGGCAGCTCACCGTTGCGTTGGGGTCGGCCCTCCAACACGGCGCACGGAGGCTGGAGCTGGAACGAGCGAGGGGCCGGTACTCGTACGGAGATACAACACCACTGGAGGAGCCGCTTAACCTCTGCTTGGTGGGCGAGGCGTTCCTGCAGCTGCTTGCCACGGGCTTCAGCTTTCTCGCCTCTATCTAGGCCACAGTCGTACCGCACGACGGTCTGCCACGAAGCCCTGTGGGGATGATCGAGCATTGTAGAGTGTCCTCGTGCATGATATGCTCGAGATGATCTGATGGAGGAACAGTGAGTCTGCTGCACGACCAGGGTACGTATCACTCTAGGTACTTATCGTATGTTTGGACGTCGTACCGACGCTGTCCCATGACAACATCCAGGTGCGCTCTGCCCATCCATACTGTCATCCACTCATGCTACATTGGCCGCCAGTCTGTACTATGCTGACCCACCCTCGATTGCCTACATTTTCAGAATCATTGATGTTATAGAGCAAGACATACAAAGTGTAAACATTACTTGGATGAAGTTTGACTCACCGGTGTACAGCTCGCGGTAGGAACCTGTCATCCTAAAGGTGCACGACCTGGTGGAAACTGAACTGTCACATTACGCACTGCGGCGCATAAATTTCCACCATGTACGAGAACACCAGATGGTGTGTCGTCATCCATAGCTCCGCATTCTGTAGGCATTGCAGGGATAGCCCATTTGGCGATACACGATGCATGAAATCTGTAGTCCATGGACCCAAGATGATATCGCTGTCATGCAATGACTCAAACTCGTTGTGCCACAGCAAGTAGCACCTTGATGGTTTGCCCTTCACCCAGCGCAGACAGGCAGCAATCCACCGAAAGCCCATAGTGGGCCCGTCCATCAAGTCAGTGAACTTGCCGAACAGGTGAACTGGCGTCATGATAGTCAGACACCCGATAGGGAAGTGCTCCCAACTCCACAGCTGTAGGAGCACGTAGCAGACGCATAGGTTGGGGGTATCAACAGTGTCACGCTGGCAAGCGTCACACAACCCCCGATATATGGCGCATAGCACGGCTGATCCCTAGCTGTACTGAGGTATTTCCCCAAACTCCGCGTCAACCAAAGATTTGGTGAGGCAGATGAACTCAGTGTTGTAAATATCGTCGTGTGTGGCTGGAAATATGCTCCAACCAAAAAGCTGAATAAGATACGCGACGAGGTACGTCCTGACGACCTCGAGTGATGCATCCTACGGGCACACATTGAAATTATTCAACCAAGTGCGGGGGATGCCATGAGCACCCTCTAGGATAGCCAGGCCAGAACAGTCCACCAGCCTCTCCTTCCAGTCTGCTGGTGCAAGGGCTGGAACAAGTGTGTCACTCCCGAGAGGGAGACCGGTCAAGAACACGACATCCTGTAGAGTGACCGTCATCTCACCCCACGAAAGTGGAATATGTGCGTCTCGGGCTTCCACTTGTCCACCAGTGTCATGGGCAAGCTGCTGTCGATGGTGAACTAGCGTCTGACAGAGACCAGCCTCGCAAAGGTAACAAGCCTGTTGCCTGTAGGATTAGGATGTAGCGCTCGTCCAGTTCCATTGATCCCTCCCACCCCGCAGTTTCAAGGGCAGAAGGTTATCCACGTCACCCGTCATCCATGAGTGGCACCGGTGATTCTCATCATACAACTAGTTGAGAAGCTCTAATAAATCCATACCTTACAACAAATAGGATAAACTATATATTACTGCGAAGATTGATAATAACAGTAAAATACTATAAATTAAAATTTACAATGAAATAAAATACTCGATACTACTTATCATAATTGTCTATCAGTATATTTTGTTTTGCTATATATCTGGTCATTTTCTTTTCTTTTCTTTACCTCGGTTGTCTTTCAATCAAAAGCAAGCAAATTAAGTACTTAAAGTAATGAGCAATAGTGCAGCTTAAGATCTGATATATACATACATAGTGTTCTGTCACATCGTACACTCCATTGGCTTTATTGACTAAATAACATGATATACTATCATAAAAGAGTAGTACAAGAGTAGTTACGATTTTAATATCTAATGTAGTTAACTAATGCAACCAAGGTACGTACCACTCGAGTTATTCGTACGTATACAAAAGTAGTACAAAATATGTCTAAATTACTACGACCTACTTGCTTCATAATACAAACTACAGTAATTACGACTAACTAACACTAATCAACTAGGACTAGGAAATAATGTCGAAAACGTGCGATAAAAAATTACTTGCCTTTTGAAAGAAGCAATCATCACTTCGTGTCCTTAATAAGCAACACACTAGCTACTTAAAATAACAAGCTACACACTCTTAATTTTGAGCATCAATCGCGAGAATGAGCTTCTGTGACAAGTGATTGAGATGAGCGATAATGAACTGCAAGAGGTTCATATTTATGGCTGAGCGAAAAGGGAACACGGTGTGCTCACCCCGTAAATTAAGGACTCCTTATCAACGTGCAACACTTTGAACGAGAGGGACGACTTGGAAACACTGACAATTGTGTAGGTGAGAGAGTGGACAAGGGGGGACAACACGGAAATAATGACATTAGTGCGAACGAGGGAGCACGTAACGGGGAACAGCATGGTAACACTATCACTAGTTTCACGATTAAATTAACATGAATTAGTGTGGCATATTCATATTACGTAAAATTTCTAAAAAATTACATAATTACTATGACTCTGTCGGGTGGCTTCAGATAAAATTTTGTAATTTGTGAAGCTCATTTGCTATATGTAATAGCTCCTACGAATATTGAAATCGTATGAATTTTTGAGCAACATTCACTGTGGATAAAATTACCAAAAAATTGCACAATTAACTACGTTGTGTCAGGAAGCTATACATAAATTTTTTATAACTTTTCAAACTTAGTTACTATATTAAAAAGTTCACACAAATTTTAAACAAATTTAAAAAATAGCAGGTAATTAAGTTGGCGGCCTAATCACTTGTCGTCTCCTCATGGAGCGGCGGGCCTCTTGCCGTCTGCCCACAGGGTGGCAAGCGGCCTGCCATCAGGTGGTGGGGCGGTAGACGGTCTACTGTCTGCCCATAGGACGGCAGGGGCCACGCTTCACCCCTCCATCCACTACTACAGAAACACTATTAATAGACGTAAAATCACAGACAGTTTTATGAAACCATCTGTGATGTACACTATTACAGACAATTTTAATTTGGAGACCGTCTGTGTTCTTGGCGGCTGAAAAAAGGAGTATCACAGATAGTTCTTACCAATGAACCATCTGTAATACTGGACTATCACAAACGGTTTTTATTAAAAATCGTCTGTGGTAATTCCAGATTATCACATATGGTTTTTTATTAAAAATCATCTATGATATTCTACTACCACAGATAGTTAAAAACCATCTGTGATAATCCGACTATGTATTTATTGCACCGCTCAGAACCGCATCTATCTTCATTTCGATCCAGATCTAGCCAGTGCTACAGCTAGAGGTGACAAGGCTTTTTGGCCTTTTATTTTGGTGGAAGGGGGCTTATTTGGTAGGAGAGTTTTGAAGATTCATCAAGTTTTTGGTTGCCCTAGATATGGTTAGTAATGAAATTTATTTTTCGCCGCATCAAAATTTAGATCTAACTAATTTTTTGTGACTATTATATATATATATATATATATATATATATATATATATATATATATACTTTGAAGATCTAGCTAATTTAGATTTAGCTAGCCTCAATGCATGTGGTATATATGTAGTAATAATTAATTCATTTAATTTTTAATACTAAGTTGTTATATATGTACATAATATCCAAAGCTGGATGTATACTGTGAACTGTGTGAGTGAAGAGGACATTAATGGCCTGTCTGCTTTTACAAGAGCTACCGAGGAGGATATGTTGAATAAGGGGTGGAATATATGTATTTTCCATGCACTGACTGCGAGAATTTAAAGATATTTAAGAATCAAGAGTAGATTGAAGCGCACTTGATTCGGAGGGGTCTCAAAAAGGGGCATACATGTTGGACTAGTCATAACGAAGTCAATGATATGCCGTCGGATGACATCGTCGGTGAAGTCAATGATATGCCGCTGGATGACATCGCCAGTGAAGTCAATGATATGCTGCCAGATGATGTCAATTGTGGTTCGGATTCGGATAGACTGCACGATGACAATCTAGATCAGATGCTCCGTGATGTAGAAGAGAACTATCATGAGAGAGTATGTTAAATTTTAGGGCTTGATGGAGGACTCGGAGAAATATTTGTTCACGTGCTGCAGGTCAAAGTACACGAAGTTGTCAGCTGTGTTTGAACTATTGAAATTAAAGGTAAGCAACGGTTGGTCTGATAAGAGTTTCACGGTGCTGCTAACTCTTTTAGCGGACGTGCTTTCAGAGAGAAATGAGTTGCCTAAAACCACATATAAAGTTAAGAAGGTTATTTGTCTATTGGGAATGAAAATAGAAAGAATACATGCAAGTTCGAACGACTGTATTCTCTACCGTAAAGAGTATGCAAACATGCATGTCTGTTCGGTGTACAACGCATCCTAATACGAACGTAACAATCAATCAGATGATGATGGCGAGGGAACAGAGGTGAAGAAATGACCTCCTACAAAGGTGGTATGGTATCTTCCTACAATTCCCGGTTTGAAGTGGTTTTTTACGAATCCAAAGGAGGCAAAACTGCTGCGTTGGCACTCGAAGGAGCGTAAGATTGATGGAATGTTGAGACACCTTGCTGATTCTGCCCAGTGGAGAAACATCGATAGGAGTTTTGTAGATTTTGGTGTAAAATAGAGGAATATAAGGTTTGGATTGAGTATAGATGGAATGAATCCTTTCAGTAGTATGAGCAGCCGACATAGCACTTGACCCGTGACTCTCTGTATCTATAATCTTTTTTCTTGATTGTGTATGAAGCGAAAGTATATTTTGCTATCGATACTTATCCAAAGGCCAAAGCAATCCGGGAATGATATTGATGTGTACCTAGCACCGTTGATGGAGGATCTAAAAGTACTGTAGAACGAAGGGGTACAGGTATAAAATGTATACAAAGAGAGAATTTTACTTTGCGCTCCTTATTGTTCTGCGCCATAAATGATTATCCTGCCCTTACTAACCTGTCGGGCCAGAGTACAAAAGGTATCAAAGCTTGTACTCACTGCTTAGATGGTACCGAAAGTGTGTAGCTGAAACACTTACGTAAAATCGTGTATATGCATCACCGCCGATTTCTTCGAAGGGCTCACCCATACTGCAAGATGAAGAAACAATTTGACGGAGAGAAGGAGGATGGTTCAGCTCCAAGGCATTTGAGCGGAAAAGAGGTTTATAATATAGAATTTAGATGTTGTCCTCGGAAAGGGACGTAAATTGTGGGCTCATGAGAAGAACATCTGGAAGAAGAGATCAATATTTTGGGATTTACCTTATTGAGAGTATCTAGATATTCAGCACTGCATCAACGTCATACACGTAGAGAAGAATGTATGTGACAGCTTGATTGATCTCTTACTAAATATTTATGATAAAACAAAGGACAGTATCAATGCACGGCTTGACTTGGTTGATTTGGATATCAGGCCAGAGTTAGCACCAAAAAAAGCAGATAATAGACGAACGTACCTTCCCCTGCGTGTTGCACTTTGTCCAAGGCCGAGAAAACAGAACTGTGCCAGTGCTTGCATGGTGTCAAAGTTCCGTCTGGTTACTCAGGCAACATGAATAAACTTGTTTCGATACAAGATTTGAAGTTAAATAGCATGAAGTCTCACAATTGTCATGTACTAATGACATAGATGCTCCCTATTGCAATTCAAAATATTTTGCTGATCAAAGTTTGAGAGACAATCATGAGGCTGTGTTATTTCTTTAACACAATTACTCAGAAGGTTATCGATCCCGAAAGACTAGATGCTCTACAGGACGATGTGGTGATGACTCTATATCATCTTGAGATGTATTTCCCTCCTTCGTTTTTTGATATTATGGTCCATCTCATTGTTCACGTTGTGTGGGAGATAAAAATGTGTGGGCTTGTATTCCTATATAGTATGTACCCATTTGAGAGGTTCATAAGAATTCTCAAATCCTATGTATATAATCGATCTTGGCCAGAGTGTAGCATCGTCGAAGGTTATACAAGCGAAGAGGTCATTGAGTTTTATGTCGATTATATGGCTCAGATTAAACTGATAGGTGTGCCTCAATCTCGTCATGAGGGGAGGCTCAAGTGTATCGGAACTATCGGATGGAAAGCAATCACTCCAGATATGGACGTGTATGCTCAAGCCCATTTCACGGTCTTACAACACATGACTAAAGTGGTCCATTATATTGACCAACACAAGGATGTGCTTCGTCAACAGAATCTGGAGCGGCCGAATGTTTGGATCATGAGACAACACAACAGTCGATTCAACTAATGGTTAAAAGGAGTAAATTGCTAGGAGGTCGCCAAGTGAGATGCTGACGTGGTTGGCAAAAGAGCCAACATTTACAGTTGTAACATGGCAAGAATATGATATAAATGGGTACACATTCTATACACAGGCTCAGGATGTAAAGAGTACTAACCAGAACAGCGGTGTCCACATAGATACGTTCAGTACCGATGGGTTGAGAAACTCGTACTATGGGTTCATAGAAGAGATTTGGGAGCTTGACTACGTGGTTTTCAAGATCCCCTTATTTCGGTGTCGTTAGGTGCATTTCCCACAGGTGAAGGTTGACAAGTATGGTATCACTACCGTGGACCTCCAACGTGTCGGATACAAAGATGAACCATTCGTAATCGCTAATCAAGTTGTTTAAGTTTTCTATGTAACCGACCCGTAAATAAGAAGCGCCATGTAGTTCTTCATAGAAAAAAAGAGAATTATCGAAGTAGAGAATGTAGTGTACGAGGACGAATACAATCAATTTGACGAGTTACCTCCTTTTGAAAATGGCATAAAGGTCGACGACGAACAACGTGACGAAACTAGTTACATACGCATTGATCATCATGAAAGGCTAATATTTAAAGAAAATAAGCAAGTGGAATGAGAATGTGCGATATATATGTGGGTATTTACATTTATGTATATAACAATGCATGTATGTTATGTATATGTGAAATGGTATTTATGTATATAACAATGCATGTGTGTGATGTATTTGTGAATTTGCATTTATGTATATGTGAAAATGCGTCTCTATGTTCATTGGGCTATTGTAAAAAAATACACTGGGCTGTTGTAAAGAAATACACTCTATGAGGTCTTATTACAGTGCTTGCTGGTTGGTGTAGGTAATAACTCCAGTGCGGCTTATTACAGACGGTTCTATTTTAGAACCGTCTATGATATAGTTATCACAGATGGTTCTAAAATAGAACCATATGCGATAATAAATATCACAAACGGTTCTAAAGTAGGAACCGTCTGTGATATCATAACTATCACAGACGATTCTAAACTAGAACCGTCTGTGATAGTTATATTACAGATGGTTCTAGTTTAGAACCGTATGTAATAATCTTCCTATATATACCCCCAAACTAGGGTTTTACGTGTACACTGTAGTTATTTGCTATACCAACTAGCATACAGAGACTTAGTCACCGCGCTGTCCCAATCGAGCTCATCGCCGCCACCGCCCCCTGAGCCCGTCACCGTCGCCATTCCCCAAGCCCATCGTCGTCGCCATTCCCCGAGCCCATCACCACCGTCGTCCCTCGAGCCCGTCGCGGGCGTGCATTCCCCGAGCCCATCGCCGATGCCCTCCTCCTCCCCCGAGCCCGTCGCCGGCGCCCTCCTCCTTTTCTGAGCCCAGCGGCCTCCTCCACCCCCTAGCCCGGCGCCCTCCTTCTCCCCCAAGCCCGGCGCACCTTCCCCAAGCCCGGTGGCCTCCTCCACCCCCTAGCCCAGTATGTACACAAATAAGATTTGGCAGTCTTATACTACGTGGTTATCGGCGAATTTATGCCATACCACTAATTTAGATTTAGCTTCAGAGTAAAATGTCTTGCACAAAATATCATAGCTTTTTTCAGCTCCAATCTGTGAAAACGATGAGATCCATGTAACCATGGCAACAACACACAATTTCTTATGCTTATATTAAAAAAATAGTTATAGGTAAAGTAATACCATTGGATCCACTCGTGAAGGTGAGGTACTAGATACACATATCTGCAAGAGGGAAGAAATAGATTTGAATACTACATATCTACTAGGTACTACTCTAGAATCAAAATGGGATGATCATTCATGGTGAGATGTCAAAATAGCAATTGAATTAAAACATGTAAAAGCCAGGAGAAAAAAAGTGCCATAACAGTGTATATCTTAACATTCAACATATTGGAAAAATAACTGGTCAGGCACTTACACAAATCAAATTACCTTGCATGCTATAAGTTCAATCAACTACATTAGGAACTTCGCCAACCCCTTCCCCTGGGTAGAAGGCTCCATTTGTAGCTCATACACATAAACAATATGCACATTCTCTTCCGCAACAAATTTATAGTGCACAAAACCACGCAAGTGATCTTCATTACATGCTGCGTGTGTATATTCTACCCCTGCCTCATACTTCATTGAATTTTCAGCAGTAAACCCATTTGCATATTGACACACAAAGATATAATGTGCTTCTGTGGCAACCATTTCTCGGTGCTTAACTTTCTCTTCTGAAGTCCATTCTGGTCCATACGGCCCCTCCATGTTAACCTAGATATTTTGTTTACTAGAATTACATTCAATGTTCATGGGGAAACTTGTAAAAGGCGAAAGCAGATTCAGGGCATGATGCCTGTTATTAAATAAAAGAGCTGATTCAGGATTCAGGGACCAAGAGTCACCAAGTGTTCACTATGCTGTTTATAAAATAAGGAAAGAGCCCTGAAAGATAAAATCTAAATGTTGCAGCATACATGTTTAAACATAGTACTCAAGGTTGAGTTGAAGTGCATACTAGCAAGTTATCCAAAGGACTAATATTGCATCCAAGTTCTTGAAACAATTTTCAGGACGTTAAATAATATATGATATTCACTCGTAGTATAACACTTGATATATATGTACTTTTCATATTCATATACTTGGCTTATTAGAACACTTGATAACTCTTGAAGCTACATTTTTTTCACTTATGAATATATATATATACGTATGAATATATGAAAATATGTTAAATCTTGCTTTTCATATATGAGAAGGCTAACATGTTATCCGCACATTCTTCAACATCATCGCCGGATGCATCCGCTTCAAAATCAAAACGCCCAAGAAGAGAACTATCGAAAAAGCCTGAGGGCAGATTTACCATCACAGAGGTCGATGGATCTTGGACCCCTCTCCTTCCTCGCCGAGCAGCATGCGTATTTCGAACAATGATCGGAATAGTTGCACGAGAATGAATTGAGATCACATTCGATTTGTGGAAGACCGTGAGTGAGACTTGGAACGTGAGCTACTGATAAAGATTTTTGCATCGTTCGAGATCCCAGAAGAACACCACGACTCCGTGCAACGATATGCCTTGCTAGTGGCGTGCAAAGCATGGAAGAACTTCAAGAGCGTACTTGTCAAGCAGTTTGTGGAGAAGGATCTAACACCCTTTCATAAGTACCCATTCTTGAAACCACAATGGGAAAAGTTTAAGGCGACGAAGACGACCGAAGATTTTAGAAGTGCAAGTGCAGTGCATACGGCTCTCCAGGCAAAAAACGCACACCTCCACAGACTTGACACAGCTGGGTATGCGAATAAAATCCCACAGTGGAGGCAGGAGGACGAACAAGTAAACCTGCGGGACACCGCCCCGCCATTTGCCACGATCCTGGATGAGTATGCTCGAAATTGGATTAGAACGAGGTCATCTACCATGTCATCGGGGAACATCTCCTTTCAAAACCCTACAGACCAGGAAGTGTCCCATCGCCTAGTAAGATATCGAACTACGTAGTTCGTAATTACTCCACAAGTTCGTAGAAAGTGAAATGACATGTCGGGCTCTTACAGGATGCACTGAGTGTAGAATCTTCCTAAGGATCCTTCCAGGCAAGTAGGGAGAGAGATATACTCTCCGCTGCCCTAGGAAACAAGGAGCACCTAGGTCGTATGAGAGGTCTTGGTCTTTATGTTCCTTGAAAATATGGTTTCTCAGATAACTCTGAATTGTATCGAAGTAGGAAGAGAACCAAAGCCGAGCGTGAGGCACGGCTACGAGTGGAGATCAAGGCATCTCTTAGAGAGGAGCTAGCTGATTACGTCAGAGATGAGATGCAAAGATTTACAGAAAATCAGCAGGCCACCACCGCCACTCCTGTGCTAGCCAGCCCTCCAACCGTCGGAATAGCTGTGCATCCAGTCCTACGACGGAAAGTGAGGCCAGATTTCCTGTGGACGACATCCTGATAATAATTATTATCTCTACAATACTCGATCCGTTGATAGGCCTATTGGAGTAGCTAATTTTGTATCGTTATGTAAGAGCCTACGAAGTGCAAGCTCCAAGTGAGATATACTTCCATTCCCTTGTGTGCTGCTTGGGGTTAGGCATATCTACCTGCTCACGGGGTTATGGTGCACCGAGCACCTTTAACAACAGGCTTCAGAAAAGTTCATGTGGATGGTGTGCATACCAATTTCGAGGTTGTCCGGCTACTGAAGCCCCCCAACGACGAGCTTGTCACTCTAGGGCAATCCATTAGAACATTCATCCAGTGGCCTAAATGTGACATCTACCTGGAGGCTTCTTCACCGGTGGTAGGTCCACAAGCGCAACTGTAACATTCTGATTTTTGGGAGTTTTTAAAACGTAGAATTTAAAAATAAATTTTCGGAATTTTCTGGAATTAAATCAAGCTTAAATTGAATTTTTAGAATTTTAAAAGGATTTAATATGATTAAAATATACTTTAACATGAGCTAAAAATATTTTATTTGAGTTCCTTGTGTTACAAGGAATTTTCTGGTATTTTTGGTGAATTTTTTATATTTATTTGCTATTTTCTAGAGCTCCTGGCAATTTATTTGAATTTTTGGAATAAAAGAAATCAGGAAAAATTCCCTGCGCCGTCAGATCCTCCCCCTCCCACGCGTCGGCCATCCGATCGCTCCCCGCGCCGCCGTTGTACCTTTTCCCGCCCAAGCTCCTCAGCCGCCCGATCGCTCCGCGCCCACGCGTCGGCCATCTGCTACCCCGCCCACGCTCCCGCCCCGCGCTCGCTCCCCGCCGCCCGATCTTCCCATGCGCCACGCGTCGCACATCCGCACCCCTCCCACGCGCCGACGCCCTGACCCTAACCGCGCGCGCGCCTCAACCGCCCAATCCCTCCCGCGTCATCCGAGCCGTCCAAACCGCGCCCGTTTCGCGCCCACGCCGTCTCCGGATCGGACTCTCTCGCCTCGTGCCGCCGTTCCGTGCCGCCCCCGTCGCCGTCGTCCCCGCCGGAGCCACCGTCGCCTCCCTCCTTCCCGTCGCCCATGACGCCCCCCTGTCGTCGGACGTAGCCGCGTGCCCCGCCTCGGTACGCGAGCCGCACCACCGAGCCCGCGCCCACACCGCGCACGAGCCGCGACGCTTCGCCCGCCGTGCCGCCACGCGTCGGCCATCAGACGGCCGCCGCGCCCCATCCACGTCGTCCATCCGGATCTGAGCCAATGGCCCAGATCCCGCCACGCGGCCATCCCCGAGCTGTCGGATCCCGCCGCCGCCGCTGCGCCAAGCCCCTGCCACGTCAGCCCTTGCCGACGCGGCAGCCACATCAGCCCTAGTCGACGTGGCCTGCCACGTGGCATACCACGTCAGCGCCACGTCAGCCGAGCCCACCCCCGGGTGCCACGTGTCGCCACGTCAGCTGACACGTGGCAGCACCAGCAAGCGCCACGTCAGCACCGCCCCGCCGACCGCGCGCACTGTTTCGTGCGACGAGACCACGGTGGACTGGTTCTTTCGTGGATCGAGTCTACAGCACAGTGCCCTTTTTCGTTTTTCCCGATTTTCCTTTAGGGTTGATTTTCCGAGAGCTTGTTCTCCTCCGTCCTAGCTCCGATTGACCCCGTTCTTTTTTCTAAATTCTTCTAAAATCGAGCTCTAGCTTTTGGTTCTAGTTCATGATTTTTGGAGTTCATTTGCTTATTATTTTATGTATTTTTCTTGTTTCAGTCGATTTCTCTCTCGTTAGATTCGAATTCCGTAGGAGCAGGATCTACGCCCGAAGACCAAGAGTACCTCGCTGAGCATAACCAAGGCAAGTCGTGTCCTTTGATCATGTTAAATCTAGTTTGCAATCTATTATTTAATTAGTTTATTTTAAATTAAATTACATCGCTATATTTATTCAAACCCTTGTATTGGTAGTTATCGTCCCAATTGAATTCATCCCTCTTTGATAATTTGGAATGCCATGATACTATTGTCACCATAGGTTGGGAAGCATACTAGTGATGCTAGGTTATTTGTCACGATTAGAGTACTTAGCCTTGCTTATTATACGATTTGGTTTATCATCACATGTGAATTATTAATTTGAGTTAATGAGATATAAAACATTGGTTGGTGTCACGTTTATTAAAAATTTGTGCCATGACATTGGTGTGTCACTGGCATGGTTATACAAACCTGGTTTTTGCACTCGGCCAAGTGATCGTGCAGTAAAGGGAGAAGTGTTGGAGCACTTCGAGGGATGTAGTAGTCTCGCCCGGGTAGAATTAAGGACATAACTTTGTGCGCCATTGATCTGGGCTTTACCGTGCAAACCACATGTCTGGTATGGGACGGACCTGGATGATTAATTTGGGATATTTCAACTTTAATCTTGCCATTGAGATGAACATGGTTGCTGATTTCCATGTGACGCAAGGGGGGGTGTGATGTGAAACCCTAGCGGGCAGATTGAGTTGTAACTGAACTTTGTGAAAACCTTGTTGTGATTACCTTAAGCTGTGGCTAATCACATCGTGTGGGTACAGTTGTGCAACCTCTGCAGAGTGTAAAATTATTCGAATAGCCGCGTCCTCGATCATAGACAATGCTCGGTGATTTCACATGAGGTAGAGTTATTTGTGAAAACTGATGGATTGTGGTTAGACAGTGAATGGTTAATTCACTATTGGTTTAGTTTATGGATGGGAGGTCCATAAGCGGTTGGTTTAGCTTGTGTATGGGAGGTCTGCAAGTGGTTACATCAATTCCTTCTATTATTTATTTATCATTGTTTTACTTAAAGTTCGCTTCTAATTTATTTACTGTAGTTACTTTCAACTGTCATTTATGCAAATTAACCTTACAGCCTTCTTTTGGTAAGCCTTGCATACTATATTGCATTCATTTGTTACAAACGACTTGCTGAGTACCAATGTACTCACGGCTTTAAGCCCAATGTTGCTCAGTTGAGGAAGAGGGGTATCACCAGTAGGAGGTTCCAGGAGGAGAGTACTTCGACGATTTTGCGGATTAGGCTTCGTTCTCCACTTGGTAGACTATGGGCTTGTCGATTGGTCACTACGCTTTATTTTGGATTTCCGCTGCTAGTTTTTGTTAAGCCCTTCGGGCTAGTCTATTGTAAGCTTGGTCATAAGGTCGTACTCTTGATATTTATCGATATTTGAGCTTTTCCTGTATTATATCATGTATATGGTTGTGATTACATCTATATTTGACTGTATGCACTAGCGTGATCCTGGGACTAGTGCAGTATACACAGGGAGTCCGGATTTGCATATTCGGGACTCGACAGCAATCCGAACCAGAGCTACATGCACTGGTGCCATCACCACAAGACCTATCTCTACCACCGCTACCTACACCAGTGTCATGTCCACGGGTGCTATTTTCGGTGCAGCAACTTGCACTGGTGCTACCTTTACAGTCAACCTACAGCCGAGGCAGCAAGGGCAAAGCAAAGAAAACCGATGATCATATCCTATACCTGTCATTGGCCTGCAAATTCGTGCTAGGCGAGCCGCTGATCGTCCTGGAAGAGCATCTCCTGAAGCTAGGACTTAGTTACCAGTAATTACACTCTTGGTATATGAAACAGGCCAATAAGCCACAAGGAGAACGGTGCTCAGTTATCACTGTCAAATTCAGGTTAGATCATCTATAGCACAACGTTCAAGATTGTTTCTTCGCGGTGACCTTTGAGAATTTATTCGATCTTTTCACACTTAATGCTCTCGACGCTTCACTCATTCAATGCTGGACGTTGCAAGTGTATACAATCACAGTCTCCGTTCATGTCATACCGATAAATATCATATATAATTTGTTACTTTTGTGTGTGTATATATAGACACATGGTGACTGAAGCTAGATCATCCAAATCATCAGTTGGTTTCCTGTACCCACACTTGGTCGCCATGCATACCATCAACGAGGATGCATCCTTCATCGAGAGGTACATTACAGCAGCACTGCTGGCTCACCACGATAAGGAATATGTACTTATGCCCTACAATGAGGGGTTCCACTGAATTTTAATAGTAATTGTATCAAAATAGAACAAGACACTATACCTTGATTCCCTAAGTAAGAACAAAACCGACTACACGGTTATCGACTAATTAATCGATAGGTAAGTACATTTTCTTTATACATAACTATGTTATACTATTTCTTTCCTTCCGAATGACTAAGGTTAATTTTTTCGAATCACGTAGGGCGTTCATCAGGTACGTCGCAGAGTCACGTCGCTCGATGAAAGGGGCCAACGGCCTGAAATATGTTCAAAAATTTTCGGTATTCGTTAGTACACATTAATTAATCCTATACAACTGTTTGTAGTAATGCCTCTTGAATTAACATATTCTATTTTTTGCAGTGCCACCAGCAGCCGCCAGGCAATATGTGTGGATTCTATGTTTGCCACAATATAAGACTACTATTCGATTCCACGAAAAACACCAATTCTAAGGTTTGTCAATCTTCCCATAATTATTTCATACATATCAGGTTATATATACATACGCATATTGATATTCTTATCGACAGGCTGCGTCCATCCCTACAACCGCATTGCAACAGCCCGACCTTCCACGAATTCGAGGAGAGTGCGCGTTCTTTTTGGTGGCTAGAGTCATAAAATCAGATGGAAAGTTCCACAACGTAAAATAATTTTTTATTTCTCTATCACTTCGGAATCGAGGTCTCGTAAAAGGAACAGATCCATAATCAACGAACTTGTCAGGCTGCACAAGTAATACTTGGATTGGTAATCACTATCTAAGTATTGTTTGTGCAGCCTAACAAGTTCATTGATTATGGATCTGTTCCTTTCGCGAGACCTCGAATCTGGAGTGATAGAGCAATAAAAAATACAATGTTACCTTCTAAGTGCAAATGTAATGTAGATCTTTTGTAATTGTGTATTTGTAAATGGATATTTTATTTTATTTCAATTAATTGATTTGCGAAAATGGATGTTTTATGTTTGTCAAATGAACTAAGATGTGAATTGGATGTTTTATGTTTGTGAAATGAATTGTGATGTGAATTGGATGTATACATGTACATGTTGATATCAACTGTGCTAAGAACGCGGTTGACCTAAACACGAGATTCAATTTCTGCAAGCAATCGAAGAACAAACAAGAACAAGATAAAGAGCAATATGGATATTGCAAATATGAATAAGGTACATAAAGGGTTGAGGCCTGCAATCACAATTGTTGCTCTAGTCGACACAAGAACACACAACGAAGTTTCACGAGGAAAAACTAATCTACACAAGCCTCGTTAATTTTGCTGGAGTCGACGATGATCAGAGCAATCAACTTTAGTGCGGCTGATGTAATTGTTCTCTTCAATATCATCATTCTTGTTCGACGAAGAGTTCAAAGCAAACGGTGCACATCGAGTAGTTGGAGGTGAATATTTATCAAAGATATCAACTCTGTTATTGATAGTAGTGAGGGTCTTATTAAGACGATCCAACACGTTATTGGTCTCACAAAAATTCCTACAATGTAATCTTGAACCTGTCATAGTTAGTAGAAAACAAAAAAATACATAAGAATTATGTAAGTCCCTATAAACTACTAGAAGGTGGAGTTTAACAAGTCACACATATCTCAAACTCTTACCAAGCTCTTACAAGTTCTTACAAATGCTAAACAGGTGGTGTAACCAGTGGCTGATTCGTGATAACTTGACTCAAATGATATGTATAGTGATTGCAAGGGTCAGTTCGACATGATCTACTCAGTTAGAAAAAGGTATAGCTTGAAAGGCTAGATATGTAGCAATGGAGAACAATTAGTTAATTTCAGAAATTGCACAGAATTGAATTATAGTTCGTATCTAGCACTTAGCCTATGTTGCTGATCAAATAAGGATAGGATAAGGACAAAATAAGTGTGTAACAATGTATAGGATTGATAAACACAAGATAATTCAATATAATACAATTTGGAATTGAAAAGCACAAGGATTGACCCAAATCTGATAATGGTAGATTTCTGTCCACTGGACAAGACGTCGGTATTTTGGTAGTAACTTTTTGTCAGATGTATCTTTTTTATGATTCTTTTTTTCTTGTTTCTCGACAGATTTTTCTACAATTTTCCTTTTGGGGCCAAGATCGGGAAATCATCGAAAAATTTGCACAAAAATCACAAGTGCAGACTGTTACAGATTCAATCCAGAAATTTGAGTCAATTTTCACTGCAGATATCTTTAAACCGCCTTTTTAGAATGAAGCAAAATTTTAGGGACAGTTAGATAAGAAAGTTATGGATCTAATGGCGGTGGTTTCACTCAAAAAGGATACTGGAAACGAAACTTATGACATTTTTGGTGGATGAAGCAGGAAAGCTACTAATCTGGCCGAAATTACAAATTATGGTGTGGAGTATTCTTGATGGATTTTGATGTGGGGATTTTTTTTTTGTTTGGATTTTTATAGGAAGAAGAATATGACTAGCAACTAGACAATGCTAAGATGGACACAAACTCAATTTAGCAAACCAAAAAGAATAGATAGAAAAGCACAAGGAGGTTTGGACAGCGGAAATAAACCCTTTTGTAGGGCAATTTTTCTGGACTATAGGACATACAAATCAATCTACTAACTAGGGACACAAGAAATCCTACCGATCAACTGAAGCTCTGATACCAACTGATGCGACGACAGAGTCCCGATCTTCCCATAGGATATTAAATTCGATTTGAAGGAGAACAACTTTGACGATGCAGGCTTCTAACCGGTCACGACCAGAACACCAAGCAATAGCTAAACCACACTCTGAATTGTTATCAACTGTGCCAAGACATGGTTGACCTGACCGCAAAGGTTTATTCCCGCATGCAACCGAAGAACATGAAAGAACAAGATAACAAACAATCTCAAATTGCAAATAGGATTGAAATACTCAATATGGTGGGATTCTGAATAAGAATCTTGACTGTGTGGTCTAGTCGACATATGCAGAAAATACAAGTTATAACACAGGTAAACTAAACATAAATAAAATCTAAAAAAAATCTAAAAAAACTAGAGGGGTGCGACCTCCTTAAATAGAAGAGTGAAAGCCACACAAAACTAAGAAACAAGGGGGTGGTACTATTTATTACTGTTCACGTGAACTATAGTACGACCGTAAATAGTGGGGGTAACACCTTACTCTTAGGTCCAAGCATTACAAGGCCCGATTTTACTCAAACAGGTGGTGTAGCAACTTCTTTTGATGATTGCGGAGCGTACAGAAGAAATTTGCAGGTAAGGTTGTCAGGCTAAATCCGAATTGATCTGGAAGTCGAATTGGATTTCAAAACGTGTCCCACTTGAACTCTTCCTTGAATTGGTCCAAAAGTGATGTGGTGACCATAAGAAAGAGTTGGGGAGGACGTCGACATGGTCTTGATATGTTGGTTGGCTTCTATTTTGGTAGACCCCAACTATAAGCTCGTAGTGTTGATGCAATCCTCCTTGTATAGCTACATAAATATGGATTTTCATTATTAGGTAGTATCATATAGTTCATATTATATAAAGGCATTCTTAAAATCAAACTCACTTGATAATTTAAGTGATACGTAGGATCTCTTGTATAGTTGCGTAGTGTTGATGCAATTCTCCTTGTATAGTTGCGTAAATATACATTTTCATCATTAGGTAGCATCATATAGTTTATATGATATAAAGGCACTTCTAAAAACAAGCTCACCTGATAATTTAAGTGATACGTAGGAACTCTTGTAATTAGAACAACAAACATTGCTAATATGGTGTATCCACTGAGGCTATGTCCTCATCATCTGCCACCATCACTATCTGCCTCTGTCTTGTCTATCAGCGACGAGCTCTTGAGAAAGTGGGTTGAGGAGAAAGATGGGGAAGGAGGTGGTTATAGGAGAAGAGTGCTTTTAGTTTCTGCTAATGCCACGTGACGTGATCTAAAGTAGGGTGTCAAAAGGAGGCCCCAGATAATTTTTCCCCTAGCAAACACATGCTGGTATGGTTGTTAACGTAGATGTATGTGCACACAACGATGTATGTGGGTGTACTAGAATTAATTGACGTTCGTTAAGTTTGTATTATTTGCCTACATGACTTTTATTGAGGGGTTGATTAGCTTTTGTCCTGAGCTCACACTCATACAGACGCCGCTTGCCTGTTTGGTAGCTAGCCTAGTATCCTCGGGTACAATCTAGATTAAGGCCCCGTTTGAAACGTAAAAAATTCACGAGAATTTCATAAAAATTTAAAAAAAACAGTTCAATTTTCATAATGAATACATATAGTATGGGTAGTGGAAAACGAAGAACCACAAACAACTCAGATCACAATGTCCATATTGATTTCCGAACTAAAAGTCTGAAACCCCATCAATTGGTTAGGGCCATTGAAATATAGGCATTGATATATGTCATGCGTGTGATTTTTTTTGTTCAAATCATTCGAATTTCTAACCTTGTGATCTGCATCACAATTCATTTACCCACCCACCTCCATCTCTGTCTCTGGCAAGGCTCCGACGGCGGTGAGTTATGGCTCTAGTTCGCTAGATTAGGGTTTAGGGTTCACCAAGGCTGACTATTGAGGGAAGCCGAGGATGGGGTGGGTGGACCGTCAGCCATGGTGTGGGCGGTGGAGGTCGGTAGGGCGACAAGAACGACAAGCAATTAGGAGGCGGGGGTGGCGATGGTGGATCCAGTGATGTTAGCTGCTTTAGACAGGGAAGAAAGCAACGGTGGGGGAGATTGAAGCAGACAACGATAGCAGCGGGAGAGGAGGAGAGCAGTGGTAGCAGTGGGGGAGGAGGAGGTAGGCTGCGGTAGTGGGAGGGGTGAGGGGTTCACCCTAGGGCCTTGTCCGCCTTGGAGGCGACGCCGGCGAGGCAACGGGGCGGCAACGCGAGTAGTGGCAGTGGGCATCGGTGGAGGTAAGGCGGCGGCGCTCAGATACTGGGACAGCTAGGGTTGAGCTGATTTTTATTAAGGAATGGGGGAGTGGGTGGATCATATGTGTATCCAATGGTACAAAAATAGAATGATTTTTGGTCCAAAAAATATTGGAATGATGGGTATCCATACCCTCGATACACAAACACATAGGAAAAAAATACCTTTTACTTCCGAGTGTAACTACACCCACCTCTAATATACCACCTAAACGAATTTGAAATACTCATTTATCGTTTTGGATATACTCGTATATTAATTATAAGATATTCCAATATGAACCACATACAAAAATTGCAAGAGAGTTATATACACACACATATATATACACATGCATATATATACACATATATACATATATATATACACACACACATTGGAGTATCTTATAATTAGTATACGAGTATATTTAAGGTGATAAAACAGTATTTCAAGTTCGTTTAAGTGGTATATTAAATGTGGGTGTAATTACACCTGAGAGTAATATATATATATATATATATGAAGCCTCTTTTCTACACCCAAGTGTAATTACACCCTATGTTGTATCTTATACCGTAGGAAGTATATCACGTAACGGAGGGTATGTACGTGCAGTATATGAGTATTTAAGATCATCTAAGTGATATGAACAATTTTTCAGAGATAGTATGTAGATTTTTTTGACATACTCCTTTTTATGTGCATATATGAATGTATTTACAAAATACGCTAAACATTATAGATTCCCTTACAATTTTTTCATGTGGTTCACATTGGAGTATCTTATAATTAGTATACGAGTATATCTAAAGCGATAAAGGAGTATTTCAAGTTCGTTTAGGTGGTATATTAGAAGTGGGTGTAATTACACCCGGGTGTAGAAAGTATTTTTCCTATATATATATATATATATATATATATTCAGTGCTTATGAGATAATGTACATAAAATCAAAAGGCATGCACAAACCGGGTGAAAGCCGGTAGCAGCCTAGTTCCGGTTTCCAAATCCTTAATCGTGATGCTGATACATAAACAGTGTAATTTACCTAGGTTCTAAGTCTCAGTGATGGCATTCCAGTAGTGTGTACATAATGTAACTTTTGTGGAAAACTTCATTAACGAATGGTTTTAGTAGTAATTTACCATTTATTAATATTGTACCCGTGCAAAACAGAGTGTGTTCAAAGCTATATAGCATGTGTAGGGCAGTGGGGGAAATAGTTCCCAAGTAGTGTCCATATGACATCAACATGTACTGTTGCATGAAACCTGTCCACTTAACAAAATAAATATTCCGATAGCTTGAAAACAACTGCTTGCTGGCTAGCTCAGCTGAAAAAGATGAAATTGTCTGTGTGGGCAAATAAATGTCCCCACAGCCAAGGCAGGTCAGGGTACATCGCACGTGCATGCATGGTTCTATCGCTAGTTTTTTTTTAACGCACACACGTCCACACCACACGCAAGAAGACTGGCGATTAAATTACGATTCTACTGAAACGCACCCATGTTATCAAAACAAATTATAATTAAAGGGTTGCTTCAAACGGTTTTGAAGTCCCAGTTTCTAATTTTAGTTATTAACTTTTAGCTACAAATATATCGTAGCGACGGTTAGTTTTTTAAAATTAAAAAATATTATATCTTCATAAATAATATATAAAAAAACTGAAATTAACAAACTCCCGCGTGGCTTCTAGAATCGAGAAGCCGGGGCTTGGAGCAGATCTATCCGTTTCTCCCGGAAAGCTTCTCTCGTACCTCTTTGACGTGTGTTCCATGTACCGTACCTATCCAATTAAATCCGATTGATTGCAACGAGACGTTAATTAGCTTGCCTCTTGCCATACACCATTGATTCCTTTCTGATGATACGCATAGTGCTACACGAGTCTATTTCTGGGCCTACTATTGAGTAAAGCTAGACGAACCTATAGATAGTTATAAAATCGGATCGGAATCGAATAGTCTCAGAGGGTGCTCGTTTTAGTGATGATTTATAATTTTTGATTAAAATTTCACTGTAGTTAGTTTTTTTACTGTAACTGATTTGACTTTTTAGGTATAATTAATTAAAAAAATGTAAAAATAGAAGAAAAAAATATGTTAACCCATAAAGAATTTTGCTTACTACATTCGTGTTTTCTTGAATACAAATATCGAATAAAATAGATTATCCGTTATCGTTTTCTACCCCTACCTATAGACGTAGTATCATAGTATGTAGGAGCAGCCGTTGGATGCAAATATGCAATGCAACAAGAGAGGTAATCAAAGGGAGGGAAATAATAAAGCTTGGATAAAGTAAGATTGTAATGTTGCGTCTCTTGTTCAGAGCGTTGGATTTCGATCAGATGGTCACGACTCACGATAGAGTGAGAGGTAAGCATTGTGCGTGCTTATTTGTCTTTTCTTATCAAAGACAAGAGTAGGCTTTTTTCTAGGGCTTTCAGCCTCTGTTTTGATTGGTTGCAGAAAAAGATCGCATTCGAACACGAAGTCAATGAAGAAAAAGGGAAGAAAACTAGAGAGATGTTTATGAGCTAGCAAGTTTGAGATGCTAGCCATGTTATTTTGAGCTACGATTAATGGTTTTTTTAACTATATTTTCGAGATGGCGGTAGACAACGCACACGATTTTAAACCTGGAAAGTCATTTAAAAAAGCTGAAGAATTTATTTTGGTTTTCAAAACATTGAAGTCAAAAGCTAAAAAAAGACAAAAAGAATGGAGCGACAGGTGGTTGCTAACAGGACAAAATTGGCTATGTTTTGATGGGAAGTCGTTTCGTAGGCAAGTTAGGAGGTTGCTTACCTAGTTAGCAACAGAGGTGGAATCTATGCACAAAAGCAAGAGTCACATTTTTTGACTATAGCCAATAGTTTTTTACTATAATTTTTAAGATGGCGGAGATGTTGACATGAACAGCGTATATGATTTTAGGTTTAAAAATCATTTGGAGAAATGGTTTTGAGAATCCATTCCATTTATTTTAGCTTTTGGAGAATCTAAAACCAAAAATCATAAAAAAAACAAAAAGAACAGAGCCAAAAAAGTCTTGTATTCTTTTGGTTGATCGTTCCTAGATGGGAGCTGAGCTAAGTTTGGGCCAAGGCTGACTTTTCTGGTTTTGCAGTTGGTAGAGTTCAATTAGGTGGAATGGCTGGGATCGTCTTTCCTATTTTTCAAATGAAAAACAACTTTCTCTCAATGTTTATTGATGGTGTGCCTTGAGGTTCATGCACATCCCTTACCGGGGTCATCATCGTATTGCTAAACCTAGGTGGCCGATGGGGCGACGATTGGTGATGAAACCTTGTAGCCTCGAAGATGGGCGATGGGGCAGCAGCACGAGGGGGCAAATTTGGCTGTGGAATAGTGTGTCATTTCTGAAGACCGAAAAGAGGGGGTTGCAGAGTGGGTGGTGGTGACCGGTGACAACGTGGTGGAAGAAGAGAACGCATCAATGGAGAGGTGGCAACAGGGGCAGAGGGAGGGGTGCTGTCAGGGCTGGCCCTCTTCATGGTTTTATAAATTTGTAGTATAGTCATCTATATTTTAAAAAAATTTGTTATTGTTAGTGCTATTTAGCCTTTCTTATAAAATGTAATTATATTATATAAATTGTTTGGTCCTCCTTGTTCCTAAATCCTGGCTCTGCCATTGGGTGGCAATGGAGGTGATAGTGGGGTATTGAAAACAGGGAGTAAACGAGTGAGTGCAGCGGGGAAGGTAGCTAGAAAATAAAACTTTCATGGCCCGCTTGAAATCCAGAAATTTCGTAGGAATTTAACCAGACATGGTTCAATTTCTCTTAGGAATTGTGAAAAACTCTTGCATAAATGTATTGTATTGGTATAGCACTGTAACTACGCTCGTTTCCTTTCCTCCACTCGGAGTGAAAGTAAAGACGACGTAATTAACCCTTTCGGATTACATGCACATATGGCCCTTGTGCACGCCAGGCAGGCACACGATCGGAATAGGCCACTGCTACCTGTTCAGCTCCAGGCTCTTCAACTTCACCGGCTAGAACCCCACCGACATCGACCTGTCCCTCAACCCATCCTACGCCAAATTCCTCCAGGTAATCAGCTTTATAATTGTATCATTATAATTGGATTATTGGAATATTGAGGTCTAGTGTTATGTATTAATAACTTATAACCTGCAAAACATGAGCGGCTGTTATTTTAGACTGCGGCTTATGACTTTTGATTGAGACTTATTAGTCTAATAATATGGTTGACAGAAACCAAAAATTGCTGAAAAACAAAACAAAACCATAACCACACCAATACATGTATGTGTGTGCAGGGTCAGTGCAGCCGTAACCTTCAGAACCCGAACGACAACACAACCGTGGAGCCCATGGACCCCGGCAGCAGCCTGTCCTTCGACAACCACTACTTCGTCAACCTCAAGGCGCGCCAGGGCATGTTCACCTCCGACGCCACGCTGCTCACCAACGCCCGCGCCGTCGCCGTCGTCAACAAGCTGCAGGACCCGGCGTCTTCTTCGACCACTTCAAGAACTCCATCAAGCGCATGGGCCAGATCGGCGTGCTCACCGGCGCCAACGGCCAGATTAGGAAGAAATGCACCGTCAACTCGTAGATCGACGCTCTGTCTATACATACAATTGCTAGCTCCTATCTAGATTTGATGCATATATGTATTATTTTCCAGCAATCCAAACTCCAAAGCGTGTAACATGAATAATTCAAGCACATTTAAACCCATGAGGCCATCACATAACTTCTCCAAGATGGATGACAGCAGCGTAAACCAGTAACAATATATTGACCACAACAGATATTATTACCCTTCAGGCTTCAACTGTACTTGAACTAAGCAATGCATGCAGAACAAGATACATATTATGACAGTTTTTAGCAGGGTTTCACCATGCCATGCAAATATCAACGTTGTTCCCCCTCCAACTCCAGGTAATGCATCCTGCAAGCAACTCCAGAAGACTTGGGTTTCAGTCAAGTATAGGACAAGATATTCAGCATCACGTAAAGATAGATATCGCGCTTGCACAAAGGTAAGCGCATATGAATTAAACAAGGCTTACACACATGGGACATCCATAAGTTACACACGATATGCTAGTAAATTAAACATCACCGCGCCTTGCTTTCAGAAACCACATTATGGTTGACCAGCCAAGGTCTCGATCAGAAGCTGGTAGCCCTCAGGTACCTTGCTTTGGTTTCTTACGCATGCAGCGAGGGCAGGAACATCTGCTTTTACATCTAGGTAACTAGCAACCTGGAGAAGCAAGTGGAAGTCGGAGATCCGCTTAACAAATGGCAGATGCTTCGTACGCTCCAGGTGGCTCCTAAGGGCGCTCATTGTTATAGGACTTCCACGATTCTCTATAGGAAAGCCCGTTGAGAGTGGCCCCTGTAGACAAAAAGCAGACAAGGATAGTGCATCTAAAGGGGTAAAAAGTATATGTACAATCAACTTAACAAAATGGGTGCGACGAACCATTTCCCCTATTCCCCAGGTGGAATATGTTGATGTGGTCAATAGGATATATGGAACAGTAACTGATTAAGAAGCTCAAACCCTATTGATGTTAAGTTTAGAATCTCATCACAAACAAAGATTTGTGGTTTATTTCGGAAACAGATAAACAATTTACAATAATTTCACCATCTGTAATTTTACCATGCCAAAATTGTGAGAATTGTGGTATCCAATTAACTGTGACCATACAAAACTGCTTGATTAAAATATATAGAATGGCATGCTTTTTGCATGATTGTAGTGAGAGAATTGTAAGTCTAGTCTGTTGGCAAACAAAAAAGTAGAAACTCACTCACAATTACAAGTGCTTAGCAAGTTTAATAAATTCGGGGTCCCTGCAATCTGGTATGGTATATTGCATAGGTCATAGAATAATGCTAAGTACAATTCACATAATATGTTCATATGTTACATAGGTCTTAGAATACCTTTTCGGAATTTTATGTTAATTTGATGCCTAAACCAAATGGTTTTGCACTTGTGCACTAGATATCTCCCTGTTACATAAAACTCATGTGAATCCAACATTCTTGCTCTTTGCTTCATTGTTAAAAATTCCAGTTGGAGACTAGACACAGTTTTTTAGAAATAATGTCAGAAAATTCCAGTTGCTTCATTGTTAAAAAATTGCATCTTGGTCATATTGCAACCTTTGGTTTCCCTTTTTGGTTTCTTTCCACCGAAGGTAGGGAATCACGAATTGGATAAAAAGGTAAGATTTTAGAGCTTTTAAAAGGTAGATCCCATAAGATGGAGATTCTGATATTCCTTTTAAAGGTAGATCCATAGAATATTTGAGAAAAAGAAAACCATTAGTGCATGCCAGGTCATAGATGTCAATTTTCCCTTTCTTCTACAGGCTTACTGCAAACATTTTTTGTAAACACAGTTCTACATGTAAAGCAGTACATGCCAGAAATCAAATATACTAGAACAGCAAATCCTTGTCACCTCACTAACTCCCAATGTTGTGAATTTCACCCACTAGCCAGGTTCCTAAGCACTAAATATCAGCCCTTGATTCTGCCACTGAGAAATAAAATAAATATAATCACATCTGATCCAAACCACGATTCCATAGTAGATAATAAGAACAAACATCTAATCTGCCATTCATGGATTCAGCCGCATCTATGAACTGGGTTGAATCACTAAAAGCATCGCACTGAAATCAGACATTCTTTTTCTACTAATAATCTAATATAGTGTACTCAATTACTGTTCCCTGAAAAGACTATGTCTGCCATCAAATCCTCATTCTTAACTGAAACTGTAAATTATTGTGGTCGACAGTCCTAACATTAGGGGGAAAACCCATATATCCTTCCTTAGGTTCAATTTTTCAAAACAATGCAATCTGCCTTACATAAAGATGGCATGTTGTAATTAACAGGAAGCATAGACTTTGCAGGAAACAAATAACTCATGAATAACGAATTAACCAACTGCAAGTAAATCATTCACTCCTGTTAACAAAAAGGTTAAGATTTTGCCATTGAATGGACAAATTTACATGTAACTCATGCTGTACCTCTACAATGTTCACTAACTCTTAAGTTTCATGGCATCTAATTCAAGTGCACATTGACTTTGTTCGCTTAAAAGGTTACGTTTTTGCCACTAAATTCAACAACACAAAGCCAAACCAATAGCTATCTGCTTTGATCACCTAAATTTGTCACCCAGTTCAACCAAACCATATCCAATTCAAACAGTGCATGTCCTATTTTCACCTAGAGTTTGCTTTTTTTTCTTTTTAGCCCACTTAGTTCACCAAATTATAAGTCTGTAACTATGCAATTGAATAACAAAAGGCATACCTGGTGATCAGAGATCTTGACGGGCACGAGAAAGAAATCATTGTCCACCTCCATAGTATCCTTTCCCCCAGCCACCACCTCCTTACGCATCTTGGACAGCCGGGGATCGTCAGTGTCCCCAACCTCCGTTTCCAGCACACCGTCCTTAAACAGCTTCACACAAATCTCACTCATCTGGAACGCCTCGAAGTGCACATCCCCGGAGCCATCATCCCCCACCTCCAGCTTCACCACGGCGGTGACCCACTCCGGGATCCCACCCTCCGCCTGCAGCTCGGCGGCCTGAACCACCTCCCGGTTCGACATGGTGTACTCTCCCGTCTCACTCGCCTTCCTCCCGACGGCCTGTGTGAACACCAACCCCACCCGCCGCATCCCGAGCCCCTCGGCGATGGCATCGACGCGGGCCTCCTCGTCGGCGTCCCGCATCAGCTGGACGACGTCCTCAGCGCCGTGCTGCGGCGGCTCGTAGATGAAGTCGACGAACACCTCCTTGGTGTCGGCGTCGACGCGGCCATAGAGGAAGCCCGCCCGCTTGACGGCGAAGGCGAGCGCCTCGGCGACGTAGAGCTGGAAGGCGTTGGCGGCGTCGCGGTCGAAGGAGGCCGCGGCGCAGAGCGGCGCCTCCTGGCGGGTGACGCGGATCTGGCGCGCGATGAGGTCGTCCATGGTCATCTTCTTACCGAAGGAGCCGGCGGGGGAGAGGCCCTTGGGCGGCGGTGGCTGGGAGGAGCGCGCGTCGAGCGGGTAGGAGAGGTAGACGAAGGAGCCGTTGGCGAGGTGCAGGGACGCCAGCGGGGCAGCCGGGTCGGAGAGGAGCCGCGGAGGGGCGGCGGCGCCGGCGGGGAGGAGGAGGGCCGGGTCGAGGGAGAGGCGCTGGAGCGGGACGGGCACGGTGACGCGCGCCGCGATGAGGCGCTGCAGGTCGCCGACGGTGGCGGAGGCCGAGTCCGGCACCGTGATGCGGTCCGTGCCGTCGCGGCTGCGGATGCGGAGGATCATGGCGGCAGCCGTTGGGTTGGGTTCGGTCCTTGGCCTCGGCGGTGGGTTTTGTGGCGAATTCCTCGGGAGTTTGGTGCGTGAATTTATAGAGCTCGACTCGAGTTGGGTTGGGGTGCGGCGCCGCGGAATGAATCTGCGTGGGAGGAGGAAACGGAGGAGGCGAGCCGAGACGGAGGGGGAGAAGGGGGGGCTCGCGCTGGATTCCGGAGAATTGTACCGTCTTAATTTCAAGGGTAAATTTCATAAAACATCAGATTTTGAGGTATTAGGAATCGAAAACATCATGTTTTGATATATTTTTCAGTAAACCATATACTTTTAGACAAAAACCATACATAACGCTACTTTTTTGCTTTCCCGTTCAACGTAGGCTGTAGCGGTTGAGCCCTTTGTGCAGTAGGAGAATGCCACTATCAAAAAGCTTCTACCTGACAGATGTTTCAACTAAAAGTAATCTATTTGCACTAATGTCAAGGAAAGGCCGGACCATACCACTCATTTATGTTGTCAGAACCAGTTACAACAGCATTAGCATGCAAGTTGTGACCTATGAACTTTTAGAGTCTTCCTGGGACGCTTTGAAGATGAGAAATGCAGCTATGCACATTGTTATGTTACCAATCACTGTCAGAGCACCTTGAAGGGCTGCCGTATCTCAATAATTTTGTCGAAAAACTCCACAAGTACAGAGACTTCAGCAAAGAATTGCCGAGAACAGTTACCAGTGTCCATCTAAGATTCAAGTGCATTGCTTTTATGGCAATGGACCCATTGGACAGAAATGCAAATTTGTTAAGAGTAGTCAGCAAATATAATGTAAGGTTGACAAAAACCAGTTGAAAATTTGTGAACATATGAACTGTCATCATTTATCAACAAGACTTTGTTATTTGTATATAGCCATATCCATTCATAACTATGTAGATATCAAAGCAGACTTCTTCTGAAAACCGACTTGGACACCAACACAAAGACCTACTAAAGGGCATGATAATAGCATAGAACATCCATGTAGAATTGACATAACATCCTCAATTAAATTACAAAATAGGTCTTAGTTCCAGCTTGAGACAGAATAGGCGAAGGTAACATAGCATGTGAATCCTATACTTAAAGAGTGCTTGAGACATAGTGCAACTAAAAGGTAAAGTAGTAATACTTCTATTTGGCATCGCATGTTAACCATTTCCAGATTACTACATGGTTAAGTGTGATAGCCCTAACCAAAATATGCCCAAAATACTATCTCTACAGTGACAACCCTAACCAAAATACTATTTGGCATCACAGTGATGTATATGTTGTTGTCATTCACAAAAAGAAACCCCAAAACTATCTCCACGATGTCACTCATTGAATTTAATCCTGGCCACTTGCCCCAGCCATTCCATAATTCTTGCTACCCCCTAGCTCTCTCTCTGCCTCTCCCTCTCGCCCCACTTCCACCTCTCATGGTAGTCAACTTGGTTGCTCTTCCCCCTTGCCTTTCCAGCCGTCAAACCTTCATGCATGTTTGCAATAAAGTTGGTGTTTGCTCATGGTTGAAATTCTCTGGCATGGATCTGTTACTCTGCATGAACAAGAGAGTAGCAGCAGCAGCAGCATAGTAGTGGTGCAAATGCAAGAGTTCAAAAACAAGAAACACTACATTGCAAATTACCTTATGCTTGGTTTTCCTGATCTGTAGGTCTGGCCTCAGCATCTGTGAAGAACTTGTATACTTGTGCCCTTTCTTATGGAAGTTGGAACATGTAATAGTAGTCATCCTCGCTCTACCACTAGATTGTGAAGGTGTTAGGATACGGGTAGGCTACACTAGCGCAAATTAAAATTTCTACCGTGTAAACCAGAAAGTCATACGAGTAAGAGATCATAAATCATTACCACTAGACGCGCAGTGCAGCGGAATAAGAGTTGAAGCGGCCGATTCAACGAAGAGCGCGTCGATGTAGGCGAAAGTAGTCGATCGTCCTCTGGCCAACCATCTCCTCCTTGCGATCATCCCGATCAGCGCTGCAGTCGTAGCAGCGCCTCTACCGAGATCCACACGTCCAGGGAGGGAACACCGTGCGTCGGTGTGCTAGCACCAGCGCGCACGGCAGGGGTATGAGAGGTGGCGACTAGGGTTTCTTAGGGTGTTGCCCTCAGCCCCTGCACCTCTCATTATATAGCCTCCAATCGGATCCATATCCGATACGAGTGGAGATCAAAGCCCACTCAAAAATTATCATCCGGACCCTTATTATTTTAGCCCATTAAGTGTGTGACCCTGTAGGTTCATGTACATTTGACCATGGGCCGAAAACTCTTTTCCGATCCATAGATCGGTAGTAGTCCCTAACAGGACATAACAACCCCTAAATATACATAAAGATTATATCGGACGAACATATATAATGCTTATGTATGGGTCCTTTTGCCTCGCAATACCAGATTGAACTCAAGGCGAGAAGTGTGCCATCCTATAATAGCTCGATCTTTCACTCGAACCTGTGATGGATTACTTAGTTGTGATTAACTATTCAACCATATTCGGCATGGCCATGCACTTCCTTAATCCAACCATATCAAGGGGCCCAGAGATATCTTCTGTTATATAGGAGGGGCAAATTCTATCTTAATCGCTCATATTTCTCCTCATGTTTCATAGTAAACCCGAAAGCTACTTTTATGACCACCCAGTCACGGAGTAATATTTGGTAACATCTAAGTAAACTATTACACATATATGAAACAATGACGATCTCAGGTCTAAAAATTCGACATACACTATATATGAGACCAACTGATGCACTTAAGAATATAACAATTCCTGCAATATCTCATGGTGGGTCAATCCAACATCATGTTCTCTAACATGTATCCACATTATTGATTTGATATCCCATATCCATGATCCGTGAAACATGATCATCAATCAATACATGTGCTGATCTGTAAATCATAATTGTCCCACATAATGATATAAGATCAGAAATAATTTAGAATAATATCAAAAACATAAATAAAGAGTTTCACGAACAAGTCACATATTTATTGATCAATATGGAAGACATTTATTCAAAGGATAAAATAATATATTATTCAAAAGATCATAGACATAGAAGTGATACAATCATCTCCATGATTGTCTCTAGGGCATATCACTAACAGAAGGCTCATCTGTTGCCGGTCTTCTACTCCTTTGGCCTGCCTAGATGTTTTGTGAATTTGGGAGGATCTACGTCGGGTGTATGTTTTGGCCCAATCATAAGGACTAGGGACTGGATATATGAGGCTTAGGTATGCTCTCTCATATGTTGGTTTCTTGAAAAAATCATGGACAAAGTCTTCATGATATTGCCTAGACTTGTAGATGGCCAAAATAGCATGTTTACATGGGACACCAGTGAGATCCCATTTGAAATATCCACATGTCCTTGCCTCAAGATTCAGTGCATATGTCCTTTCCCCACATGTCACTTGCCATATACCCATTCCTGCACGTACATGTATCACTCCCCACAAGACACTATGGTATTGTTATATTCTTAAGTATCATAAGTTGGTCTCATACTTAATGTATGTAGGATCCTTAGACCTGAGGTCGTCATTGTTTTCTACATGTGTAATAGTTTACTTAGAGGTTATCAAACACTACTCTGTGACTGGGTAGTCATAAAAATAGCTTTCAGGTTTACTATGAAATATGAGGAGGAATATGAGCGATCAAGATGGAAATAACAGGAAAGATATCTCTCAGCCCCTCGATATGGTTGGATTAAGAAAGTGTATGACTATGCCGAATATGGTTGAAGGGTCAATCATAGCTGAGTGATTCACTACAGGTTCGAGTAAAGGATCGAGCTATCATAGGATGGCATGCTTCTCGTCTTGAGTTTGATTTGTTATCATGAGGCAAAGAGATCGATACAAAAGCACTATATAGATTTATTCGATATGATTTTTATGTATGTTTGGAAGTCGTTATATCCTGCTAGGGACCGCTACCGACTTATAGACCGGAAAGGAGTTTTCGGCCCATGGCCAAATATACATGAACCTACAGGGTCACACACTTAATAGGCTAGAACAATAAGAGTTCAGATGATAGTCTTCGAGTGGATACGATCTCTACTCGTATCGGATAAGAATCCGATTGGAGGCTATATAAGGAGAGGTGCAAGGGCTGAGGGAGACATCCCGAAACACACCCATCAAAACCCTAGCCATCACCTCTCATAACCCCTGCCGTGCGCTCTGGTGCTAGCACACTGACACACGGTGTTCCCTCCCTAGACGTGTAGACCTCAATAGAGGCGCTGCTACGACTGCGGTGTTGATCGAGACGATCACAAGGAGGAGACGGTTGACCAGAGGACGATCGACTGCTTCCTCTACACCGACGCGCTCTTCATTGAATCAGCTGCTTCAACTCTACTTCCACTGCACTGCGCGTCTAGTGGTAACAATCTATGATCTCTTACTCACATGGCTTCCTAATTTACACAGTGAAAAAATTTTATTTTACGCTAGTGTAGCCTACCTGTATCCCAACATCTTAATATTTCCTCCCCTAAAACTAGCAAAGCAAAAGTTTTGGTAAAGATGGCGCTTGCGACACCTCTGCGTGCAATCAAGGAAAACAACTTTGATGGCATGTAGAAGGCCCTCCACATAAGCATCAAGTGGTTAATAGAATGTTTGGCAAAATACTGGTATCTCTCATATGATAATGTCAAACTCACCTTTTGCCTATCTGACATTATCGTCCATCTTCCATACTGTCCACATTGGCCACCAAGTGCACACTTGAGCTACCTAAGGAACCAAGTCCAACTGGCAACATCTTCTTTCCCCACTATCCTAAAAGCCAAAGGGAACAAATTATTATTGCCATCCCTTCCTATTGGAGCCAGCACTTGAGCCCCGTTGGTTAGCTTCACAAAACACCCATCAATTCCTGATTCAAGCCACAAGGAAAGAAAATCAACATCACAACATATGATAGTACAAAGTAATGAAATTTGTAAACAAATACAACTCACTAACCTATGAATGGCCTACAACCATATATAAAGCCTTCTTTCTATGCATTAAGACATATGAAGAGGCCGTGGAATCTAGGATTAAGATCAGGCTGGGGATTCAGAATTGTAGTTACAATACATCTGCTACCTAGGTTATGGTTTAGCACTGTCTTAGGTAATCCCTAATCCTTAGATATTGCTGTTTGTGATTCCCTAATACCACCTTAGCAGCTTTGCTCCTTGCCCTGTAAGCCATCATCTTAAAAACTTCCACCCCATATTTCCTCATGGCATCATCCATCAATGTAGTCACTTTCTAGTCCAGATCACTTCTAATTTACTCCTCATAAACTTTGCTTAGCCATGAACTATTAACTCTACTACTATCCATGGTGAGGCCACATGTGTGAGGATCAACCATCTTCTATATAGCAATAGTAGGCTCTCCGGCAATTGTGATGCCAACATGAAGAATGGACAAGTTTTATGCACACAACACACCTTCACTCTATCCTTGTCATTCCTCAAGTACTTATAATCTCTACTTTGAACTATATGGTAGCTCTTGAGTGCCCTCCTAAACTGATGAACATCCTTAAAGCACAATTGTTCATGTGTAAGAATCCTGGATTCATCAAACTAAATTCTCTATTCTCTAATCCTTTTTGCTTTGCTCTTCCTCTTTTGAGGGGCTTCAAATGGTGTAGCTTGGTAGCCATCATCGTTACTAGAGTGCAAGTCTTCATCACCACTGTCACTGCCTGGATCAGATAGTACCGAATTGTACACAACATCTACTACTGGGAATAGGTCTTCCACATCAATATCCCCCTCGTAGTGCTCCATAAGTTCACTGTGGTCCTCCTCAAGGTCTGCCTCAACATCCTCACTCCCAGAGTGCAGTTCCAAAGCTTGCTTATCATCAATCTCAACAATGCTTTTACCCTTCTCCTTGTAGCCCCCAAACAAATCATCACCCATCCTATCCAACACACACAAATCCAACCAAGATAAGCAAACTAAGAAAAAAAATCCCCTTCCCATACCAAATTCCTAGACCGAATAAACCAACGCACTTGGATTCGGAACAAATGCAGACAACATAAGAAAATTCAGCAAGAATCCCCTTCCCATATGTACCAAAAATCCGTCCAATCTCGAACCCTAAATTGTAGAAGAAACAAAGTACATACCTTCATCATCTCCTATGCATGAATCGGCTCCTGCATCACTGGCCAGCCTCACTCCATCCTCCACCAACCTGCCTCACCACCACCACCACGTAGAGACAGCAAAGAGAAGGGAAGAGGAGGGAAGGAACAACGAAGAGAAGCGAAGGGGAGGGAAGGAACAGACCACGTGCGTGCCACCGAGGCTTGTGCGCGTGAACTGGCCGAGGAGGCTCCACCTTTCATGCCTTCAAGGGCCAAGGGAGCACTGCGACCTCCTCAAGATAGCACAGAGCAGGCGATAGAATGGGTGTCGAACGGGAAAGCATAAAAAGTAGGGTTATGTGTGGTGTTTGGTTGAAAGTACGTGGTTTTCTGAAAAATATCCCAAAACATGATGTTTTTAGTTACTAATGCCCCAAAACATGGTATTTTCTAAAATTTACTCTAATTTAAAAGCTAGCCCTATACAATATAAAATTATAAATATAGCATCCTTACCGAGCGTGAAAGAGCCAGTGACCAATGCGTGGCTCGTACTGCACACCGATTAACGGGGGCGCTTCCACGGCAATCAGGTGCGGTAGGAAGCAACCAAGGTGGTGTGGCACCATGGCCTATGTACTGTAGCTTGTGAGACCTATACTAATCTCCATCGAGTCATGGGCTAAGGCAATGCTCATTTGGGTTTATGTTTTTAGCTTTTAACTTATACTTTTAGCTTCTTAATTTCGTCTTTTCTGGGTTTTTGGCTTTTTTGTGCTTTTTTTGCCTTTTGTTTTTTCTGTATTCCTTTTCATTTAATTACACTGAAATATGTTATAGTGGCTATAATGAAGAAAAGCCTTAAACAATGCTAAATAAGCCCAAAAGCTAAAAATATAAGCTCAAATGAGCACCCTAAGTAGAGAGCACATGCGTAGTTCGTACTTGCACTATAGTCACATCGAGGAGAAACTTGGTGCTCAACGTACAACGTATGTACGGCTGTGAAAATTAATTTGTGTTGGGTTAATGAGTTACTATGCATGGCCTTGTGATTGATCAGTCTAGATTCTAGAGATTGTGAGTGCACGTATATGGGGACTTCTCGGACGGGATCGTGTTCGATCATCGCTGTGATTGGGAAGTGAATGCAGCTTTGAATTATGGTCGACCCGGCCTGCTGGGCATGAAATTTAGGATGGCAGATGCATGGTAATGGATGCGAGCAAGCGAGTGAAATCATGGCCATGCACACGGGACCACGCATGGTAGACCGGCACGGGACAAGCTACAGTACGTAGGCCATGGTGCTTAGCGCTACACCTTGGTTAGTCCCTGCCATGTGCCACGGTGCACCAGGCTAGCCAGTGCTATGCTTGCCAGCAGTGCCGTAGTGGCCGGATGCTACCACGATAGGAGCCACGTGTCGACCGTCGACTCTTCCGCGCTCGGCAACATGTTACATTTGCAATTTCGTGCCGCATGGGGCTAATTTCAAAATTAAGGTGGTACAATGAGATCCAAATAAAAAAATTTAGATCTGGGGAAAATTGAATAAATGAGAGAGAGAGAAAGAGGGCCAGAGAAGGAGAGTCATGGAGGTGTCTTGAGATAGAATAAAGCTAGCTTCTCATATTGCTTGTCAATGCAGTTTCTTGTTAAGGACCTCCTTTGATTCAAGAAATTTCAACAAAAACTCCTATTTCTGTATAATTTTGCATTGTAACTGTGTTTTATTTAAAGGAAATGCTCGATCAAATTCCTTATGTTGTGGTTGGTCGAATTCCTTATGTTTATTGTAGCATTCCTATGAAATCACATGAATTTCAAAAGGAATCAAAATATTCACTCCAACCCCATTTTCCCAATCCTTTGTTTTCCACATGTATTTATATCATATTTATGTGTTTTCAAATTCCTAAGTTTTTAGAATCCTGTGAATCAAACATGTCCATAAAAAGGCACTCAAATGGATAGGACAAATTAGATTGATTTTAATTTCCATGTTTCTTCATATTATAATCCCATGTTTCTTCACATTATTTGATTTAAGTCTGAATCATACAACTAAATTGGGGAGTTTTTGACTTAATCGATACCAACGTGGCCGCCTGAGTTGAGTCTAGCGTTAGGACTAGGTCGATTACTGAAACAAAACGATAAACCAGTTGAAGTTGAATGAGTTGAACATAGTTTAAAAACCAGGATACAACTAATGTCGCATTCATGTCAAGCTAGCTCGCCTCTACCGGCCCCTAATCTTCACCCCCTCAACCACCACCCCCGCCTCGCACCTCCCCTACGGCTTTTGGCGCGGCCCACAACCGGTGCCGCCTGGCTACCACTCCTCACTCACCACCGCGCAAGCCCTATCCTAACTCATGCACATCTTGTCATCGTGCTGCCCACCACCCTCCTCCAAACTTACGGCCAAGAGCACCACCACCACCTCACTGTACCACTAGTCCGCTGCCTTCCACCCTTCCTCTACAGCATAGGATGGGGTGGGCACTGTGAAGCCTTCCCTAACCCCGCTGCTGTCCTCCATTCATCACCTAAGAAGGAGGTGAAGCTTCGGTAGTGTGAGTCATGGTGGGAGGTGAAGCTCTGTGGCGGCCGTCATGGAAGAGAAGGTGTTTCATGGTAGGACAGTAGGTGAGGAGGAGGGTTCTCGTTCACTTGGACGAGCTACTGCAAGCCAGTAAGCAAATGCTCTTCAAACTAGGCTAGCTGGGGAGCTTCCATTCATATAGCTTGGCCTAAATATAGGCCTACTTCGACAAACCCTAACAAGCTTGTAGAGGATCAAGTGCTTAATCTAGCCTTGTAAAGTGATCATTGACTCATGTAGTGAACCTTTTACCATCTCCGAATGATAAACCTTTCACCTCTAGTCATAAATACATGCCTTTTTGGGATATGTGCGGTCAACTTTTGGAAACTTCAGCTATCGATATCTTTTAAAATATTTATATTGGATACATGAAAATTATAGTTTTATTGGTTTTGCAAATATATTACAATAGAAATTAATGGTCAAAGTGACATTTTCAAGACCATGTCAATATCCAAACGATATGTTGTTGTGACCAAGTGGAGTACAGAACATTTACCTTGAAAGTCAAACATCTGCTCCTCGACATCCTCCTTTTGATCAAGTTACACCAACTACTTATGCAGCGTCTACATGCAATGTATTTTTTTAGTAAATCTCTTTCTTCTCCTTTTAATCTCTACTGCTTAAAAAGAGAAGTTGGTGGTAGTTCATACCACTTCATGGTTCATCTGCCTCTCCATCTCCCCTCACATTATTGTTGCGCCAACAGGTGGGCCCGCCGCTTCTCTGGATACAGCCGCCAAACCCTACCTCCACCCGCGCCTCCCTCCACACCGCTGCCTCGCCCTCTTCCCTTCCCACCCACACCACCTTCCCCTCTCCCCCTACCTGCTCCTCCTCCGCCATCGTACCTCCTCCGCCTCGCCCCCTTGCCTCTTCCCCGCACTTCTACTGCCGGAGGCAACGATGATGCCCAAATCCAACATCCCCGGCCTCGACGATCGTCAGCCTCTTGCTCACATCCTTCTCCTCCTGCATCTCGTCTTGGATAGAATGTAAATCCCACCGCTGCTCTTTCGAGCACCCAACAGATCCAGCTGTGTAGTCATCACACCTCCTCTTTTGCCCCTCCAATGACCAATAAAGAGGGCGAGGTCATCAGTCATAGGGCCTTCTCCTTTGCTGGCTAGATCTCAGTGGCGGAGCTTCATGCAAAATACAGAGGTGTGCAAGCTCATCAAGTAGTGTTACTAACACCCTTTGTTGAATTATTTCTACAGATGCAAAGGAATTTCTGGCCTCCAATCCAGATGATGCTGGTTTATGAGATATTTGGGATAGCTTTTGATTTTTCCTGCCATTGGATATCGAATTGTTTCTTCAATCTGTTATGGTTCTTCTAGATTTAAGAAGTGTTTTAATCGGTTGTTGTGGTTTCTTATTTCTGAGGATGATACTTAGATATAATTAGAAATTTAGAACATTGCTCTATTGACTTCTATCTGGAGAATGTCTTATTTTAGATGATATGGCAGTGGCATGCTTGTTTGTTGATACCTTATACTCATCTCCATGATAACTGAGTTTATTTTTGCTCTCAGTTCTTGCTGACTCAAATGGTTTCAACAATAATTAATGGCCTCTGCAAATCCGTGTGCACTATATAGTGTCGAATTGTTTGGACACTGTAGGATCGATTCACACAAATATAGGCAATCAGAGGGGGGGTGAATGATTGCGGAAGCTAAAAATAAATTTTAAGATTCTCCCTAAACACAAAACCTGTTTAAGCCTTTTTTAACGTTCTAGACAGAACACTGTATGCTTACTAAAACTGATCTCAATAAAAAACCGTAACTCCGATTGACCTCAAACTTTGTCAGAATAAGCTAGAGAAAGTTATTGAACTAACCCAACTGGAAGTATATCAATCGGAGGTCTAGAACTCGAGATATAAAATAAACAAGCTTGCTGATGCAGATAATGCCGAAAATTAATTAAGTGATTAAGCAAAATCCGAAAGAAATTCAATCAACCAAAAGATCAAGCATGAAGTTAAAAAAAAAACTTTACTTACTCGGTCACGGCAGTCATCAGATCAAAAGAGATATAAAGATAATAATCATGCATGAAGTCAAAAACTTACGACCATTCAAACTCACGGCAAAACTTAATTAGCACTTACTTCTTTTCTTGCAAGCATTCACGTGAGCACATTAAAGCTAATGCATGCAAGCCTCCAAACTAATCACATCTAAACATCCATGCATGTATGCATCAAAGAAGCAACGTGATTACCTGATAATACGTACGAAAAATTCAAATAGCAATCATCTTTTAGTGTTGCCTGGGAACCAGCTGTCCCGTTGCTTTTTTTCTTGATCGCTTGTCTCAGGCTCCTCTTTTCTCTGGTACACAGCAAAACGCTCGTCGCGTCGCACGCCTGATCGCCTTCTATTTTTCCCTCCGCACGACAAACTAGTCCACTGCTGACTGCTTGCGATCTCTGCTTTTCTTTTCAACGCCGAACGCCTCACAGCAGATCCCTCAACATCCGCTGCCTCCTTCCTCTCTGCAAAGGCCTGTCGCGCCTTCTTCTATTCCTTCCGAGAATCACCGCACACGGCCGCCGCTCGCCACGACGATGCTTTGTGTGCAGACGGGAGGAAATTTCGGCGATGTGGCAGTCTGGCGCGAGGTGGCCGTCGCTGTGCGTTGATTGGGAGCCAAACTCACGAAGCCCTGTTCGTGCGCGATTGCCGCAACGCCGCCCATGCTAAATCTTCAATTACGCTAATCACAAACCGAACAAAACAGCCGTCGGCCACTTCATGGGTTATCTAGTCGCTCATTGATTTGTTCCGTGGAAATCACAGTGCAAGCCAATAGCCGCCGGCCCTAATTTTTCTTTCAAAAGCCACTGCCAAACAAAAGGCAGCCGCCGCCAGTATTTTTTTTCTCAAAAGCCGTACAAAACCAGCTACTATCCCTCTCTATTTATACCCTAAAAACCTTAACCTATTCCAATACATTATCAACTCTAATACAACTCCTCTTGGGCCCTTTTACCTCAACCAGGCTTTTTGGCCCACTACTTTTCCAGAGACCCAAAACCCTTCCTAACATGGGTTTTTTAATTCATTTTACGCTTTCGATTTTTTCAGCCTTCTACGTGTCGAAGCCTTCAGGACCGCACCTCCTGTATCTTCTCCACGCATCATCTCCACGCGCATTGTTCTTTAGCCCGAACATCCCGCATGACATCCTTGACCGATAGGGCATCAGTTCCTCCCCGAACTTAGTCCCGAAACCTCAGTTCCACCCGAACCTAGTTTCAGTCCCGTCATCGACCATGTTCCACCTCAAGCAACATCTGCACATGAATAAACAAACAACCACGTACGAGCACAAGTCCACGACTTGACTCAAGTCAATCCGCACAATACCTCACACGAGCGTATTATGCAACATACGACAATCCGTATACGCAACACATCATAAGTAATATCATAACCAACGTTGTCAATTATTCATCATCAAACATAGACCTGGCCACATGGTCTAACAGACACATACTCCATTTTGTCTTACTATTACTTAATTCCCTCAGGGTCTGCTTGCAACATCAGTATACTGAACAACCGCCAATATTTGCCCTTCGTTACATACATCTGTCAATGAGTACCCATTACCCAAATACTAAAAGAGAACATAGACTCTTGATACATTGATTGGTGAACTTATCCTGAGGTTTTGTCATACTGTATCTATAATCATGCAGACACACACAAAGAAGAAGAAGAAGAAGGAAATGATAGAAAAATTTCAAATCACTGATGTGAATTCCTACCTTGAAGCTAGGAGAATGAACGGACCTTAAATTGAAGGTCTCTAAAATTGTGTGCACCCTAAAACTTGCCTTTAGTCTAAGCTTGGCGTGCAATGCGCCAATGCCCATTGTCTGGCTGGCTGGCCAACTTTCCTTTTTTATGCCATACGTTTTTGTACCAAATTGAGTCAGATTTTTGGGTTCACTTATGGTTTTTCTCCCCTTATTTTCTGTACCATGCATACATTTGGAGATGTACTTAGGTAGCATGAATGATGATTTTAAGTCACTTCCATCTGAAATTGGGAAAGAAATAAGTGTAGCAGACATTGTGACCATTATGGATGTGTTGTTGATAGCACACACTGTAAGGAAATACTTTCCATTTTTTAGCCTCTTACTCCCTATCCTTGTATTTGCTGAAGGTAAGATATGATTGCTATCCATATTTGGCATATTTACTGAGCCATCGGAGAAACACGACGGTCTGTCTCCCACAAAGGCACTTGGATAGGATACTGGGTACTGAAGACCTGGCAAAGCAGGGAATGGAGGGTGTACGTATCCAGCAAGAATGGTTTCTACTTGCAAGTTGCAACATTATTGTCTGTCTAATCTAAAGCATCAAGAATGCAATAAATAAAAGGAAATTCCTTTGCATCTACAGAAATAATTCAAAAATGCATATCCGCTACGTGTTTAGCTTCTGCATTTTGCCGGCCTATTAAGATGTGGCAAACTATCAGCTACGTGTTTAGCTTCTGCATTTTGCCGTCCTATGAAGATGTGGCAAACACAATATTCTTATCTTGTTTTGGGTTATAGAAGTGCTGGAGGGCGATGGTTTGGTGTGCTAGAGTAATATTTCTTTTTGATTTGTAGTAACGTACGGGCATTTAGCTAGTATTTTTCAATATTTGAATACACGATCATACTAGAGTATGCTATAGGCATGTAAATCAGTAAAAGGTCTTTTTTGTGAACATGTAACATTCTACAGAGAAGATGACAATAGCGCACTAGCTTGGACTTAATTGGAAGCATGTGGAGAAATTTTCAATACTTACTAAATTAGCAACGGCAAAATCAACAACCTATATATGTTAGCAGGGGTTGTTTTGCAATGGTCATTTTTTTGTTATTACAAAGAAGACGCACAAGCAAATCATTACTCCAGCTGCAGTCTTTAGTCTCAGAAATCAGAAGATCTGATTCCTTGTTGTGATGTATGCTATACAGGGAGACTAACATGGAATGATTCAATTTGAGACCAAGCATACTATTCAAGTAATTCTGGGCAGAACTAGGATTAGCAAAAAAAAAAAAAAAAACCGGGGGGCGGCCCATAAACCTAGCACCGATTTTCAAGCATACTTATACCAACTTAAATTGTTTTTCAATGAACAGCAATAACCAGCTGACAGTTGCCCAAGATATTTCAACAAGCATCATGCTTACCACTGGCGTGCAAACCAAACAACATTCGAACTCTATTCTTGACTGTGCATCTCCATCATTTTCTAAATATGTCGCTATAGGGGCCCTCCATTTTCCATATGGAAATTTTATCTGCGCATCATGACATGCTAATCTTGCCATGCATGACGTGCAGATAAGGGACAAGCTACTGCAGTAGTATGACAGGAGAATAGGTCCTAATACAATATAACTGGTTCATAAACAATTAGAGAAGTTAATTAATTTAATGATGCTGTGACATTTATAAATGAACTTTTTTTACAGTGCTATGCCTTATGTTAAGCTTGCAGGCATGGAATACCTCCTCCCTCAGCGGTTCTTGACTCTATGCTTGCCTGCTCCTGCCGCTCCATGCATCAGAGGCTGGGAAGAGGTTGAGGGGAAGCGGATGCAGAGGCGGATGGTGAGGAGGAGGCTGAGATGGACGGGGAAGGGTATGGGAAGGGGAGGCAGCGGCGAATGGCAAGGAGGAGGGGAGGCAGATGGGGAGGAGGAGGTGCGGCACCTCTCTGTGACTCTACGCGTTGGTTGCTTAGGAGGAATTTTGGACGTATATAGCGCTGTATGGCATCAAAATTTCGAAACTAGCACCGCTCGCGTAGAAATTCCGCTTTTGGCGCCGTTCCGACCGCACGACCGGCGCCTGATCGACATGTACCCAGTCGTGCGGTCCGACACCGCTTCAAGAAGATGTGTGTTCATATTGATTTCTGATTTGTCCAAACAAAAACCAGAAGCAAAAACTAATATGAACAGGCAACTCCCACCGACCACTGTGGCTGGCCATGCACGGACACGTATTCTTTTATATTAGAGAATGTACAATGATATATAAATCGGTTGTCTATAGTATATCTTAATTATCTATAAACAGAACTAAATACAATTTATATAATAGATTGTCTATATAGTTGTTTGTAATAACCTCATATAATTGATGTGTTGTATATATAATCATTTATACAATGATATAGATAGTAAAAAGTCGTCTGTAAAATCATCCGTTAAATATCCTCTCCAGTTCACAAAGATACGTTGTTTTGACATACGTGGAGTCAAACTTTTTAAACTTTAGTTATGAATATTTTTTAAATATTTTTGTTGTATACATAAAAATCATATTTGTATGTATGTCTTGAAAAATACTTTTATAATATTATAATTTTATTGATTTTTATAAATATATTAAAATAGAAATTAAGGTCAAATTTGTTTTTGGGTCCGTATCAATATACAAAAGGACGTATTTTTTGAACCGGAGTAGTCGGCAACATAAAATTAACACACACCTGGCATATACATCATACGACGTCGACTTTAAACGGGCGGACCAGATCAGATTGCTCAGAGACGCACCACGCACCGCCCCAACACGGCGCTCAAGTTCCCCCACCCCAAATCCATCGCTCGCTTCCGTCCAAACCCCCGGCGTAATCTTCCTCTCCCGCCGCCGCCGCTCGCCGCCGCCCCCCCCCCCACCATCAAGCTTCTCCCATCGCCACCACCGCGCATCGTAAATCACCGAAGCCACCGTCGCCCTGGCCAAGCGCGGCGCTGCCTCGGCGGGGCTCCGGCTCGAGTAGCGGCGGGCGGCCAGGTGGGGGACTAAGGGAGTGAGGCGTAGTGCGAGGCGATGATCTACACGGCGATCGACACGTTCTACCTGACGGATGAGCAGCTGCGGGATTCGCCGTCGCGGAAGGATGGGATCGACGAGGCCACCGAGACCGCCCTCCGCGTCTACGGCTGCGATCTCATCCAGGAGAGCGGCATCTTCCTTAAGCTGTATCCTTTTGCTCCTCCTCTCTCTCCCCATCCTCAAGGGTCCTAGGGTTTGGATATTAGCTTCGTGGGACGAGCCGTTACTAGTTGAGCACGTTTGCTTAGTCTTAGTTCGATTGAGTTTGCTTGAGATTAGGGTTTTTGGTTTCGTCAGAGATGTGAGTTCCTTTCAAGGGTTTGGGCTAGGAGGTGTTTCAATTTTGAATTCTCTAGCCGAGTGAAATGCTAACTATCTCCGAGTTGTTTGGTTGCTGGATGCCCTTCATCGTCCGTGGGATTCAGCGTACATATTAAGGTTGCAATGTTATCGTTTTAGGTTGATTGGGTGCGAGTTGGACCTTTCTGCCACAGAAAATGCCTACATATGAGCTGTGCTTTTGGACTTCTGTGGTTAAGATTGCTTGTCCAGGAGACTTTCTTTTGACATTAGGATTACCTAGGAAAATGCCAACTCGTGATTGTTTAATTGCTTGTTGTATGTTATATCCTATAAATAAGTTTGTTGGATTGTATCCTGTTTTGGGGTCTATGTTATTTTTGAAAGTTGTTTATATGGTAGTTTTGAGGTTCCCTTGCAGATTAAAGTTGTATAAGATTGTGTCCATCACCTCATCTTCGATAATTTGGGGATTTGAGGAGAAAAATGCAAATAGATCTGTCTTTTTCTTGGAATACTCATAATGAGGATCTTTCTTTCTTAATTAAGATGAGAAGAAGTTGGGGGATGAGTTTTAGTGGCCACCGTGCAATTTTTTATGGTTGATAATTTTATTTGTAGAATTAATATCTTCTCAAGTGTTGTTAGATGACCAGAAGCTTTGCAATCTGCAATTTTTGTTGGGTCAGGATGATATGGGTTTGGATTGCCATCAACTATCCACATCTGTTAGCTATCCTCTGTCGTATGATTTCTCCTGGTTCATGAAAAACAATGGAAATGGTTGGCGGTGGTTAGATAGGCTGAATGAAGTGGTACTTTTAGTGAATGGTGTGGTATTAGTTTACTTTGCTGTTTTGTGTTTGTTACACCATCTTAGCTTCTGCCTGGTAGGATCACCACAAAATAGAAAAAAGGTGAGATGGAATAATATAGAGAGCGATGCCATCTACAATGTCATTTAGTTATGAAAAGCAGTAAAGATGAGGCTCCATTATAAATGATATGCTGAAGTAAAACCTTGTTTTCATACTACCTATTTGAGGATATCACAAGGATTGACATGCCAAATCTTCATAGGTATTCTGTATTCAGTATTTCAGTCATATTGATAATTTATGACTAATGAATAGAGAAGTTTGTTTAGAAGTTTCGATTTTGTTACAATTGTATGTAGCTTGAACCTGGCTGGCCCCATTCTCACTATATTTAGTTTTGCGTTTACTTTTAAAATTTATATATGTTGTGGATTCCTTGACACACCAAAGGCCACAGGCAGTGATGGCCACAGCACAAGTATTGTTTCATCGTTTTTACTGCAAGAAATCATTTGTTCGATTTAGTGTTAAGGTAAATATCTTTGTCTCCAGTTACCCTGTTAAACCATTCTAAGATTTTTACTAGTAGAACTAATGAGTCTATTTGTTTTTGCTTGCAGAGAGTTGCTGCTAGCTGCGTTTGGCTGGCAGGAAAGTTGGAGGAAAGTCCAAGGAAATCAAAGCATATTATCTTTGTCTTCCATAGAATGGAATGTAGGAGAGAAAACGTACCAATAGAACACTTAGATGTCTTCTCAAAGGTATATTTTGTTGAACTAACCAGAGTTTTAGTTTCCTTTTCCTTTTTTTGAAACCTTGGCATCATTCCTTTTGTTTTCTCATAGCTAATGATGTATCCTATGATGTTGTTGCTTTTCTCTTTTTTTAAGTAAATATATGTTAAACTTATTATGGAGAATTGTGCTAACTGAAAGCTGTAACTCTCATCTTTGATGCAGAAATATTCAGAATTGAGGCATGATCTAATAAGGACTGAGCGGCATCTGTTGAAGGAGATGGGGTTTATTTGCCATGTAGAGCACCCCCATAAGTTCATATCGAACTACCTTGCAACACTTGAAGCGCCTGAGCTGACACAAGAGGCATGGAACCTTGCCAATGATAGGTACTTCATTCTATCCCAGATTATCTACTGTAGTTAAAGCACTTTCAGATTATAATGTTATCTGCTTATTCTTTTTTGTATCGAGGAGATGATATTTTTACATGGATCACTTTGGTGGTTTATAACTTTTTACGCTTGTACCTCAGTATGAATTTTGATTAATGCAATACTGTAATTCGATTTATTTACTGAAAGCTTTCTTTCCTAATTAGCTTTCTCAATTGACTCAAGTACCAGTGCCACGTGTTGGTTTAGCAGCTATGTCCTTGTATCATTTATGATGTTGTCTTCTTAGGCTTTTTCCATTTTTCCTGCTATGTGTATCAGTGTATGTTTGGGCAAGTGCAACTATTGGTTAATCTGTTTTTAGAAACTTTCTTATGTTTGTGAGCATCAACCATTCAGTTCCATAAACTTCATATTTGTGCGATTCCTATCCTGTTATGAACTACATCTGTTACCATCAAGTTGTTGGAATCCATGTTGACGTTGATCTTGTATTTTCTAGCCAAGCCATGTAGATGATAGCTGTATGGAGAACCCTTTCACTTCCTTGCTAGTTTGCTGGTTGTTTTTATTTTTAGATGGCAAACGATAGGGTAGAGCACTAAAAATATATTAAAACAAAGTAGAGCATTAAAAAAATATTAAAACAGCTATCTAAAAGATAAAGGCAAAAACAAAGAAATTAATGGAAATGAAGAAACTTCAGCCCAAACCAATGAGCAATGTCTGCCTCGACAAGAGGGGATACCCAATACTAGGCATCTCAGAATTACGAGCTGTCCCAAAAAGAAAATTTGTTACCTTAGCTTTTGAGTTTGCTCTTGTTAGTACTTTACATATCTCGCAGATAGCCCAAACAATTCCTAGCAAACTCTAGATGTTATGGTCTTGCTTGGACCATAAAGGGTAAACACTGCCAAGAGGATGGCTGGGCCAGCGAAATGCGTTGCATCAAATGATTTCTCCATACGGCTGGTGGACAGCTGCCTTCTTCATTGGGGTGGGCACCCATCAACGCAGCCACCAGCAGCGAGGCTGAGAAAGGAGGCGTCGTCACCTGCGCTGGAAGTGGCACCAGGGGCTCGACCAGAGCCCGGTCAAGCCCCTGGTCTCCATGGCGATGCGAAGGAGGTTGACCGCATCGGTCATTGTCTTCATGGAGGCCTGAATTTGGTCGAACATGGCTTGGATGGCCTTGCTGTCGAAGGGACTGGAACCATCATTGCCTTACATGGTTGAAGCTGCAACGATTAGCTTTGATATCAATGGTTATGGTCTTGCTTAGACCATAAAGGGTAAACGCCACCGAAAGGATGGCCGGACGGCGAACCAATTTGGGGAGGAGAGTAGACTATAAATGAGAATGACTTTGTTCTTTCTTGTTTAATGAAAAGGGATGACAATGCCATGCTTAAATAGAGCGGGCCACCTAACAAACAAATCTAAATCTTCCAACTAATAAAGATAACATTCCAAAAAGATATGTTGTAACTAAATATGATAACTAATCAATTTATTCCCCTTAATTAGTGGGATTGCTGCCGCTGCCAAGGGTTCCTTGCAGCAGGCCCACGGCCATAACACTAGCAAACTTGACTAAATGAACAGGGTATAAACAGGTCCTTTCAGTCCTCTGGCTTTAGCGAGGTGTTCTTTATCATGGCTTTAGCGTTCTTTACCATGGAGCAGTACCCATTACCCAAAAGAAAACATGATGTTAATATGTTTCAACATACACTTATTTTTTCATACACAATCAAACATACGAGATGTTAGAAGAGTACCAGATATTGCCTTTAATTTTCTATACTCATATATTCCTCATGTATATGCCATGAATCCTGAATATTCTGATCAGTATGAATCAATATCAAACTGGCCTATTGTTTCAGAAATTGCAAACTCTGCATGTACAGACAGTGGTAAATGAATTGCATCAAGTGAAGATTCTTGAAATTCCTAAACTAATATGGTGTTGTTCTTAGTTTGTATAGAGTTGCAGATATTCCATTAACACATAATATTAACAAAGCTTTCCAGAATAGGACTGAGTTCCCATTACCCTACCACAGGTTTGGAGATTAAACAATATGGGTGTAATTTCTTTGAGGTGTCTTAACAGAATGAACCTTTAGTATCAACAGTATTGGATTGCCATATGAAGCTGACCCAAGTAAAACTTGTGTAAGAACTTCCTGAGGAAGACAATATTCTGTTTCATTTTTGGTTTATGACTCTCAAATCACCAAAAAAATCGTTGAGCTGGCAATCTGCCTTCCACTTTATTTTAAGTTATTGCCCAGATCATATCAAAATTCAATTTGTGCAATTGTTCTTCATTAGGATGAGTGGAAAAAAAGAGGAAATATAGCTTGCTAGATGCACATGCGGATTCGATGAAGCCATAATTTATGCCCCATTACCCATGATGACTTGTGTTGCATAATACAGTCTGTTTGCCATCTCGTAAGGGATGTACATGCCAGATTTTCTTTAACAGAGAATAAACTTATTTTGTGCTTTGAATCTGAGCAAAGGATTAGTGGTACCGTAAAATAGATCTACTATCAAGGCTTACTGTTCTGCTTTGTTATATGCATTCCCCCCTTCATTGATGTAGTGCTCAGACGTTAAAAGCTTGCACATCTTGCGTTGCATCAAATTGCGCTGTTCATTGCCTTTTTAACCGTATTCAGTTAAATTTGCACTTCTACTAACATGCTCTGTCTATATTTTGTATATCAGCCTGCGGACAACTCTCTGTGTACGATTCAAGAGTGAAGTAGTAGCATGTGGAGTTGTATATGCTGCAGCTAGGAGACACCGGGTTCCCCTTCCTGAAGATCCTCCTTGGTGGACTGTCTTTGATGCTGATGAGGCAGGAATTCAGGAAGTTTGTGGAGTTCTTGCTCACCTTTACAGCCTCCCTAAGGCACAATATATACCAGTGTATAAAGACAATGACTCCTTTACTGTTAGAAGGACCTCTGATGCACAGGCTTCAAAGGTTAAAAGAACACTCAAATTATTGCACTTAAGAAGTTTACTTTTTAAAATGATTACTGAATTTACATCATTTGCTCTTCTATGCAGGAAAGTCCAGCAGTTGCTGTTGCTAGCGCTGTACCCTCAAGTTCTTGCCAGGCGAAGGATTCACAGGCTAAGGCAGGATCAGACAAGGGGAAGGTGAAAAGTGATGATGAAGGTAAGCCATTGCCTGCTGAGCTCAATGGAAAGGAAGACCCAGCAGTGAATTTGAAGAGTGAGAAGTCGGAGTCCAATGCTGACCGCACTCGGGAACGAGAAAGAGAGAGATCAAGAGGTCGGGATCGTGATAGCAGGAGTAGGGATTCTGATCGTGATAGCAAGGGCCGGGACTCCGATCGCGAGAGAGAGCGTGATAGAGAAGCAGAGCGGAGACACCGTTCTAGGGACAAAGGTTCAGGTATTGTGATGAACGTTTATGATTTTAGGGTATTTTGTTTGAAGTGTGTTATGTTATTCTCATATTGCATGTTGTCCCTCCAACATAGGATACTCGGACAAGGAGAAGCCTAGGCACCGCTCATCACGAGGTATTTGCACAGCAGCCTCCCCTTCATCACCCCATTTTGTTTACCCAAATTTTATGCTTCTTATCTTGTTTCTTTGCTACCTTTTCAGACCGTGGTGATTACTACAGTTCACACTCATCTCGTGACAAAGATCGGCACAGACACCATTGATCCTGCCGAGCTTATAAAGATTATCTGCATGGAGACCAGTAAGCGCCTAACGCAGCAGGAGAGGAATCTGGAAAGCGGGTATCATCTGTTGTGTTACGTGTACACGCGAGTAGCAAGTCAAAGTCTCCATTATTTCACAACCGAATTCTGTTGTTGTAATTTCACTTTAGACAATCTTGCTACTTGGAGCTTGTCATCTACCTGGAGTTTCTGAAGAGGGAACAAACGCAGAACTCTAGTGAGCTAAAGTTCATGCGTGCGTTACTGTATTAAATTGCCATGTAACAGGGCTTTGTAAGTGGCTGTGCCAGCATGATAAGGACATGTTCTTTTGAGCGGTTTATGCTTTTGGCTATTCATGACAGAGTATGGTAAGACACTCATATGTGATTTTGATCGATATAGTATCTATTACAATCGATCTGTGGACTCTATCTTAAAAAGATACTTAATTTGGTCTATTATAATCGTTTTGTAGATATTAGTTTGAAAAGATATGTCGTATGAAAGCTAGTTAATGTAGAAAAACTATTAATTATAAAAAAAAAAGTCAAAAGTAGAAGTCGGAAAGAAGCGGGTCTAAACCTCCTTCCTTTTGAGGGGAGCATGGTGAATAAATGTTGTGGCTTCTAGAACTTTATGTCTGTTTTTTTAGGATTTTGGTTTTTTTGAATATAGAAAAAAATATGGTAATTTTGTGAAATGAAACTTTTAAAATGGTTTTTTTAAGTCAAAAATTGTGTGCACGGTCCATTATTTTATTGAAATTGCGTGCACCCTTCGTCTCCATAATTGAAGTTCACAGTATCTTTTTGCTTTTCATGTAGGATCGTCCGGATTTCATTAGCTGTCAATGTGTGTTAGCGTGAAGCTTAACAATTCTATGAGGCCTCAACTGCTTATTGTGTGGTAACTGGGTATCTTTTTTCAGTTCCTAAAAATTACTTTTTAGTTTTTCTACAATAAATTTTTAAATAGAGTGTTTTTAAGGTGGAGTTCACAAGTTAATTGCAGTATGGATCCGAGGATCGAGGATAGGTACTCGTCCTTGATCGGTTGGTCATACCATCGCTAAGGCTCTAAGGCCTATTGAAGAAGAGAGGAAGACTAAAGAGCTTTGTTTATATCATTACTTGATAATAATAGGTACAATATTATTCTTTTTATAGGGATGGTTAGACTTGATCCATAAGAAATCTATTTTTATATTAAGAAAATTAATTCCTAATAATATGGAACTTATTTCTAATATATAAAAATAATCTAAAAGAAAACAAACTCAAATAATAAGGAAACTATCTAAATAGATAACACCCATACGACACATGAGCTACTGTTCACGTGATGTACGGCACTACAGTACCGCGTGGTACTGTTCACGGTGCTACAGTACATGTGGGTACTATTCATCCGATGTTGCATTACTCCACGGTGTTGTTTGCGAGTCTACTGTGTGCATCGCCGGAATCTTAGACCATAATATTAGACCCCCCCCGCAGTGAAACAGCTCGTCCTCGAGCTGTCAGGTGGCGGTTATGGTTGAAGTCATTCATAACCCCATATCGATGAGAGAGCACGATGATAACGTCATGTTGTATGGAAGAAAATATATGAAGTCCAAGTGAACAACAATGAGGATAGCAACTCTCCAGTGTCGGTTGACGTCGCAGTAGTTGTCAATATCAAGGGCAATCAATGCAGGGCAGCAGCAGCATTCTTCTTGCCATGAGATGCAACGGTTATGAGAGAGATACGACGATGTGGCTGACCTCCATATGGCAACCGTTGTACTCCACACTTGCGGAGGCACGGTATCGACCGGCCGCATGGAGATGACCACTGCTGGAAAGCGACAACCTTCCTCTTTGGCAAAGGCATTAAAGGTGAAGTCTAAAGAGTTGTCGTTGGTGGCGTGGCGAGTGCCAATGCCGCCGTCGGGGAAGGTGGTGGAAGCGCAACCGTTGCAATGGCACGCGACGTCTCTTCCTGCTCCTTTAACTTGTCCACCAAGTTCATAGTCTTCTCCAAAGTGGCCATCATATTATCAAGTAAAGGTCCTATTTTCTCATTGCTAGCCATCAACATGTCCAAGAAAGATAATTCAGCATCAAAAGCTATGGTGAATAGCTTTGATACCAAATATTGAGGTATAGGTCGAGGACTAAGGGTAAGGCACGGTGCGGTACCCTACGATGTCGTTCGTGAGCTCTGCTGCGTGCATCGATGGGATCTTAGATCATAACAAGTACACACTATAGCGGCTTCATTTATATCTACCAAAATCACCGTGAGTTTTTGTTACCGTATTCTCTCTCACGAACAACTCAAATACCATAAGCCACGACTAAAATCTATAAATCAAAACAAAAAAGAACCGGCCTTGATTACCTGTTTGGTTTGTCAAGCGAAACTTTGCTAGGGTCGTACGTGTTAAGATACCAGTCATTCCATCTGGTAGACTTTTTTTGAAGGAAGCCTAACCCGAACTGGCCTAGTTACTCTGGATTGTCACAAAAGTTTTTGTACATCCCAACCTTACACAAAGAACCCTTAAGGATGACAAATTAAAACCAAGTCCATTTTCCATACAGACACCTAACTGCACCAACGCAACTGAGGATGGACAAGACGTGACCGTCGGAAGATGTCCTCCACACCGGTGATGCCCGTATCTTGACGCGGTGACCTCGTCGCCGATGGTCCTAGGCAGTGGGAGGTGAGAAGGGGCCTCCATGGCTCTCTTGAGGAGCAGTCGGAAGTTGAAGTTGAGGGGGCTGAGGATCTACAACAGCAGAGACACCTGCCGACCATACACTCAAGCAAGACTCCCTCCTCCACCGAGCACATATGGTAGGGGGGCCTTCAATCTCGATGGAGCTCGAGCTTGTTGGGCACCAAATCGTAGCACAAGAACTTGATCTAGAGTCTTCAAGCATGGATGGGAGGTCACATCGGCCAAAAAGCGGCGGCTCGACGGCAGGTAAGGTGATTATCGCCAAATCCACAATAGTTATTGGAGGGGAAACTCACCGGTAACTATGCACGGTGGCGCGGCTAGCCGCCGTCGGAACTTCGGCAACCACATCGTGAGCGGAGCGGCTTCACAAGTCCAAGGTGATGCCAGAAAGCTCAAGGAGAGATCAATTTCATGGCAAACAGGAGCAACGAAAGAGCAATATGTCTCCCTTGGTTCTATACAAGAATCATCCATGCAAGACCACCCAGCATCATTCTTGCTGGAGAAGAAAGGGAAAGAGGATGAGCCTTTTAAGATTGGTGCTTTCGACAGGTGGCCTGATTCGGTAGAGGCCTAGAGGGGTCTCTCTAGGTGGGATTTGGGTGGAGGTCGCCAAATGGGCGGCATGTGCCCATGTAGGTAGGGCTGGAAATGAGTTGAGCTGAGCCGGCTCGAGCCAGGCTCGGCCGAGCTCGTTGTGGAGTATGGCTCGGCTCGGCTCGGTTCGTTTCTGAAACGAGCCAGAAGGGTAGCTCGGCTCGGCTCGAAATTTGGCTCGAGCCAGCTCGGACGGCTCGTGAGCCTAAGAACAACATGTGAACCAGCTTCCATCAGTTTGCACTGCCATTTAACTAAGAAATGTTTCCTAGTGATTCCAGACCTGGCAGGTTGGAATTTCAGTAGTAAACTCACGGAACAAAAATGTTGCCACTGCTCTCCTGGAATGGCAAGTTGGAAGATGCATTTCATTACCTATAACCATCCACCTCCAACTCTACGAGCATGCATAAATCAGAGCTAACACGAGCACAACCACAATTATACCAGTATTAGTTTCGCTCTTACCAATTAAACACATTCCGTGCAATAAAACACAATGCAGTCGTTGACTAAAGCACGATTAATGTAAAGTTTGTGTGGATTCGCATCGACTCACCGAGCTTGAAGAAGATGGAGAGCCCAAAATCGATTGCCTTGAGTGAGAGGTCATCGTCCTTGTTGACAAGCAGGAAGTTCTCAGGCTTGAGGTCTCGGTGCATGACCCCGAGCGGGGAGGAGGCGGTGGGGGTGGCGGGGAGGAGGAGGCGGGGAGGAAGGAGGCGGGGAGTGGGAGGAGGTGGCGGGGCGGGAGGCGGGGAGGCGGTGGGGTGGCGGGGAGGGAGGAGGTGGCAGGAGTCGGCCTGGGGGGAGGGAGGAGGCGGCGGGAGGAGGCGGGGTGGAGCGCAGAGGGAGGAGACGGAGTGGAGAGCGAATGAGTGTGGAGTTCGATTGTCCAAACGAATGAGTGTGGAGTTCGAGCGGGGAGGGAGGAGATATACATCGTCACTTCGTCTTGGTCGGCTCGTAAGCCGGCTCGCGAGCGGCTCGAGCTTGGCTCGTTAGGGAGCCGAGCTACAGCCAAGGCTTGGCTCGTTGAAAAAAGTTTCGAGTTCGAGCCGAGCCGAGCTGAGCCGACTACGAGCTCAAGTAGCTCGCGAACCTCGAGCTTTTTGTCCAGCCCTACATGTAGGCACGGTCCATATCGGTATGGATCCGTGGATCCGTTTGGCTGTTACAGCGATGCTTTTCTTTCACTGTACAACGATTGCTTTTGGCTTCTCAACGTTGGATGCACTGTTCACTTTTTGTATTTATTCATTTTTTTGTTTTTTTATGTTTTGTTTTTTTTCCTGTATTCATTTGCATTGTTCGCTCTAGATTAGCGTGCCACTTTTATTTTTATATTTTTTAAATTTAATTATGCTAAATAAGCTAACTCAGTTACAGTAAAAATAAGCTAGTTACAGTGAAATTTCAGCAAAAATAAAAAACTATCGCTATTCCGAACGCTACCTTAGACGTTCATGCCGTGCTAGCTTATTGTTGAGACATCAATCCAAGCATGATAGTCTCACGAGTTGTGTCGTGCCAACCTTGGTGTGTTTAAATTTTGAAAAAAATGTAATAAAAATCCTAAGAAATATATAAAATTTAAAAATACTAAATAAAATTATATATACATATAAATAAACTATATAAAATTCAAAAACTATAAAATAAAATTATATAAATATTAAAAAATAAAATGGGTCGTGTCAGGCTAGGCTTGGTACTATTCGTCATAGACCGGGCTAGGCTTGGTACTATTCGTCATAGACCGGGCTAGTCCGCTAGACCAAAGTCTCAACCCAAGCATGGCATGGGTTATCAGACCAGACCAACACAACTCATTTAGATGGTGGACCGTGTCGTGTCTAGACCGGATCAATCAGTGGCGAATGCACCGTAGGTGCTTGTGGGTGCTCGAGCACCCCCTCCTCGCACTGAAACTTGAAGAAGACCTGACCGGCCAGAGGTTGAAGATGAGCTGGAATAGGAGATGAAAATTGAAGAAAGTATGACGCCCAGTCGGTCTCTTAAGGCCCAGCGCCCAGCTGGCCCAAAACAGTGGTGAATCCTGGCCCAAAATCCCAAGGACAAGTGGACAACAAAGTGTAAAACAACATATGAATGTACTAGTAGATAAGAGGAACATGAACAGCAGAACGCTGGAAGCCTGGAACAGTAGATAAGGTCACTGGTCACGGTCTCACGGAGAGGCCCGGTGCGGAGGGGGAGGCTAGAGGCGGTCGGCGGCCCGGAGCGGATGGGGAGGCCGGAGCGGAGACGGTCGGTGGCCCGGCGCGGAGGGCGGCCCGATGCGGAGGCGCGGAGTGGAGGGGGAGGCAGTCGGCGATTCGGTGCAGAGGGGGAGGCCGGAGGCGGTCGGCGGCCCGGCGAGGAGGGGGAGGCCGGAGATGGTCGGCAGCTCGACCCGGAGGACGGCCCGACGCTGAGCAGAGGGGGAGGAGGTCGGCGACTCGGTGCGGAGGGGGAGGCGGTCGGCGGCCTGGCGCGGAGGGGGAGACCGGAGGCGGAGGCGGTCGGCGCATCTGCGCATCGGAGGCCTGAGGCGGTGAGGCCTGACTCCTGAGCGCCGAGCGGTAGTGACTAGTGAGGTAGTACTAGTGACTGAGGTGAGTGCTGGTGTCTGTGGTGAGCACTGAGCAGGTGAGCTAATTAACCGAGTTACTGAGGTAGAGTCCGTGAGTGTAGTGATAGTGGTAGTGTGGTACCGATTAGTACCTTTCCCCATTATTTATTTGATGAATTGATGTGCAGATGTAGGCTGCAGCCGTAAGGGTCCAGTACTTCAGTAGCCGGTGGGGATGCAAATTAGCTGGTTAGCAAATTATTATCCTGATGTAAAGTGTTGTTTAATCGACAATAGGTCAGTAGCTATTAGTTAATTAGCTAATTTGTTTAACCAGTGATTGACTGGTTGCAGTAGTTTAATTATTCTTAGATTTACTGATGCAAAGTGTCGTTTCATTTTTATTGTTTATGAACATTCATAATTTATTATTGTATCACTAAATTTGATATTTCTTATCTACAGATAGATACTCACATATTTATGAACATTTGAGGCACATTATCCATAGCAAGGTACTAAATTTATTGTATTACATATTTGCAATTTATTCTCTTTATATTTATGTATAAATTTGATATTTCAATAACAAAAGACTAGTAGATGTAGCTTTGATATACTTAAATTGTGCTATAGCTTTAATTGTAGAGCTCCCCCTCTATTTTAATCCTGGATTCGCCACTGGGATCAATAGTGCGCATGCTTTGGACTGACCTGGCTAGTACAGCCTATTTGATGACCTCTAGATTTGGGGTCGCTTCCAAAGGATTTCTCTCCGGTAGTAGGGTGTGGAGTAGAGCTCAAGTGCACCACCGTTTGGATATTAAATGTCAAATAATTTTTACAGAATTTGACTTATCTATGTGATTTAAATATAACAACAGCAACACAACACACATGAATCGTTCAATTAGAAAACACATAGGCGGGCAAAAAGTGGCAAACTGTTGGTTGGAAACTGTCTTGCCTTCGTAGTAGCCCATTGCTTGATTGATACTGGACTTTTAAGGCCATCTCCATTGTAGATCCTTAGAGGGCTACTTAGCAAAAGGGAAAAAAGCCTTTTTCTTGTACCAGTCCAGTATCGGTCACTCGGTCTTAACAGCCGTTAAAGCACATAGAAATTTCTGTAGAAAATCAAACAATTATTGTATATTCCCTGTGAAAACAACAACATATTCTATACATACAAGCATCTTCATGCACCTATACACTCAGTCATCTAGGTCCGCACAGTTTTCATTCGAGGGACCAGATCTAGGTGGGCTAACTATGCAGGAACCCGAACGCTCCATGCAGCATATTTCACAAAACACTCCTAATCCCTATCCCTCTCTCTCCCTGTCAGCCTCCCTCCCCAAACCCTATCTCCGATTCCTCTCTCTTGTGACAATGGTGACAAGATCACTGTTGGACTCTATGAGGGTATTTTTGTAATTTCTCGATTAAAAAAGAATAAGTGGAAAAAGAAAAGAATGTGGAGGGACCCACCTGTTAGTTGGAGATTTTGGCGGCGTTCGGCGAGGTGGTGCTGGAGACGCGAGCTAGCCCGGGTTCTTTAGGACCAGCCATTTATGGCCACCGCGTCGCCTAGTGCCGATCTCCCACTACGGAGGTCGCCTCCCCTTCTTCTTCTTGAGATGCAATAGAGATCCGCTTTCCCCTCTTGCTTGTTTTTCTTACTGTTTATGGCTTCGATTTAGAGGGGATTTAGGGTTTAAAGGCCACCATTTTTGGTGGATAGCTCTTGATTCCCTTGAGTGCACATCCTTCGGCTTCCCCTAGCACCGAATCATCCTTGGGTGTCTCGGTTTGTTGGGTAGTTGAAGCCACGTGCGCATCGATGCCTTGAGGTGATTGGCTTTGGCTTGACCAGAAGGGAAAAGAACTTGGAATTCATTCATGGTGTGCTCGGGTGTTCTTGGCCAGAACACTATTGTGGTCCTTATGCGGCATTCCTACACCTCAACTTTGCCAATTTGGGCATTGTATCTCCATTTACCTCGTCCATTCTACGCGACACAGCGGGCGATTGGTTTTCTAGGACAGCGCAATTCGCGTGACTTGCTCGATTCTTCTTCGTGGCTTTGATTGCCATCCACTTTGCGAGTATCTCTGTTTATACTTTATTAGCATTACTAAATTCCTGTGCAGTGCTTGTCAATTGCTTACTGAAATTGTTCTAGCACTGGGAGTATATGCTAAAAATTCTTGTGGGCTTGGTCACTGCTCAATAAGGTGATTTGTCTAAAACTGAGATTGATATGATAAACTACTTTAGTTTTGAACTCGACTGGTGATGCATTTTGCTATCATCATTATTTATCCCATCGTATTCAACTAAAGGTAGTGCTGGTTTTTGTCAGTTCTATGGTCACTACTTGTTCAGTACTCAGCAGTTTATGTTTAAATTCAGAAGAAGGCACCCTTGCTGTCTTGAGGTCCTGTAATCCTTTTCTTTATGAACTGGCTTAGTTGATCCTTTTCTTTATGAACTTGTTAAGGTCCTAAAGCAATTGGAGTATTGTCTCATTACTGTGATCTAAAAACCAGCAATAATTCGTTTACCTTTGTGGTGGCATAATCTTGTGATAGTGCTAAATTGCATGGTTTAGAGCTCAAAGACTAAATTCAGGTTGTCATATCTAAATTGTAAATAGTTTAGACAAGTATTGAGAAGGCCAAGACTTTGTCTTGAGCAACTCTATATCTGAGAGCAAAATAATCAATTTTAAACTGAGCTTTATGCTGTTTTAATTGTATTCCTGCTCTATGTACTGAGTTTTATGCTCAGTTTAACTGTTATCATGCTCCATGTTTTAAGTACATTATGCAGATTAAATGATATGATACTGATTTACATGCTTTCATGTTAAGTGCATCATTTGATTGCTGCTGGAAATGCAATCTTGTAATGGTAATTGTTGTGAATATTTGTTTATACCACATTTTACATCCAACAATCACGACAATGGCTGGCCCACGAGGAGAAGGTGATGGAGTAGGCTAAGGAGCCCCGTCACCAGTTCAAGGTGTACCGTTGACACCACTTTCGTCCTTGACATGCACCACCGCCGTTGAGGCTGAGGTACCCCTGAGGTGAACGACCGCCGGCCAGACTTGATAGGGCTGTGCCGCCTCGGTCTCCTCATTGCTAGCTTGAGAGTGGATATAAGGGAGAAAGTTGCAGGAGCTTGCTCGACGACGCTGGGGAAAGAAAGTCGACCGTGAGGCGAAGTGACGACGTTTAAAGCTAAACACACCGAATGCGGCGCCTCCGTCCTCCATGATGATGAGGACCTATCGACCTTCTCTGCTCGTCGGCGGTCGTGCTATCTTCGGCGCTCGCGTGGGTGTGCCAGAGATCGAGCTCTACTCTTACTCACCGTTAGGGACAGAGAGAGTGAGGGCCAGAGATTGGGTGTGTTTCGTGAAATGTGTGCCAGACGTGGGGTTTTCGGCAAAGTTAGCCCACGTAGATATGATCCCTCGAAGACTGCAGATTTTGATGGATAAATGCATAGCTTTATAAAGAGATACCAGGACCTCTTGCTCTACGAAATTCAGTTGTTCCGAATGATGTCCTTGGCTCAGGTAAGTTGGGTGTCATCGAATCTTGAGCGGCATAAACTGATGTGCCGATAGAAGGAACCGCAACACAGAAAGAAAAAGGCGCTCGCGACCCAACTCTCCCGAAACAACCGCCAACGAATTGGGATCCCATCCTACTCCCACTACGCCATCCTCTCTCCCCACCCGTCCCCTTCCCTCCCGCACGCTCCCGTCTCCACCCATCCATCCTCGCCGCGCCACCACACACTCCGCCACCGCACGTCGCAGGTGAGAGCAACCGCCCCGCCTCTCCCCTCCGACCCCTCGTCCTCCTCTACCCTGCTGCTCCCTCTAGATCGGCTTCTGCCGTCATCAGGATTTCATCCTGGCGTTATGTTTGGTTTCTTGATTGTTTTGGGGACGGTTTCTTGATTCTTAGTTCAGACCCCGGGTTTCTTGGCTAACCCACGCATTTCCGACTGAATTAGCGAATTTGTCATTGGGTTTCAGTCCTGTGGACATGCGTGTGCAATCGGTGCTTATGCATTTGTTCTGATATTTGGGAATTGGGTGACAATTATTGCGTAGCTGTGGAGGCTAGAGAGGCGTCTGTGTTCTCATTCAATTTGTTTTTTGCAAGACAAACATATTAACTTTATTTAATGGAGCAAGAATCATGTCCTCATCGACACGCGTGAGGTGTTCTTGTGGTTACAAAAAAAAGAGAGCCTGTAGCTACAATGCTGATCATTTCATTTTCGCATTTCTGCCTATTTGATTCCATTCCATTAATCATGCAGGGTTACGTGTTGTTAGAAGGCACGGTATATTGGTTTTCCAAAAATATTCACTGTATTAGTTCTATGAAGATGCTAGGATGGTGTAGTCCAACACCCATTGGCAAGTTGGGTCCAACCTCTGCCATGCTACTCAGACGCTTCTTGCCGTTCACTACGCTTGTTGCGCTGTCCGGTCAAAAATCAGAACCTGGAATAAAAGCTGGCTGGATATGCAGAGTTTCTTCAGAGAATTTTGTAATTCTAAATTTCCTTCTCCATTTTGGTATTTCTCCTTTTGATTGGATGGCTCAAGCCCATCGAGACATATTGACACACCTCTACCATTTGAAGTTTTGAACTGAACATAGGGGATAAGATTGTAAAAGTTGTAATATTATCACCTTGACTATAGTAGCTTAGCAGTATCAAAAGACAAAAATTACTTGCAGTGAATTTGCTTTGTTATTTTATTTAGTACTGGTTGAGCTTTTTTTGGGAATTTTTCTCGTAAAACTGGAGGACAATGTATTTTAGTATATGCTAAGGTTCTCACCGGAAAAGAATCTAATATGCTTTCTTGAGTGCATGCCTGGACAAAGTTGAGTGTAATGTCTACTTTCTAAAGAAGTGTCTCAAGACAATTCACAATATGCAGCATACGAGTTAGCGTTCTGATTCAAATGGAGACATTAGGAGTAATGAGAAGTTACAAAATATCAGTGTTTCCCATATGCCATCTAGGAACTCTTTCACTTTCTTCTTTTGACCGTTGAAAATCTCAATTCACAATTTGGTTATTATGTCAAGTACACTTTTAATGTTTTACCAAAAATCTTGCCTTGGAATCTTAATTCCTCTCAAGCTCACAACCATGTTTGCAGGTTGATAAAATGGATAAGCTCAATGGTTCTGCACGTCTTATGATTGTTTCAGATCTCGACCATACAATGGTGTGTGTCTTTCAGTTCGTTCCTTGCATTGTCCTAGAGCTAATTATGGCCTTTAATATGTACTGTTAATGTTCATTCTTTTCGAATTCAACCTTGCAGGTTGATCATCATGATGTGGAGAACTTGTCCTTGCTTAGGTTTGGTGCCCTGTGGGAGTCTGTTTACTGCCAGGATTCTCTACTGGTATTTTCGACTGGAAGATCACCTACTCTGTATAAGGAATTGAGGAAAGAGAAGCCTATGCTAACTCCAGACATCACTATCATGTCTGTGGGTACCGAAATAACATATGGTGAGGCAATGGTTCCTGATGATGGCTGGGAAGAATATCTGAATAATAAGTGGGACAGGAGTATTGTTGTTGAGGAGACAGCTAACTTTTCTGAGCTGAAGCTTCAGGCATGTTCGATTACTTGCACAGTTGATCTCTTAAATTACATTCATTTTAATGGCTACTAAACTAATAGCGTTTTATTGCTGTGCATTTTCATGGATACAGTCCGAGACAGAACAGCGTCCACATAAGGTCAGCTTTTATGTTGAAAAGAAGAGTGCTCAGGATGTGATAAAGTCCCTCTCCGAGAAGTTGGAGAAACGTGGGGTGAGGCAGCATGCATTTTGATATTATTGTGTTTCGGTTCTGGCCAATTTCTTCTTGACCAATGTGCATGTTTTGAGTTCATATTATGATTAACTGCTCTACTTCTTGTAAACAGCTAGATGTGAAAATAATCTACAGTGGTGGCCAGGACCTTGATATATTACCTCAAGGAGCTGGAAAGGGTCAAGCACTTGCATATTTGCTCAAGAAGTTAAGCTCATGTGGAAAGCCACCCAACAATACTCTTGTTTGCGGTGACTCTGGTAATGATGCAGAACTATTCAGCATCCCTGGTGTACATGGTGTCATGGTCAGTATACAATACATGAAGTATCTAGCAAAGTTTATGCCTGAATGAATATGAGTTTACTGCAACTCCAATGTTTTAAAATGTTTAGGTCAGCAATGCCCAAGAGGAACTACTTCAGTGGTATGCAGAAAATGCGAAGGATAATCCTAAGGTAATTCACGCAACTGAGAGGTGTGCTGCTGGTATTATTCAAGCTATTGGACACTTCAAGCTAGGACCTAATGTTTCTCCAAGAGATATGGAGTTCCCTTATCTTAAGGAGAACTCTTTCAAGCCTACGGATGCTGTTGTAAAGTTCTATGTTCTCTATGAGAAGTGGCGTAGGGCTGAGGTTCCAAAGTCTGATTCAGTTATACAGCACTTGAAAAACATCACTGTAAGTACATTGCTTCCCACTTTGATTTTCTTATTAAATAATTTGGTTAACTTTCGTGACTTGTCAAATTCTGTTCTCTCTCTCGTGTTCCATTGGCATATAACTTGTAGTGATAAATGCTAAAGAGTAATTATTCTCCTTGCATGCATATCTATTAAAAAAATTCCCAGAGCATTCTAATTTTGAAAAATTGTTATGTTTTTGTTGAATATGCGCAATAATGCATTATTATTGTTTATTGAACTTTCAAACTGATTCCTATTTATTTACTATGTGTGTTAGCATGCAAATGGAGTTATTATTCATCCTGCTGGGCTTGAATGTTCGCTTCATGCATCTATTGATGCATTGGGTTCATGTTACGGTGACAGAGAAGGGAAAAAATACCGAGCATGGGTGGACAGACTTGTTATCTCACAGGCTGGTTCAGACAGTTGGCTGGTGAGATTTGACTTGTGGGAGTCCGAAGGTGAGTCCTTCGAATCATGCAGATTAACTGAATTAGCTACTTGTGCTGTTGTATACAGTTTGTTCAAATTATACTATCTTTTTGCCCAACTTTACCTTGTTCAAGCAGAAGTTTATCTTGATAGTTTTGTTGTAGATTGTGCCATTTACAGTATATTGATTTTGCTATGTGTTGTAGTATGTCTTCAGTACTCGATATGTAGATGCCAAACAGTACTACTACTTACCAATGTAGGAAGCTTTCATTGGTTGTTCATTAGTCATATCCTTGTATGTCTTGCAAATAGCGACTGGTTCATCTAGTTGTGGAGAGTATAATTACAAATCTGGAGTGCAGACTGTTGTATAACTTTCTATTCTAATATCCAGCCAGAAAATAGTTTTGAGTTTGTTATATGTTATAGCAAAGATAGTATATCTTTATTTCACAAGAGAACCCCTTCACTAGATATGTAAATACTAAGCATTACTTGATAAAAATGATCATGGATTAAAAAAGTGCTTTGCAATAGTGTGTTTACATATTTGGCTGGAATATTTCATTGGTCATTCAGTAGTCATATCCTTATATCTTTTTGCGAATGTTAAGCAGTTCATCCAGTTGGAGAAAGTACAGCTTGAAATCTGAACTGTGAACTCTTTTCAGATTTTCTCTGCCAATTTCCAAGCAGAGGTTACATGCTGTAGACTGTAGTTTCTTGTTTGTAATGGCACTTGCATGGGAATTGGACTAAAAGCATGTCATATGTTGGGGTTAAAATACTGGAAGAGGATCATATTGAGTTTGATTATTGCTTTTGTGAGTTTTTACTGTGGAGGGTTTGGACTTTGCAGGCCTAAAAATTTGTGGTAGAGATGGAAATAATTATCTTAGCACCTTGGCTATTTCAGTTATTCTCCAGTTTATTTTAAAGAGGATCTTCACTTAATTCTTGAACCATCTTCAGCTTGCAAGTTTAGCTTAGAGCTCTTGATCTATCATTCATTCATCATTTTGAGCAGGTTATGATGACCATTGTATGGTTGAGTGAGTCAGAAGTATTCTAGGTTACTCTAGCGTCTCCAGTCCATATAAGAGGTCTATAGATTAGTATGAATAAAATCAATAAATAAAAAACTTCCATAGAGCAGCCAAATTTGTTATAATAAGTTGCTACTGTTTCATTCAGTGGTAGGTCATATAGAGCTTGGAATGTATAAAACTAACTACATCATTTTCACGGCCACATCTGATTTCAACAAATGGGGCGGGATGTGTTCCAGTAAGAATCGCTGGGGGAGGCGCATGTGGCTACCCACGTTGATCCCTGGGTCAGCTGGTGCCTGGGGGATCAGATTTTTTTTTTAAAAAAAAATCTGATTTCAACAGAAAATTGTGCTGCAAGCTCTTGAATATGATTCTATTGAACTTGGGAGTTATGAGTTATAGTATTTCTGGGTATCCATGTGTACCTAATTGAACATATTATTTCTTTTCTATGTTTTGGTTTAGATGCCTTCTTAGCAGCCATGTGATATACGAGTTACATTAGCATGCTGTGTTCTCTGATTCTATCTAATGGGGAACAGAGCATAACCTGTGGGATGTGGCTTTCAATTGCTACTTTCAGTTTTTTTCCTCCTGTCTGTAATTCTTTGGAATTCCCATTATCTATTTTGTTCTTCTTTTGGGCAAGTGATTCTCACTTGAATGTTCAACACTACTACTTGCAGGTGATGTGCGGGTGTGCTGTCTGACTAGTCTTGCGCTGAATGTAAAGGTAGATCATTTCTGTTCAGCGAAAGACGAAAAAAACCCTTATTGCAATGGATGTGCTTGCATAAGCTCATAAAACATATGTTTAACTATGTTATTTTTGTTTTTTTGATCTCAGCCTGAAACCCCTGAGGGCTTCGTGCTAACGCACATCCACAAGACATGGCTTAAAGGGTATTCTGGGGATGAGCGGGCATCCAAAATTTAGGCTGATTGCCAACTCTGAGTGCACCGGAAGGAAATTTTTATGAGGATAGAATAATGAACACTCATCTGAGAGGATCTCTTTTTCTTGTTTATAATGTTTGCTGCTTCCGGACACTATACTGGATGATTTCCAGAGAGGGCTTGATGCCTGCTTATGTGATGTGTAAGATAAATATTCCATCTCATGACCACCATGACAAGAAAAAGTGAATGATGCTGCAGTGATCTTGCAGATACACCCACTGGAATATTGGTTAGCACTGGACATTGTTTTCTTGTTGACACAAGTTCAACCAGTGTGCCTATTCGCCATTTGACTAGACAGCAAGGGGAAAAAAGTTTGCTTAGATGCGCCGTCGTTTGCAACTGTTCCTTGACTCCTGACATCGTGTAAACACTGAAACCAAGTGCGAGCTAGACATGTTCAACGAGATAATGGTGCACGATTTGACAACCCCAAGTGAGAAAATCCAAGATTGTTTTTGAAAATCTTACAAAATCCCTGTTAAGTGTTCAAATTCAATGATGCGGACAATCAGGAATCAGGACGAAATCTGGACAATTTGGGCGGTCGATCCTACAAAGAACTTGGTTTCTTGCTGAAAATTTCTTTGAACCGCAGGGATGGTCCACGTCAATATTTTGAACAAGCCCAGGTCTCGCGTAAAATCTCCTGTGGTTATATGGATCGATAGTGATCAGCAGGTCCAAGAAAGATGATTAGTAAGCACAGGAAAAAAAAGCCACAATTTCATATGTGACTGTTGTTCGTACCCTAGCCTTTCTCCTACCGTGTTATTCATTGTTCAATATGGAGGGTCAATTACCATTCTGAAAATAACTCCCGGTAAGAGTTACCATCCAGATAATTCAATGCATATGTTTCAAATTATTCTTCAGCCCTTATTTGGAACGCGAGAATTCATTCCAATTTCCACAGGAATTGATCGGTTTGATGTGAAATTCATGCTCATGCGCTCCAAACGGGTCCTCAATATTTTTTAAAAAACGGGTTTGTCATGTGTAGCAATGAGATGCCGAAGCCTCTATTGACTTTGAGTGAGTGCGGTCTCTTCTTTTCGGTTTCTAAAAATATTTTTTACAGTAACTAATTTTTAAATGAAGTATTTTCGTAAGATAAGATCTATCAGTTAATTATAGTAAATACTATAGTAACTTCATTTATAACTATTAAAATCATATACAAATTTTTCTCTCTATAATCTCCTTTACGAACAATTAAAAAAACAGCCCTGAGTACCGTACCCATTTTCAGGGAGTCACGTGTTTTGACAGTCGGGCATTGATCGTATCTAGGTAGACCTCAAGTGCTAAGTAGTAAACAAATTCTAAGCCGATACATTTTTAAAAGGCATTAAAATTCCTTTAATTAATGTACTAGTGTCAAACTCGTGGATCAATATTTTCTTTGAAATGGAGCACTTACCAAGTGGTACGTACGTACTAACCTGTTCGGAGTAGTCCGAATTGGCGAAAGCTGCCACCGTGACACGCGCGCATGGCTCACGAGTTCAACACCATATGGCGAGAAATTGTAGCGTCAAATAACCAAGGTTTTGCCACAGATTGACTGGAAGCAATCATGTGGCTACGTAATGGGAATCGACGGTCAGCGGTCCAAAAAAAAAAAAAAAGAAGGAAGAAAATCCTGCCCCTTAATTTTTTTAGGCAAATAGGTCCTGAAGTACCTATGGCCCCGTTTCAAAAAAGGATAGTTTCTGACTAAAACGTGTTAAAGCCATCTTAACAAGTCCCTTTTCTTTTGTATTAAAGCCATGAGCTATCATGGATTCACACTATGCACCAACTAATTAATGCCATATTCTCCTAAAAGCTGATTTTTTTCTACAACAAATGACTTTTTTTATAGTATCTATCTTTCAAATAAAGTGTCTTCTAAAAGCTGATTTTTTCATATGTGACTGTTGTTCGTACCCTAGCCTTTCTCCTACCGTGTTATTCATTGTTCAACATGGAGGGTCAATTACCATTCTGAAAATAACTCCCGGTAAGAGTTACCTTCCAGATAATTCAATGCATATGTTTCAAATTATTCTTCAGCCCTTATTTGGAACGCGAGAATTCATTCCAATTCCCACAGGAATTGATCGGTTTGATCGAAATTCATGCTCATGCGCTCCAAACGGGTCCTCAATATTTTTTAAAAAAACGGGTTTGTCATGTGTAGCAATGAGATGCCGAAGCCTCTATTGACTTTGAGTGAGTGCGGACTCTTCTTTTCGGTTTCTAAAACCATTTTTACATAACTAACTTTTAAATGAGATATTTTTAAAGATAAGATCTATAAGTTAATTATAATAGATACTATAGTAACTTTATTTATAGCGATCAAAATCATATGCAAATCTTTCTCTTCATAATCTCTCTTGCGAACAACTAGAGGGCGTTCGTTTTAGCGATGTCTTCTGGCTTTTGGTTGAAATTTCACTGTAGCTGGTTTTTTTTATTGTAGCTGATTTGACTTTTTAGACATAATTAAATTTAAAATATATATAAAAATAGAAAAAATATGTTAACCCATCACGGACAATGCAAAGGAATACGGGAAAAAAAAAGAAAAATACAAAAAAGCCCAAACAATCTAAAAAATTTAGAAAAAAGATGAATTATTGAATAGTGAAAAAAAACTGAAGCTAAAAACTAAAACTGAAAAAACTGATTAGAGCGGGGCTAAAAATTATAGGCCGCAACAAAGAAAAACAGCCCTGAGCACCGTACCCATTTTCAGGGAGTCACGTGTTTTGACAGCCGGGCATTGATCGTATCTAGGTAGACCTCAAGTGCTAAGTCGTAAACAAATTCTAAGCCGATACATTTTTAAAAGGCATTAAAATTCCTTTAATTAATGTACTAGTGTCAAACTCGTGGATCAATATTTTCTTTGAAATGGAGCACTTACCAAGTAGTACGTACGTACTATCCTGTTCGGAGTAGTCCGAATTGGCGAAAACTGCCACCGTGACGCGCGCGCATGGCTCCCGAGTTCAACGCCCTATGGCGAGAAATTGTAGCGTCAAATAACCAAGGTTTTGCCACAGATTGACTGGAAGTAATCATGTGGCTACGTAATGGGAATCGACGGTCAGCGGTCCAAAAAAAAAGGAAGGAAGAAAATCCTGCCCCTTCAATTTTTTAAGGGCAAATAGGTCCTGAAGTACCTATGGCCCCGTTTCAAAAAAAGAATAGTTTCTGACTAAGGGGGTGATCGGAATAGCGATGGCTTTTGGCTTTTGCTGAAAAAATACTGTAGCTGGCTGAAAAAACACTGTAGCTGAGTTGACTTATTGAGTATAATTAAATTTAAAAAAATACAAAAATAAAAGCAGCACGCTAATCTAGAGCGAGACAATGCAAAGGAATACGAGAAAAAAACAAAACTAAAAAACCAAAAACACAAAAAATCAAATGGAGACAAAAGTGCTCTGATAAAATGATCGTAGCTACAAGTGAACGCGAAGCCATCGCTGAAAAAAAAAGCTCATCGATCGCTCAGTAAAACGTGTTAAAGCCATCTTAACAAGTCCCTTTTCTTTTGTATTAAAGCCATGAGCTATCATGGATTCACACTATGCACCAACTAATTAAAGCCCTATTCTCCTAAAAGCTGATTTTTTCTACAATAAATAACTTTTTTATAGTATCTAGCTTTCAAATGAAGTGTCTTCTAAAACTGATTTTTTTCTATAGCAAATGATTTTTATAGTATCTAATTTTTAAATGAAGTGTCTTCATTTATATCAATCAAAATCGCATACGAGTGTCTCTCTATAAGTTTCTTTACAAACTACTACTATTCATAAACCAAAACCAAAAGCCAATATAAACAGGCTCTAAAGCTAGGAGCAATAGATTAACGAGCCACCACTTCCAGCTTATACTTTACACCGTCTATCCCACAATATAAGTCCATAGTCCACTATATATATGAACTAAGAAAACACTAAATCTAAGAAAAAATAACATTATGGGCCATGTATAACCCTATTAAATGATATACTATAACTATTTATCTATTTTTTTAGTATTAAAATAGATATATAATAAAATATCATAATAACTACATATTTAATCTTCATAATATGCTTATGTTCTTGGACAATGCTTTCAAAGAACGATGACTCATTGTGAGAGAGAGATGACTCATTGTGTCATTGTGTGTGTGAGTGAGAGGGGGAGCAATTTGTGGGCTCTTTTTGGTAAACAGCTTTTGCTCCTTGAAGTCGCTGCTAGCTAGCTAGCTAGATCGTGATCATCTGCATAGTGTGCTTGCGTGCGTGGAAAGTTGTGTCTTTTTTTACTGTTTATGATTTATAGCTATAATTAATAATTTTTGTTATAATATAAATGCTTATGTAAATAAATTAAATGTCAATAAACTGTTTTTAACAAACTATCCCGATAAACTGTTTTGAAACGATAGAAAAAGTAGCCTGTTTATTTATTTGGAGTGAGTAAGTTATAAGCTATAAGTTAAACAGAATGAGTAAAAATAGCCCAATGGACTTTGTGGATAAAGCCAGCCGACAAATATGTTTCTTTTTGAAAAAATTCCCAGGAGCTTCAGCAGTCTGCTGTCCACTAAAGAATGACGTGCGCACACAAGACGGTTCTAGTGCAACGAAGTCCCCCTTTTTTTTTAAAAAAAAAAAAGAAGTGCAACATAGCCAAACGACTGCAAATAACCAACTCTTTTGGCAACATGGGGGCGTCCGAGATGTCGTGGATTTTGACCTATACTATGATTTAAACTAAAATATGAGTACTTAATACAATGAACGATGGTCTACCCACAATTATTTAAACTAAACCATTTTGTCTGTGTTAATACAATAACTGACTAAACTTACTTGGTTGTTTGGCTAGTTCAACAAGCTAGTGGATCACACCGTGGTTAAGCTACATGCTTAGTGAGTTTATTTTCAGACTTTCTTGGGAATTTGCTCTGTCGATATTTTAATTTGGGAGTGAAATTAAGATATATGACTCTTTCTTAGAGAAAAAAAGTAACACATTTTGCACAATTGAGATATATTATTATACTCTAGTGTATTTGCAAAAGATGGGAAATTTTAATGGAAAAACACACCAGAACACAGAAGAGCAAATCGATTAAAAATTAAGGGAGAACAGTAATCCATATCGCAATAAAAGGTGTTCATATTGGCTGCGACTGATGATTTTTGGTTATGACTAATGATTTTTTTAATGAAAATGAATATTAGTAGTTGAAAGAAGTGACTTTTAAAAGAAAGAGACGAATGGTGAAGAAAGTGAGACAGCGATACGTGCGCGAGACGGGAGCACGAAGAGTAAGGTGTGTGATGCTTTTGTAACCACTTACCTTATCTTTAGAGGTAGATAGGAGTGAGAGAAATAGAAAATTTAGGAATACATATATTTATAGTAGTTTTGGTTTCCCAAATAAAAGCTAAAAACAAGAAACAATACGAGCATATCCTAAACTAGCTAGATGAACAGAAGAGCAATTAAATTGAGCCTTGTTCCCTGGATCGATCGATCCGTACATACCAATCTAGCTAGCTAGTAGCCATGGGCAATGCAAGCTTCCCAGAAGAGCCTATCGCTCTCGGCGTCGCCGGAGGCTGCATCCTCCGCCGCCGGGCAAACACCGTCATCGCCGCCGCCGACTCCGCCACGTGCCGCGGCGCTCTGCTCTGTCGCCCAGAAGCACTCCCAATACGCGACGTCTCCCTGCAGCTCCATCGAGCCACCGTCCTCGCCGCCGCTGCACGACTCGGCATCGCCATCGTCGGCGTCGACGGACGAGCCGTTGGCTGCCGAGTCGGACTCCGAGTCGCCGGTGGCCTCCTGCAAGGCCGACATAGCCTCCGGCGAGCTGCTGCAAGAGGGCTCCGAGTTCAGCTGGTCTGTGACTGTGCAGTCCATGGACATATGAGAGAGAGAGAGAGAGTTCAGTGGGAGCTGTGCGCGCGCGAAGCTAGCTTTGTAGCGGCCGGCGGGCAGGAGGTAAACGGCTGGACGTGAAGAATGCGGGCAGGATCAAGAAATATGAAGCGCGGATCGCGACTTTGCTTGCCCGCGAGAGGCGACGGGTCAAAGGTTACGGGTCTCTTTTTTTTTGTTTGGTTTATGATTTTTAGGTGTGGTTTATAAATGTTAGGTTATTTATGAGAAAAAGTATAGAGTAATAGAAATTTACGTGTGATTTTGGTTAATATAAATAAAGTCACTACAGTGTTTGCTACAATTAACTTATAGAGTCTTGGATTTGAGGGAAGTGAACTAGCAGTCGGCAGTTTGGGACTGGGGAGTGACAAAGACCAAAAGCCATCCAGCTGGTGAGAATATGAGATGGCCAATGGACTGGGAAGGGACTGGGAAGTTAGCTGGGTGTAGGCCTTCCTTTGGGCTGTGGCCTCCTCTGGAAGATGGTGCTGGTGACCCTCAAGCCTTCCAGAGTTCCAGTTCCTGCCTTCCCAGGAAGAAGCAAGGGAGCAGCCGAGTAGGGACCATCGGTGCCTGGTAGGGGTGGAAAACGGTAACAGAAAATCTGTTTTATCCGATATTCGTATCCGAGAAAATGCGAATGTGGTAAGCAAAATCCGTATTCGAAAATGTTCGTATTCGCATTCGATAATATTTGTATCTGTATTTGAGAATATTCGCATTCGAGATTATTCGATTTGTATTTGATTCATTTTCTATGCCTATCGACCGGTAACCGAAAAAACTAAAAAAAATCGGCCAAATTTCAAGTGTCAAAATTTGAATTTAAAACCGGTAACCGGAAAAACTAACCGGTTACGACATTCTTAGAAAGATATTCGTATTCGACGAATTAAGTATCTATCCGATTCGAATTCATATTCGTTATAATATTCAATTCATATTCGAGAATGTTTGAATTTGTATTTATATCCGTCTTTAAAAATATAGATCCGTATTTGTAGACTATTCGATCATATCTGATCCGTTTTCATCCCTAGTGCCTGGGTAGGGGGTTTGTTGGTGTCGGCTACCTCGGACGGTCACCTAGCCCGCCCTATAGATGGGATCATTTTATTTAAAAATTAGTTATGTAAAAACTCTAAAAATAATTTTTAGAAGCTAAGAAAAGATACCCTATATTATCAAGCAGCTCATACGGTACGGGTTTGCTTAATTAATCGTACTAGGTGCGCGTCGTCAGTCAGTCTGGTTCATACGCGCGTCGAGTTTGTTTCGTGCTGCGGTAGGTCGGTCAAGTCGACGTATTCCGTGATCCGTGTCAAACACGATAGGACTTACTTGGTGCATTAACAATGACGAGAAGTAGATTAAGGGGTGATCGGAATAGCGATGGTTTTTGATTGAAAAAATACTGTAATTGGTTGAAAAATCATCGTATGCTGAGTTAGTGGATAGTGTAATGAATAGTGAAAAAAAGCTGAACCTAGAAGCTGAAGTCGAAAAAAACCGAAACGATCACCCCCTAAGAGAAAAATAACTGGGAACCGATCAAAATTGTCGATCTTAATTAGCCGTTGGATCTGGCCAACGACATCTTAATTTCCGTTCAAAACCTTGTTAAGACACGTTCTCGGCATGGGTTTCGACTCCAGCGAGGAAGAGATAGCAACACCTATAAAAACTACAAGTTTGAGAATACCTATAAAAACTACAAGTTTGAGTAACTATTTAAGGGCTAGATATATGACGACCTCTGGCCGGTTGGAGCGGTCCTATAGTGCTGAGGACCCAAGACGAAGACAACATGGGGACTGACCGGACTGACATGTGCTTTGTTGCCATCTGGAAGCTAGCTGGTACCAGACCCATGCACGGATGATCCGCATTCTAGAAAGCGAGAGGCTGTGCGAGGACTGACTGAGGCGCCGCTCTCCCTTTGTTTCCGAAGGTCAAACACGTGCCGGACCGCGCGTGATGGTGCTGTCAGCAAATCTCAATTCCTGCTCGCCTTTCATTAAGGATTGTTTTCTTGCATATTTTACCCCTGCCTTTTTCTTTATATATATATCTTCATATACTACTTAACAAGAATCTTGTGTGGTAATTTTTAGAATGGATGTTTAGAGTTAATAAAATATTATTCAATAGAAAAATAAAGATGCACAATAGTTAAAATTAAAAGATAAATTGTTCGTACTAGATAAAACATCTCAAATTAATTTAGATAAATTACAGAATAATTAAAATATAATTTTACTCGATGGTTCTTCATGTCTTAGAAGCACCTACGTTGTCTGAGCTCTAACACGCACGACCTTCGTGCACTAGCGTAGTCCTTGCCTCCCCTCGCGGGCTCGACCACCGCCCGCGCCCCAGTGGCCATGCCCAGCTTGTCACCACCCGCTTGATTCTTGTGACCTTGCTGAGTACTGACATGCCGTTGCGGAACTATTACGGTCTTTTCTCCTTGTCACCCAATTTGGAATTGAGTGGTCAAGCTGAGAAACACACACCTATATATATAGAGAGAGAGGGAGAGAGATGGAGGAGATAGGTTAGGGTTTGAACCTTTGAGGTGGGAACTTGCGATGAGTCAATGAGCCGTTTGAGGAGGGATCAAATAGGCTGTTTGCCCACACTACTTGAGGCGAATTATAGAAGGGGAGGTGTGGGAGTGGGTTGAAATTAATTGGGGGGTATGAATATAAAGTATTTAGCCTAATTATCAATATATATATATTTCATATACCTAGTAAATAATAAGTATTTTGTGAAAAAATTCTAGTGTTCAACTGAATACTCTTGAACCATGGTAGGACCTCTCCTGTCCTTCACAACTCTTCTTCCACATCCCTAAAAAAATTCTCTAAAAAAAGAAAAAATAATGTAACAACAAACAAATCACACTTCCCGAAAAATCTCTACTAGGAAAAAAGCATAGCTCTAATGGGCGCATGATGAAGTCGGGAGCACAAAGGCGTGATGCAGAGAGTGCAGCAGAGCTAATTAAGGGCATGGGCTAGGCAGGCCGATCACATGACTCAACATTGTGGGGGTATTTTTTATTCATAACAAAGCACAGACATTCAGCTAGTTCTACATAGAAAGAAACAGTAGGTTGTTGTGATGGTGCTGGTACATGGTCTCTCTCCACCTTGTTGGAAAATTTCTAACAAAAAATTTCTACATAGAAAGAAACAGTAGGTTGTTGTGATGGTGCTGGTACATGGTCTCCCTCCACCTTGTTGGAAAATTTCTAACAAAAAAATTCACTTCAGTACAAATTGCGACATGTGTCACACAAAGCTTGGCTCAGCACGGTGTGGCGGAGCCGAGAGTGCGGTGTAGGCCGAGTAGGACAGCAAAGGCGCTCCACTAGCTTGGTCAACCTCGATCGAGTGTGGGCAGAGCCGAGGATACGAAGCAGACCATCCCAATGATATTGACTTAACATGCTAGGATATGGTGACATTTTATATCTGTAGCAAGGCACGGACCTCATGTGTTTGTTCGGTTTGGGGCAGCACGCATTAAATCACGAAAAGGCTATATTATTGCAGATAAAGCTTCCTGCATGCTTGAAAAAAAAACACAGAAATTTTAGCTAGGTGCTTGAGGGCCGTTTCGAGCACAGAAAATAAAAAAACAAGGATAATAAAAAAGAATACTGTAGAAATGCTGATGCAGTCCCGCAGGAATATAAACAGAGAAGTGTTTCGAAATAGGTGTTAGACGCTTCACATAATTTTTGTGGGAATTTGAAGACAGAGAAGTAGATGCTGCAAGATCTAAGGGAACCTTTTATGATATCTAACCTCACGTCCTCCAAAATTTTAACAGAATGTGCCACTCTTTAGAAATTCATAGATATCCAAGTAGCTCATTCATTTGTTCCAACGTAAGAAAGATATGAAGCACAATACAATGAAGATTATTCTCAACTGTCTAAAACATGGCCTTGCATACCTTCGGCTATAGTTTTGTGGTAAATCGTGAAGGAAAATTATGTTACCAATCATTAAATAAATTTGTTATATACATGTATATATAACACCTATAGCAATAGTGTAAATATGTATATATCTTCCTGTACTATAAAACAAAATTCACAAATTTGCAAGAAATATGCTCATACATCTAAAATAATTACCCAAAAATCTCTACATGACAATATATAAGTTCTCTTTCGTGAGCCTTTGAACACAGTTTACTAAATCATTCTTACCTCTAAAATTTACGACCAATGCAGGTTCCATCTTAGGCCGCATTGAATGACCAAATGACAATAGAGGGGGTGAATGGTGTCTTCAATCCGCCCCAAGTATCCACACAATCTTCTTCTCCGATAGCTATAGAAGCTATGAAGTAAGAGGATAAGTGCTCAAAGACGCTGAAGAACAGACTAGAAAGCAGAAAGGAAACGAGACAAAGAAAAGTACAGCAGTCCAGAAAACAAGGTCAGACTGTTTGCAAGAGGCACTACCGGTCTAACTTCCAAGTTCTTCTTTGTGTGAGGAAAAGAGATGGGTTCAGTAAAACTACAGAAAATAACCGACCGACAAGAGTACAAACTGTAACACCCAGGACCCACATTACCCTGAAATGCCACTAAACCACTCTATAGCTAGCTAAAAATTTCAAGATAATTTATTCCTGCAACAATTTCTAGACATTAAGCATTAAGCGGAAGCATAAACAACTAAGAGAACAAAGATAACGATAACAAGTTCAATAAGTGAAACAACCTCTAGCAGATTAATCAAAGAATAGTTCACAAGTTCATCATTATTAAATAAAATAATCATCCACAGATAGCTAGGCATTTGGCTAAAATTCCATCGACTTCATTTTATCATGAATTGATGAACCAAATGTATTATTGTGGTGCCGCTTTACCCATCCTATGAATTCTCAAGAATCACCTGTAGGGGGGAAAACAAGAGTGAGATAAAAATCTCAGTAAGCAAACTGTTTAACATGCTATTCAGACTACAAACAAATATACAATATCATTAAAGTAACCACATGTCCACATCCACAATATGTATCCACATTCATTAACAAGCTAATTAAACAACAATGATGTTAAGCATCAATATTCATTTCCCATAATGACCACAATTATAGTCTCAACCACATTTACTACCAACAATAGAAAAATATTAGCAAATGAATCTTGATTAACTACTTCATATCATCCACCACTACCACTACCAATGACAATAAAACATTAACATGTTTTATCTCACTAACTTTATTATTTCTCGCATCCACAACTACTATCAACAATTACCATGTCACCATGGCATATCATTTATCATTACGAAAATCATGCATATTGCAAGTAGTAAAATAACGGGTTAAGCGGTAGCATATCCACTACGTTTACTTGCCTTTACCGCAAGCGGCGAAATCACGCGCTCTCAGAAGCAAAATCGCCTGTCCAAAAAGGTACATCTCAGCACACATTACAACAATGAAAATGCGACTCTCGAAGAAAAGATAATACTAAGCCCCAAAACCCCACAATATCTTTCCCCGCGTAACAATTCTACAATCTTCCCACTGCAGCGGCGCTGATTAACATTTTCCTATCTTTAAAAATATAAAACTAATCATAGCAAAAGATATATATCTGGATTCCTCACTTAAATACCTACACTTTTCATATAGATCACATATTTTTATTTTGTTCTTAGCAAGGTGTAATATAATGCACAAAGCAGAGACGTTCTGTTCGGCAATCTGGGCAGCCAGATTCTAACGCATCCCAACCACAGTGTACGACTCTAAACATTCTGATTTTTACAACAACTAGACTACTGAATTATCCACATTTTTCTAAATTGTGACCAAAAATATAAAATTCATTTATTACCCCTAAATCACACCTGAACAGCAATCTGCCCAATCTGCCTCTCGTGAGACAGCGGAGTTCCCGACCCTACTACGCCCAAACCCGCAGCCAAAAATTCTAAAAAATACAAAAGATAGGTCTCGTCATCCTCTACAATTTTCCTCTTGGACAGACCCACAGTAAAAATCTTTTCAGGGTTTAAACCGCATAAACAACCGCAGTGCGAATTGATCTATAGGCGACAATGGGAACTCTCTAATTGGAGAATCTAATTGCTAATTTTCACCAATCCTTGGGCTAAGAACCCTAATACAGCAGAAAACAGAGGGTTTTAGGATGGAGAAAATTACCTAACCCTTGGAATCACACCTTTCCTCTTCCTCCTCTCTTCCTTCTCTTCCTTTCCTTCTCCTTCTTCTCCTTCTTTTCTTTGCTTCAAGGGTGGCACCAATGGGGAGGGTGGTGGCGCAAGGAGGGAGAGGGGTGGCGGCTGGGAAGGGAAAGGGGCTGCAAGGGGTAGGGAAAAGGGTGGGGGCCAGGTTAGGTGGGGAGGGTTTGGCCACCCCTTGGGCCTTCGGCCCAAGGTGGCGACCCAACCTCCCACCGCCCGATAACAGGTTTTTATTTAAATATCTTTTCACATATTTTTCACATTATATTATTCCATAAAATTTTATTTATTACCTTCCCGCGCTTTACTGAAAACTCGGGCGACTCTGCGATTAATTTAAAACTGACTCCGAATCGACTTTCTGGGTATTACATTATCCCCACCTAAAAAGGATTCGTCCTTAAATCTAACTCCTTAACCCACGAGACAAAAGAACAATCAAGGAGAGAGCAACGAGAGAAACAACAACTACAGGAACTCTTCTGCCTTGAAGAGCTCGGGTTCTTCTTCTGCATCTGAACTTCAAGCTCCCACATCGCCTCCCGCTCGAACTGATTCATCTAGAGGACCTTCACGTACTTGAGGTTCCTCTTCCTCGCAACCTACTGTGATGAGTCCAAGATACTTACTGGTCGACGCCGAACATCCGTATAACTTTTCTGCCGCTTCTGAGCGGCCATTCGGTTGTGTCGTTTTCGCAAATTTTTCTGCGACAACTATTAAACCACTTTCTAAAACCATTCTACTTCTTAAAATGTTTCCTCTATCTAATATAATTGGGATAATATATTGCACCCCTTTGAAAAGAATTTGACCACAGATTTCACTCACAATATTCTACTTGAAGCACAACAATATTTTTACAAATAGAA